>JAVYIG010003351.1:0-200251 GCA_035222895.1 Strongylocentrotus droebachiensis
ACATCTTTTGTTCATCCTCAATTACCTAGTCTGATTGCTCATGTCACGATGTCATGAGATAATAATAACATAAAACCAATTTTAATGTGGGAGGTCAACTCTCCAAAGCACATTTATCATATTAACTCAGAAAATTATCTTTTTGGTTCGAGAGCTGACGGGAATAACTAACTAATTATACACACACACATTCATGCGCGATTTGTTTTCCTACCAAATGACGCACCAAGTCATTATATAAGCTCCGTGAAAAGAAGAAGAAGAAAAAACGATCCACTATTCAACGTTGCTTTTCTTCTCCGTCGTTTTGAATATCGGATAATAGAATATAGGATATTGGCGAAGACAACCCACTTTCCTCTAGTTTGCGTAATCCTTCCGATCATAAACCAATGAAAGATTACTTCAGGAAGTGAGGATGTCTTGTTGCAACTGCAACATTCATCAAACACGACAATATTTTGGAACGCAGTCAGAAATACGTTGAGCCCCTTCTTTTTTAAATCTTTTTACGTTTCAGTTAGTGGGATTTTTTGCGAGCGTCAACGGGCTCCAATTTTCAGAATTGTTTCACATTCGATCCGTTTTGGCTAAAATACAAATTAGTTCAGGGTAAGTAGAGTTACACCAAGAAGAAACCTTGCATTGCACTAAATGCGAGTGCAAAATGTTTTTAAAAGTGAAATATGGGTTTGTGGTTTGTTTGCTTTACACGAATGCTAAGAAAGCATGTGATTGTGAATAGGCAACCAGGAGACTGACGGCTTCAAGTCCTCTCCAAGGGACTTGGTAATAATGATTGATGCCTTACCAAAGGGCACTAGCGCATCGACTTGGTTCGAACCCGGGACCTTCCGGCTACGAGACCACTGCTGTACCACTGAACCATCGCGAGCCATATAGAGACATAAAACAAGGGGATCCTGTTTACATTGTTTGTGCTATCTTCTTTAGATATGAAAGTCGACTCCCTGTTGTTCTTTAATTCATGGACATAAAATAGGACACACAAATTAAAAGGCAGAACAAAATCATTTCAAAAGGACTATGATTTCGTTAACTCTCCCTTAGACCGGTACTATGGACAACTAGAACCCCCCCCCCCCCAACACACACACACACACACACACACACACCTTTCCCCCTTTCACATGTGGCAGGTACCTCAGGCACAGTCGTTAGATTTCTGCTGATGCGAAGAGTAGTTATCAAGAACTAATAGGGGCAGTATTCCAGTACTTGGGGGGGGGGGGGGCAGTACTCATAATAGTAACACTTTATTTTTGATGGAGAAGTATATTAAAAAAGATTGGGTAACATTGCCTCAGATTCTATAAAAAAAATCCTGGATTTAGCTCATGCTGAATCATAACTCTAAACCTTTAGGTCATGGGCGTCAATCATTACGTAATACCTATTGTTCAGGGGGATGATCTATTCATTCATCCCCCCCCTGAACAATAGGTATTACGTAAGGATTGACGCCCATGCTTAGGTCATACATGAATCCCATCACTTTTACAAGCCAATCGCCTGTCTGATTATCAAGATATCGATGATTAGAATTAGAAATTTCAGAATCCGTTTTCCTAACGGTTTTTATAGCACTACGTCTAATGGGGAAAATGAGTATGGTAAAACCGGTCACTCAAAGATTTGTACCTTTTTGAGATACTTCATGATCATTTTTAAGCTTTTTTTTTAGGGCTTTAATATTACACCATATTACAGACACTGATAACACCGAGGGTCATGCATCTCAGATTTAACATTGTTAAACGATGCCTTAAAAGGAATTGCTATAAACGTAGGCCTACATTATTAAAACAAATATGTTGACAAAATAATTCAAGTGGAGTTAAGGTGATTTATTTCTGAATGGGCTTGGGTTTTTGTTTGGGGGAAGTGTAAACACACCTTTAATGATGGCCTCAAGGTGCGGACATGTTTTGCCCGATTCAGTGACGCTATCGTCGTCATGCGGCATCTATTAATAGGCATGATAGGACGAAGAGATATGGCGATCATTTGTTAAGTCCCCGCCTCTTCTTAGTAAATGACATGAACTCAACAGCTGAATATTCATCAGGCACTATCATATTCTTTTAAATACTGTTGTTTGTGTCATATAAACCTCGATAATGCCCGCCTTTTTTGTGTCACGAAATTCCGGTTAAGACTGCCAATCTTCTTCACACTAAATTTCATATCCAACATAACCTATAGCTTTCGTGATGAAAGCGCTTAGATTCCCACCTATCAAATAGCTGGATCACTTTTCAGAGGTGAAGTATTGAAAAGTTGTTCGACGTCTGAAATTTGACGGTGTCCTAAAATCGAATGCTAGAGAAAAGAGCTCGTATTCGTTACAATCGAAAAAGTCTCCAACTCTCAAGTAAATGCATTGCTAGGAGCTATCACCTGCCTTTTAACGCGTGGAGTAAAATTGCCGACATCAACTATAGGCCATTCACTAAACCTCAACATCTCTTTTCTTTCTTGGTGTCAACAGGAGTTGGAGATTTCTTGTATTAAAATCATACTCGAGCATACGAACACCCATCCAATTCAGTCAAGATATCGGGTTTGGGGAAGCCTTTGAAGAAGTTAGTTTTTATACAAAAACAATATAATTGTTTTATTCAGAAGATGTCTGGTTCTAGGCATTGGAGTGGGGTCCAGAGTTGGTTAGTGGTTGCGTGCCTTATGATTGTTGTTGAATATTCGACATGTACTCTCCTAGAAGAAATGGACCTCATGAGACACAGGAATGCAGAGAAAAAGGGCGGTCTAAGTAAGTACATAAACATTTTAATCATTCCTATATGTACTCATAAATTTTGTTTCCCAGACGATTTAATGATTATTAAGTCTGTATTCAAGTTTTTTTTTTTTAATGATGACACCTCATATTGTGATGGTGAGAAAATATGAAAATGTATTACGCATCCTCCAAAGTATGAGGATTCCTTAGCTTTCAGATAAAAATGGAAAGATGACGTGTGAAAAAAGGAAGGGTACAAAATACATTGAACTTAAAAAGATCAAAAGGTAGATCGGAGAGTGAGGGAATTTATACGCTGTTGTTTTCAGCGACTAAACGGAAAAGATAATCTAAAAGGACTGGGAAACCCTATATCCATTAAGAGGTGATTCGAGGATAATTAACCATGTTTTTGTGCGAACGGGCACTTTATCCTCTTCCGGCGATCCTCTCTTGTTCTATTTTAGTATAATACTTCTTATCCTATTAACCCAGCGAATATAGTATATACCGCGAGGGGCTAATAATCATGAATGTGTTGTATTCACAGAAACTTAGAACGCGTTGTCATTATGCTCGTTATAATGTTCCTGTGAATGACGGTAATTAAGCCATTTTTGGAATACAAGTAATTACATATAGGGAAGTGTAATAGTGATGTCTAGAGGGTGTGTGTTATGTCACGGTGTGTGAAGATCATGCTGATAGTGCTTCCCAGGAGATCACTGTCACTTGCTGATCTTCTGACACTGTTCTGTTACCAAAGCTTTCTCATTAAAACTGTGAACTGGCTAGTTCTCGAATTAATTACGTTATTGATATCTGTTACTTGTTTTGTCCACATGACTCTTTGTTTCCTTCTTCCTTTGTCTTTATCTTTGCTCCTCCCTCCTGTCACTCTCGTTCTCCCATCTCCCGCCTCCCTCTCCCTCCCCTGCTCTCTCTCTCTCTCTGTCTCTGTCTCTCTGTCTCCGTCTCTCCGTCTCTTTGTCTCTCTGTCTCTCTTTTTCTTTCTCTCCTCATCTCTCTTTCTTTATCTCCCCACCTCTCTTTCTCCCTTTCTCTTTCCTCGTTCTTCCTCTCCCTCTCTTTTCTGTTTCTCCTTTCCTCCTCACACTTCCACTTGCTCTCATTTGTATCTCTGTCTGTCTCTCTCTCTTCCTTTCTCTCTATCTCTCTCTCTATATATATATATATCTCTATCTCCCTCTCTGTCTCTCTCTCTCTCTCTCTCTCTCTTTCTCCTCTTTCTCTCTCTCCATCCCTCCACCTCTCTCTCCCTCCCCCTCTCCCTCTCTCTCTCTCTATATATATATATCTCTATCTCTGTCTCTGTCTCTCTCTCTCTCTCTCTCTTTCTCCTCTTTCTCTCTCTCCATCCCTCCACCTCTCTCTCCCTCCCCCCCCTCTCCCTCTCTCTCTCTCTATCATCTTACTCTATCTCTCTTCCTTTGCCTCTCGCTCAACTATACCTCAGATTCATTCACCTCCTTCAGCTACAACAGTCTGTCTGCATGTTTGCCCCTACAATTATGTTGAAGTACCCGTAATCTATACATATTTAAGATCTAAATCTTGTAATATGGTATCTGTTCTGAGAATCACTTGTACCATTTCCGATCTAGAGACACTGAACACCTCTCATGCTAAGAAGCTTCTCTGATCTAATCTTAAACGAGTAGGATCACTCCATATTTTCATCAGTCTAAGATTTGATTATAGCAATGCATTCTCCTCCTATCTCTCTCTCTCTCTCTCTCTCCATCTCTCTCTGTCTCTCTCTCATCTCTCTATCTCTCTCTCTCTCTCTCTGTCTCTGTCTCTCTCATCTCTCTCTCTCTCTCTCTCTCTCTCTTTATCTACCACTCCACCCTTCCCTACCCCTTCACTCCCTGCACTCTACTTCCCTCACTCCCCATCTTCCTCACTTTTTTTTCTCCTTGAGAAATATTAGGATTTGAATTTGGTTTTCATTATTATTCACATTTTTATATCCATGTTCAATTAAGCAAAAAATATCACCCTTACGTTCATCTTATACTGACGAATCTCTAAAAGTATTCCCATCTCAGTTCTATGTGAAGTTTTTTTTTTCACACAACAATTTCGTCACCCCCTATGGTATAAGAGTAGGTGAGGAGGCGGTTTAAAAATATGAGCGAATAAAAGAGTAGGATAGAGAGAAAGTAAGGGGACAGAGACAGAGAGACATAATGTAAGAGGGTAGGTTAAGAAAGAGGAAGAGGAGGAGAATGAGGGGCGTAGGAGAGAGATAAGGATAGATAGATAGATAGATAGATAGATAGATAGGTAGATAGAGAAGGAATGAGAGAGAGGAGGTGGAGGGAGAAAGAGAGAGAAAGTAATATAGATGAAAATGTCACGACATGTTACAGATGTATTTTTGTCATTGCTGTAATTGGTTACATAGCTCACAGCCGTTGACCTCTATTTTATTTTACTTGCGTCCCGTCTCTCAGTATCCCCCCCCCCCCCCTCCCCCCCATCTTTAACAAATTTTCCAATCAAATATCCATAGAACTTGGGGGGAAAACATTTAATAAAACTACCTTTTCATCTTTCCTTTACCTCCACCTTCTCCCTTTTTGGCTTTGATGGATTTTAAACAATATTCGTGGTCCTGAAATTTATCGAATAGTAGAATTTGATGAATACTCGTAACACCGTTATCGCCGCTTTAATTGCTTGGCCTTTAGAGTGATTGATCTTGTGAATAAAATGATAATTACAAAGATCAGGAATGATGACCAACGTAGCTGGTATATTCCATTTTATGGATTTGCGTGAATAATATTGATCCCATTGCATAATAATTATATCAAAAGTGAAGTGACATGAGCATTTCTTGTCCAACATGTCGAAACCCGGATAAACAAGAAAAAGTACTCCTGATACAATCTCCCTTTTGAAAATGTGTCAACTTTCAGATAAATGCAAGCTGTTTCAGATTTGCATTTGAAAATGTTCCTCGCGTTCTGTTTTCAAATATTTATATCTTTATATTTTCCTTTCTCTCTCTGTTTTTCCCCATTTTTTTTTCTCACAGACTGTAGACAGTGTTCAGTGAACAAGGAATACCTCATCTCACACATGGACACTTGCAAAAATATCTGTACCAGGCCTTTGGGTAAGTGAAGTGGTCCTGCCCTGCACCTCCAAATTACATTAGCTTTATTGTTCACCCGTTTCGATTTCATTGCCATTATGATACTGTTACCTCTAAGTTATCAACTATCTGCGCCTTGAGAATATTCAATTTTTGCTCGCTATGAATTTACTACGATCGATCTTTGCATGCAGCTGGTTTGAAGAAAAAAAGGGCCACTGGTCACAACCATAGTATAATCGTCAAAAGTAATATACGGATCTGAAGTAAGTGGGAAATGGTTCGCCATGAGCGTCAGAACCTGGCGGATACCGGCGCTATATAAATAACCATATTATTTTATTAATTTTGTTTATGAATCGTTCTCAAAGTAATGCCAAACAAGACAAAACAACCCATCCTTGCATTTTTAAATAACAACGTCAATGGCGTTCATATCTTTGTGTATAACTATCAACCACCATTAGCGCAATCAATGTTTAGATGTAAAGCGTCTATCTAATAGGTTCTGCGAATTTCAAACCTTCAAATACAACTATCTAATGCAGCGTTTTTTCAACCGAGGTGCCGCAAGGGAAATTTAGTTATATCTAAAAATTGTTTTGTACTAATTTCGAATTCGTGGGACTCCAAATATTAGAAATACCGCTAGACTATGTAATTCCATGAGGAAAATTTTTCGCTCGCATTTTTTTAGAAACAGGATTGTTTCAGGCCGCGGAGTGCCTTCATACCTCGATATTTTGACAACGAAGTGCCCGAATGTCATATATATATATTTGATATCTTCTTCGCTCCACTCGCTCGCAACGAGATGTCCGAATATATCCTCACTTTTGTGGTGGGGTGCCCGCATACATTATTTTTTGATAGCTTATTCAGTGTGTTGATTAAAAAAATATTGGTTAAAAATATCAAATATATGTCATTTTTGGCTCGTTCGCAAAAAAAAATGACACAAACATGCCTGTAGGTGTGTACTTGACACTTGAAAAGTTTCGGAGTGAGGCAGAAGTAATTTTCTTTGATGAATTTGGGATTGGGGTTACGCGAAACTTTTTATTCCTGAACATGGTGCCGTGACTGAAACAATATGTCGAAAAACGCTGTTCTTATGTATAAATTGGCAGTTGTAGTTATATGAAGTGGCGAGTGAAAGATAATGAATCGCATTCATTGATCTTAAATTTAACATCAACTGCACAGATAGGGCTTATTGTAATTTCAATACGCTCATGGAATTACTTTTTTCTTTGTTTTGATATTTTAAATAACTAGATCCGTGACAAAGGGAAAATGCGTTAAACCACTCTTTGTCATATTTTCTAAAAGTAAAATCAATTTCTAACGATCTACAATGGATTCCATTATAGTTTCTGAAAGTTATTGATTTTGGCTTTCGCTAGCTCGAATAATAGAATGGTTCAATATGAACGGATAAGTATACGTTAAACAATACATGAAACAGTCAACGTCTACGAGAACTAGAAACAGCAACTAATTTGTCAAGCCTCAAACGGCATTGCCAGGTATATCAAGAATTCAAAAACTCGGCATATACAATTAACAAGTAAAATATTCATACCCTTACCATGTTTTGTATTTTTTGTAGTATGTGAAAAATCGATTTGTACTGATTTTGTATTTCTTAATAATGTGACACACTAAAGGTTACACTTAAAATTATTCATCGAAGGCCCTATAATACAACCAATTCACCTTTCATTGTTGAGTAACGAAAACATCCCATAAACTTCAAAGTTACAAAGGGTATGAATATTTTAGTTGTTAATTGTACATGAAAACACAAGAGGATCAGCTGCCGACAGACGATAATGGTGCTTAACACTGATTTTCTGATATGCTATAAAAATTGCTCTAAAATAAAGCGATTTTTGAAAGGCGTTTGAAGCAATTTCATAATAAAGAAATATAACCTCCAAATAGATACTTGTATTGTCCGCCCATGTTGCCCTCCGGTGATTATTAGAGATAAGAGGAGAGGAGGGAGCTGGTCAGCGAACCATCTCAAGACATTTAGGGATGAAATTAGAACAGTCAACATCATCCGGTCAAGTCTGGGAATCATAAAATACAACCTGAAGGAGAAAAAAAAGTAATATCGGTACAGGAAGAAGATGGAGAAGATTAAGACGCATATTAGAGAAAGAAGGGAAAGAAGAAGAAAATCAAGCAGAAGAAGAAACATGAGCAGAAGAAGATGGAGTAGAAGACGAGGACGAGTTGACAGGGAATGAAACATATAGAGACGAAAACTAAAATATGTTTAAGAACAGACAAGTAAATATACTTCGGAAGAATACACCAAGGGTATGAGTTATAAGAGGGGGTAGGAAAGGAATAGATATCGAGTGTCTGAAAAGCGATTAAAGCCTATCTGCACTAGTTTGGCCAGGAGGGATTCGACCTCCTTGCGTGGTCACTGACAGGTGGTTATCCAATCAAGGGGACCATGGAGGATCAACGGGTGCCGCTTCGGCATTGTTGGCTACATAGAGGGCGCAAGTAGCTACAAGTAGTGCAGTCCTGCTTTAAATAACGGATAAATCAAAGTACTTTATGATCAGGAGCGTAACACAAGGAAGAAAACAAAGAGTACGACCGAAATGGAGAGAGGATATCTTGTGTCAGTCCAAGAAAGATGTTTTCAGCGTTCGATTCAAAGTGAGAGGGGTCGGGAGGCGCGTCCGAGTCGCTATGCTGCTATGTCGGGTAAACAAGCAAAGCGACCGGAAGCGCCCTCCGAACTCTTCCCAGGTCATCCGTCATCGCTTTAGCAAATGTTAATGATATATTCGGACGCTAACAATGGGAGATATCGGTTATTTGGTGTTCGTTTTATTTCTCAATGAGCTATGGTTCTTTTCAATTAGGGCGAAGGTATACGTTACATTTTTCATGTGCCTTTGAAACACTGCCGTTACATTATGCCACGGCAAAGTGCTTTTTCATTAAAGTTACTATGAAAGCGATATTTAGAAGAGACAGATCCTAAATTCCAACCCTAGCTTTGGGTGAACACATATACATGTAGAATATCGGTCAAAAGGCCAACTTGTATTAATGAACTTATTTATTTAGGCAGCTTTATGGAGGCAAATGGTATTTGTTTTTACATATGGATGTCATTATCAATTGTTTTACCGAAAATTCTCACTTTGGTAAAAACACGTAATATTAGTTTGCCCTACAACAACGTTCTTCTCTTGACCTATCCATGATGTGTCCAATACAAATGTATTCTAAGAAACTCAGGCAATTGATTTTAATCTTTTAATTTTTTGAAATTGTTTTATGTCATGACTGTATTAACATTATAATGATGTTTTTTTCTCAAATTTCTTTATTTCATAACAACCATTCACAATTTCCCTTCCACTATAGATGTAACCTTTCTGAACACACACTGAGATCTTTAACTCGACCTAAATCGAAGTAGAGTAGCTTACTAAGACCTATCAAAGCAGACAGATGTTTCAATAATCCATGCAAATCGGAAATCGAATATGAAGACAGAGACAGGATAATGGAAATCCTTTCGAAAACCTTGCCAAGATCTTTCTATTTTCATTTTCGATAATACTACGATGGTTTCAGAATCGCTTAGTACGGATATAAGTTCGTAGTATCTATGAATGTAAAAATAGACCGTGGTCTCAAACCACAGAATCTGGCGTACAGTTTCAGTACAAATCGAGATGATCAGATTAATTAACGTTTACAAAATGATTGTAAACTAAAATTTCAATAGAAAATTAGCTACTGATAAAACGGATACCCGAGCATCTTTGAAACCTATTGTATTTTTATTTTCTCGTTCTCTAATTCACACTTGTACTCAGAATAGTAGATAAATGGAGAAATATCTGTACTTTTCATCATTATTATTAATATTATCATTAAAAACAATGTTCATAACCAAAAGAGATATCCATTTTAAGGTTATTTTTTTATATTGTTTCTTAATACTGTATGATTATGTGTCCCTTTTTAATTCGATGCGTTCTTAAATTAATTATTGTACAGAGAACGCATCAAATAAAAAAAAAGAAAAGGAATCGGAGTAGGAGAAAATGATGAACAATACAAAAGTGACTACTTCAAGAAGAGAAATCGGTTAAACCCAACGATGAAAAGTTTGGTGGAAACATAATTAAGAGCGATCTGATAATGTTACGTAATAAACTTGACCGTTATTTCATCTTTTCTTGCAGGTAAGAGAGGATTCGAATCTGAAGAAGAACAGGATAGCAACAATGAGAAGAACTCATCAGTAAGAAGACATTTGATATCTAATTCATTCTATCCTCTCCACTTCTCTTCTCTTCACTATTCTTCTCTTCTCTTTTCTTCTCTTTTCTTCTCTTCTCTCCTTTCCTCTTCTCTTCTCTTCTCTTCTCTTCTCTTCTCTTCTCTTCTCTTCTCTTCTCTTCTCTTCTCTTCTCTTCTCTTCTCTTCTCTTCTCTTCTCTTCTTTTCTCTTCTCTTCTCTTCTCTTTTCTTCTCTTCTCTTCTTTTCTTTTCTTCTCTTCTGTGTTCTCCTCTTCTCATCTCCTCTCTTCTTTTTCTCCTCTCCTCTTCTCTTCTCTTCGATTCTCTTCCTTTTTCTTCTCTTCTCTTCTCTTCTTATTCCAATATAATCTTTAAATATCTGATTGACAGTATATACAGTTATTTCAAAACAAGTTACCATAAGCAGTGACTATATACATTAAAACCTTTTCACCATTCGTCTAACCGATTCCACCACTTTCTTATAAATATCACTCAATGGTTTACCCCGTTGATTTATTCAACTCTAGAAAATGAAATTACCTAGCGAAAACGGTGTAATGTAATTCAAAGCTCACGCTTGCCTTCCTGAAAAAATACGAATTTTGAAATTATATGACTCGAGGGAGACATACTTGTCATTGTTTTTCTGTTTCCAATTCTTAATATATGAATCCTCCTGCAGGCAAAACATTATAGGCGTAGATATGACCTTATTTTCTTTTTATGCGAGAAATAGGAGAGATATGAAAAGCGCAAGTCGTTGTTACTCCTTGGCTGGCGACCTTTTTAAAGATGTTATACAACATTCTTCGTAAATTTAAAGTTGTTGGATTGTGCATAAATCTAGGAAAAAGGATTCATTTTCAATAACAATTTGTTTTCGTTGATTAGGTTGAAATGGAAATTCACTCCGTGATGTCCGTGTTTACTCAATATGTTTTATAAAATAATACACAAGGGGAAATCTGTAAGAAGTTCATCGTGAAAATGTGTTATTTTTAGCTATATGGTTATTTTTATTCGTTCTCTTGGTGTCCATAACACTATGAATAGATGTTTTATACTATGAAATAAATAAAGCACTATTTTAGATACCGATAGTTACCCTAATCAACAAGGGTGCTGCTATGAACCCCCCCTCCTCCCCTCCCCCCCCCCCCCCGCCCAACAACAAAAAAGTTGGGCATATATTGTCATATTCAATTTAGATTTATATCTCCAAGAGAGAGAGGGGGTCTCATTTTTAGGTGATTACGAATATAAATTTATATACGTTTCATAATATGCCATCCATTGCATATCTAAATGATGCATTTTAGATGTTGTTAATTGTAGACAAATTGGCCTAGGTTACAAGTAGAAAGGTCAGCTGTTGTCCAAAATGTATATAGGCTTTTGCCAAACTTGGTAGTAAATGGACAAAAAGAACATTTGAGAATATTTCCACGGCATAATGGAACAGTGTGCGATGTACGTGAGCAGTAAATCAGTTTGAGTAATTACTTAAAGTACTTTCTTTTGAATCCAAGTATCCGTGCCATATACCTCTGGCCTTTCTTCGAGCATTATTCCATTATGGATGTATAGTAATTGAGTGTAGAGTATAACCTGAATAGGATACGAGAAATAAGGGAATAGTTGCAATTGTAATCGTACCTTTTTAACATAGAAGGGCGCACGCACTGCCAAATGTCAGGGCAATGATTTTGCGCTACTTCGCTAAATCGTCACACTAGATGTGTCACAACGACACAACTAAAATGATCTTTTCCAATTATTACAACGCCAACCTATTTCTAATTTGTTTAACAACAAGAAAAATCAAAAACACATTTCATCATCCAAATCAAAGGTTTTTTTAAAGTAATTAACATAGCCAATTGTTGGATTACATGGCATTTGTAAAAATGTATCTGCACGATTTTATTTTGAATCCAACTATCATTACTATTATCATTTCCAAATATACATTGTAACAATTTGATTACCACTTCAAATGTCCTTCATATTCCACCACCCTCGAACCGCCAATTTCCGTGTACCTGCATTTACTGGCTGCAAACCAAATTTACACATAATTCTCTTTACAGTAAAACTATTTTAAAAGTAGGGAAAAAGGGTTGGTACATTGGTTAGAAGTAATCGGCCTTGCAATTTTGAAAGCAATATTCTCGCATGAACTATAATACTCAGTGTAAGGTTTCAAAATGGATAATTCAATTATGGAGAGAACAGTGAGATTTATTTTAGTGCTTAGCTTGTCACTTTTACTGCCAATTGGCGAGAGGAATTATTAAATGGAAACGTTTGATGCCTGGGATGAAAATAATGTGTTCTCCGAATAAACGAGCACAATACACAGCACTCAAATACCCTCTAGCAGAGCATCGGGGTCAACGAAGTGAAACATAACATGTAGTCAAACTTTTTTATATTTTTTTATATTTGTTCTTGCGAGCATGTTGCCAGAAAGAATATCATGTAATGATTGATTATGTTTCAAACATTGTCATATAATGTGAGCGTATCACATAGTTCAATATACAAAGTTATCAAAGCTTTTTTTTCAGATATAGAAAGAAAATTTAAATTCGTTAACGATTATTAACATCTCTCATCAAATATGAAAGAAAAAAACATTGTCTCGGTCACAAATTAAGTAAAACAAACCTAGCATCGGTGTCTAAAGACTGGTATCAAGCCGAGGCGATCATCAAATATAATATGAAGGGTATTGAAGGGAGTGTGTATCATACACACGCCCGAGGTGGTGGAGGCCGGAAGGTCCTTGCTTTAAATAATTGGGGAGGGAGAAACTGAATTTCACAGTGTGCATCATGGTCAATAATAGCGCAACAAACATTTACCTTTCTTGATAAACATTTAATATTTCTATTAGCCTAAAGACTCACCTTTGAAAATCACTCTTGCATTCATATACATTCGAATAATAACACCTGGGTACCGTTGCATAAAACTTATCGTTGATGGTAAATTTGCCATCCATGGTAACTACCATGTAATACTTGATTTTGATTGGCTGTTAAGCAATGTTACCATGGTAGTTACCAATGATGGCATATATACCACTAATGATAAGTTTTATGCAACAGGACTCAGTAATCATGTTTAATGTAGTTTGATAACTCTTAAATTTGTTCTGATTTTATTTAATTGATTCAGGTGAAGTCCAGCCAATGTGTGATTGATCCTCTGTACTATGCTTTATCTGAGGAAGGCAAGAAACAAGTTATGCAGGTGAGAATTAATTATAATGGACTTTGATTATTTCATTGTTTGAAATTACTTAAATTATTTAAACAAGATCTTTTTTCTTTTGTTTCTTTTTTACTTTGATGTTCCAGTGCTTCAAAATTAATGTACACTATGAATTGTTACAGAGAATTTCCTAACCTTAGATTCAATAGTTGATGTAAATGCATCCTACAATATTCTACTCTTATTTATTTGATATTGTACAGTATTAACGCTTCCCTTCTTTACAGTCTATTTCTCTGTCTCTGTCTCTCTCTCTCTCTCTCTCTCTCTCTTTCTCTTCCTCTCCCTGCCTGCCTCCCTAATTCCTCCTCTCTCTCCCCGACCTCTTTCTGACCCTTTTTCTTTAAATAAGAACAAGAGCCACATGAACTTATTTGCTGTCGTTTCAGGAATTTTCATCGGCGCCAATTGGTGTTTAAAATTCGTTAACTTAATTTCTTTAGGTTTCTGACAACTCTTAATTCCCACATTTTTAACCATTGGTGACAAATTTCATCACGTGACAACAGCTGAAACCCTTTTGACGCGTATTTTAATTTGATCAAAGCCGATTAGAAAATGTAAGAAAAAGCACGTAACTGCCAAGGTCATCCGTATTATAAAGATCTTGCGTTGAAAATTCGACACAGTTACGTCATTGATAACCTCTAAAAATATCGCCAGTTATTACACATCCTGTGAATTTGGGAAGGAATGTACCATTTGGTACAAGTCTGCTCAAGTTCATACGTAATTACCTTGGCATGACATTGTATGTTAAACATTAACATAGTGAGCAGTGTAGAACATGTCAATTAGACATGAATCCTTCGTCTTGATTTAAGACATTATTCCAGATGAAATCTCATCATATTTAGAAGCTCTTTAAAATCCAGATCAATCACATATCTTTGCATTTACTTTATGTTTTTCTTCTCATGCTTAAAATTGTCTATTTACGAATCTGCTTGAATGCACGAACTTTGTACATTTATCGTCCGAGGCCACCGTAAGTCAGGAATTTGATGAACCTAATGGATCAAAGCTGATCTTATGTCAGCCACAATCTATACTCTCATCTCATCCATATTCAAACTTGGATACACATCCACATGTCGCCACAGGGTGCATTTACCTTTCGACTTCTATCTTGAGATTTGTCCTTTAATGTGCGTAACGCTCGTTCAGATATTCTTGGGTCGTATTATGTTCCTCGTCACATTCTGGCATGGGAACATTATTGACGAGAAAATAAATTGTTATACAGAGGGAATGTGACAAGATTGGGGGCGGGGTGAGAGAGAGAGAGAGAGAGAGAGAGAGAGAGAGAGAGAGAGAGAGAGAGAGAGAGAGAGACGCAATCATGCACACACACACACATACCCACACACATTCACTCACACCAACTACCCGCACCCTCATTTATAAGCCCACTCATACCTTCACATACGCGCCCTCAAGGACATTATAGAAGTATATAAAGGTGGCTAGAAACAGTAATGATATAACCATAATTATAGTGGACACATTCTCATGCATACTATAGAGATACATGCATTGTAATTTAAAGACAGGCAATTAGTTTAGATAATGTGCAATAATTGAGAACTGGTAACTACATAGATATAATATTTACTAATAAACTATAAATTGTACATAATGTGTCTCCCAACTAAAATCTTTCTCATCTATCTTTTAAATGCGTTTCAACCTTTCTATCAATTTCTTTTATAATGATAATGCAGCTAAAAAGAACAACTTTAGCTGTCAATGTGTCGTGGCTTAGAAATGTTTGGTAGAAATTTAGGATTATAATGAAATTTTTATATTCAGATCAGGCTTCTCATTTTCCATTTAAATCTGAATTTAATGAGGAACATTATAGAACATAACACTTGCATAAAAATGTAATGCATACAAATCGCAAAAAGAAGTTTTCCCGTTCAAACCAGGAACAATGTTCAACCTTAAAGGAGTATTTCTTTTGTAATAATTGTGAAAAAATCAAAACCTAATTAGAATACTTTCAAATAAAAACCTGCGATGACTGCTCATTCTGTAAAAGTATTCAGATCTCTTCAATTCTCTTGCATACCTGCAGTGCATGTCGCTAATGCATGTCTGGCTTGAAAATAAAAATATGTATACATTATGTATCCTTGGTTTTTCAATATTAGAATACGGTACTTCATCACAATTCCTTGGAGGATTAACCAATCATAAATGTAGCCATTCCATTTAATCTTTCTATAAATGCGGTGGAAATTATAATTCTGGGCCAAGCTTAAAATCGTGTGGATTTATAACAGAATTATGGCGCCATACATGTAAAATGCATCACCACGACCATCATCATCACCATCAATCTGAATCATCAAAGTTTTATTCCAACCCCAGATTTCTACCAGATATCTCTAAGCCCGGACACATTTGATAATGTATTTGTTTTTTTTTAGCTGTATTGTCTAGACTTATGAAACTATTTAATTGATAGAAAGGTTGAAACTTATTTGAAAGAAAGGTAAGAGTTAGAACGATTTGTTTAAAGTTTATACCAAATAATGGTCAATGAGTTTTCAGCGTTTGAGAAAAGAGGGGAATCAATTTCGAATTAACAAAAAAGCACTACTTTAAAATTCAATTACCTTATTGCGGTTGATCTAATTTGAATGCAGACTGCATCCACTCCGGGCGAACATTTCTAAAGTCTTCATTTGGAGCTAGGGTGTAGATTCCACGTCCCTGAACTTATAGTCATACGTAATAATAGACAATAATTGTCTTGAAATCGTAATGGGAGGACGGCAAACTGGCGTTTAATTCAAGAAATCGCGTGCCGATATCGATATTATCGTGCGGGGAAGTTATTGACTACCATACAAGCCGATCTGAATATTGTCAGGGGGTTATCTGTTTTCAATTTCCCATGAATGGTGATATTTCAAGATATCATGTTTCATTGTTTGGCTTTAACCCTCATACACATGAATTTAATGTTAATAAAACGTTTCATCCGTGATGATATTGCTTTATGACTGACTGGGATGTCATTTTGTAAAGCTGGACTAAAATTAATTGCCAGAAATATGAGATCGTGTGCAATTAAAAAACCCTGGCTTTAAATTAATCTAGCGAATACTTTGTGTTATGAATGTGTAGTAGGCTGTTTGAAAGGTCTGTAATTTCCCGTCTCATTGTTTTGCTTTTGTTTGTCAGTTTCATGTTTGATATCTAAAACTTGCTGAATTTATAATAGATTCCTAGGAAACATTCTACAAGGTCAAAAGCCTAGTAATACTACGGCTTGTTTAATATCTCATGTGCTTGTTTTTATTTTTTCTTCCGCAGGTCTTGACGGAATGGCTCTGATGAGAAACCGATATGTTTTCGTGCTTACAAAAACAGTTTTTATCCTTTCAAAATAAGTCATCGGTTAAATATAACATCAAA
The DNA here is from genome assembly GCA_035222895.1 of Strongylocentrotus droebachiensis. Taxonomy (NCBI): domain Eukaryota; kingdom Metazoa; phylum Echinodermata; class Echinoidea; order Camarodonta; family Strongylocentrotidae; genus Strongylocentrotus; species Strongylocentrotus droebachiensis. Next base: position 16,895 of record JAVYIG010003351.1, read on the forward strand.
TTTAGTAGATGATGCCGAATGTTGAATAACAATTACATTTTAAAAGTGAACTTTTTTCAGTACTCGAATTAGCTCATTGATGCATTTCTTTTAAGAGAAGGCCAACTGTGACAAATGTGATGTTCAAATAATGTTTAATCACTTCTAGTGACTTCCAAAGTTGGGAGGGGCCCGGGGGCACCAACAAAATAGGGAACTTTCTGGAAAAAGGGGGCACCTACAAAGGAAAATCTCAAAGCGAAAATATACAATTTTTGGGACATGGTAATATATACCCCTACATTGTGATTACATTCTCTGGGATGCTTTCAATATTTGTTTCTCTTTATATGTCATACAAGATATTGCTTAAGCATAAAAGGGGCACGTATCATTGTTAAAAGGGAAATTATCAGAGGTGAAAAGGGCACTTATCGCACCTGAAAAGGGGCACTGACCAGATATGAAATGGGGTACTTATGAGAATGAAAAAGGGGCACTTATGATAAAGGAAAATGTGCATTTGTTGAAAGAAAAGGGACACCGATCAATTTTGAGGAGGCTTTTATGAGAAAAAGTTAAAATAAACGGAGCAATTATAAGAGATGAAACGGGTTAATTATGAAAAGGGGAAGGGATACTTATGAGAATGAAAAGGAACAGTCTTCATAGGGGAAAAGGGGCACTCATGAAAAGGGGAAGGAGCTCTTTTTGTATGGGGGCACTTATCATAAGGAAAAGGGACACGTGTAAAATAAAACGTGTGCTTATCGGAGTTAAGAAGGGGGAGTTATTTAATTGTAAGGGACACTTCTTACAAAGGAAAAAGGGGCACTTGTCAAATTGAAAGGGGCACCTCTCAAATTCGAAAAGGGTACTTATCAGAGGTGAAGGGGGGCACTTATCAAAAGTGAAAAGGGGCACCTCTCGTACCTGAAAAGGGGCACTTACTAGAGATTTAAAAGGGCACTCATGAGAATGAAAAATGGACACTTATTGCAAGGGAAAATGGGAACTTGTCGAAGGAAAAGGGGCACGTGTCAAAATAAAAGGGGCACTTATTATAGGTGAAAAGTAATAGGGGCACTTTTCCTTTGTAAAAAGGGGCACTTCTTACGAAGCTATAGGGGCACTTTACCTATGTGAAAAGGGGTACTTTTGAGGTACTTCAACAAGTGGGGGCACTGTGCCCCCCTACCCGCCCCCCCCCCCCGGAGCGCCGCCTCTGAATCAGTTATATATTTTTGAGAGGGGTATAGGTAATTTGCTATTGATGGAATTTGGGGGAAATTAATAAAAAGTTAAGAATTACATCGTCACTAATGTAAGATTTTAGATCTTTAAACATTCCGCTAAATCTAGCTCAACAGACCGCCCCTCCTCATTAAATTTCAAAGTGCTTTCGATGTTTAAACATGGGGAATGGCTAATGGGTCGTCGTTGCTGTAAGATCGTGAATTCGCTTTGTTAATCCATAATGAGTGGTCGAATCAAGCCATTTTTAAATTAGCTTTGAACTATCAGTTACGTGTTTTTATTTCATTGTCTCAGTGAGTCTTTATTCATAACAGTGTCATTCGATTTGTATTTTGAGATCCGTACTTGACAGAGCAACTCATGCGCATTCGAGATCTGCCTATATAACCCCTCAGCCATTTTGGAGATGTCTAATAAGTATATTATATTTCAGGCTAGTATAACAGATAATTAATTTAGTACTTTATCTCCTTAATAAATTGTTATCTCTTAAATATATGTGTATTGTTACTGAATACAACTTAAATATACACTAGCTTGAGACAGTATTTTTGTCCCAGAAAGTCCTATTGTTTTATTATCAATAACGTTTTAGATGAATATGTGTGCAATTGTGATACATCTCTTTATGATAATAAAATATCCTAATACGATGTTGAATTAGATTTCTTAATAGAGAGATGACTTTGATTTTCCCAGTAATATAATGGAAAAAACATAGTAGGATATATCCTAATGCACTTGACAGCATCATCTAAAATGCGCCATCATGTTTTGTATATTTGTAAATTATAAGAAGCATAAAATGTTAAGTTAACTCATAAAACTGATCTCAAAAATAAAAAGAATAATTCTATATTACAATCACATCAAATCAGTTGATTGCTTATTATTCGGTATTGTTGATTGATTGAATGCACACAATGATTGCTTGTTTCTGTGATTTGGGCATTTTATTTTTTCTATATTTTGGGGTGATTACTCATCGTTTTAGGTTTATTATCAGCGGACGTCTTTTTGAAAAATCGCAATAAAAGAGTATCCTTTCTATATGTACTTTTCCCTTTCGGAGCTATCACAATATTCGCTTTTGTTTTCATCTGTTGACTGAATGTTATCCACTTATCCATATATTAGTTGAATTGTAAAATGCATGTAAATGCTAATATGCATCTGCGACTCTAGTATCAAAGCTCTTGCCATTGGTTATTTCACTTAATCAGTACCTGATGTCTTTTTTTTTTTTGGTATAAATTTCAGTTCCTGATGGTGATCACATATTAAAACTCACCATATCTCTGATCGGAGGATTCTTTTTAGTCCTTTTTGTCCGCATTATGATATGTTGCAACGATTGAATAAAGTAGTGTTCCCAATTTCAAATTATTAGCAATCAATTATTATTTGTATTAACAATCGATAGATCCTGATACTATTTTTGTGTGAAGTAAACAAAAACGAAATAAAAGCGAGTCTCCGCTGAATGAATGTGTCTGAAGAGAAGTATTAAGTTCTTAATTCTCCATCAAATTAGTTGGTGAGGGAAGTTACATGGGTAAGCTACACATGACCCTCATTTCAGATTCTATCCAAGAAACGGATTTTTTTCTTCCTGCTTTCAAGTTTGAGTTTTTGGAACGGAGAAGTATATGTTTAACGATCGAAACGGTGAGGAGGAGGATTATTATGAAGATGATAACGTGGAGGAGAAAGAGGAGAAGGGGGGGGGGGGATGAAAGGAGGAGGAGAGGGAGGAGGGCAGAAAGAGGAGGATGATGAGAAAGATAAGGAGGATGGTAATCATGCTGATGAAAACGGTGATGTTATTTGTGTATGTAAATGAAGATAAAGATGATAATGAAGATGAAGATGATGATGATAATGGTGATGATGATGATGATGATAATGAAGATGATGATGATGATGATAATGAAGATAATGATGATGATGATGATGATGATGATGGTGATGATGATGATGATGATAATGAAGATGATGATGATGATGATGATGATGATGATGATGAAGATGATGATGATGATGATGATGATGATAATGAAGATGATGATGATGATGATGATGATGATGATGACGATGATGATGATAAGGTAGACTGCCTGATTGAATGACGACTTGGTTGACCAACTTGACTTAATGAATGAATGATTTACTGACTGATTGGTTGATTGATTATTTGATTGATTGAATGAATGAAGATTTACAAAATAACTGAATGTTCGATTGCATAATAAATTAATCGATTGGATGATTGGTTGACCGAATGTCTGTCCTGCCACCTCCTTCAGAAGAGATTCAATTCTCCCTCAAACCTTTACAACATTAAACAGTACCCCCTTTTTAAAGGTGACCCTCTCCACAAGTGGCCTAGTGAAAACGATTTTCAGACCCATGACAACCTATTCTTGGACCTTCTAAATACCATTTTAAAGTAGTTGATATGTTCTTTCTCACTTCAATCCTAATGATTTTTCAATTAACGCAAAATACCAGGACAAATTCGACACAGTGCAGAAAAGTGTCTATGTAAACTTAAAGGGATCCGGTAACTTTGTCTCAGATTCTGAAACAAAATTCTGGATTTAGCTCATGATGCAATGATAATTATAAACCTTTAGGTCAGTCAGGAACCCCATAACTTTTATAAGCCGATCGCCTGTCTGATTATCAAGATATTTATGATTGGAATTACAAATTTTGAAAACCGTTTGTCAAACGGTTTTCATAACACTACAGCAGAGGCGGCGGAGCGACTTCCAAAGTGGGGGGGCACCAACAAAAAAGGGCACTTTCTGGAAAAAAAGGGCACCTACAAAGGGAAATCTCAAAGCGAAAATATACAATTTTTAGACATTGGTATATACCCCTATAATTTGATTACATTATCGGGGATGATTTCAATATTTGTTTCTCTTTATACATCGTATAAAATATTGCTTTAGCATCATACCTTGCAGTTGGGTGTGATGGTTGAAAAAAAATCATTTGCGAGCGAGCAAAGCGAGCGAGGAAAAATATAAGATTTTTGAGGTCGCAGTACGAAAACTACATCTTATAAAGAGGAAAAAAACAATCCTCATCGGGTTATAAATAAGCACATTCTCATAACAGTAAAACTGAAAAGGCCTTTGATAATTAACATAATTATAACATCTATAAATGTGAGCGAGCGTAGCGAGAGAGCTTTGGGAGATATTGCTTTTAGCCGCTTGAAATTAGGGGCACGTTTAATGATGAGAGGAAAAGGGGACACTTAGCGAAGGGATAAGACACTTATTAGAAAATAAAAGGAGCTCGTGTCAAAGTACAAAGGGTTATTATCAGAGGTGAAAATGGGGCACTCACTAGGGATGAAAAGCCACTTATGAAAATGGAAATTGGGCATTTGTCGACGGAAAAGAGGCAACCATCAGATTTTGATAGGGGCATTTCTGAAAAAAGGATAGGTTCCTCATAAGAAAGGAAAAGGGGCACGTATCATTTTTAAAAAGGTTAACTGTATCAGAGGTGAAAAGAGGCACTTATCGCATCTGAAAAGGGGCAGACACCATATATGAAAGAGGCACTTATGAGAATGAAAAAGGGGCACTAATAATAAAGGGAAATGTGCATTTGTTGAAAGAAAAGGAGCACCGATCAGATTTTGATAGGGGCATTTAATGGAGTTGAAAGGGGGCTTTTATGAAAAGCGGATATTATGAAGGAAAAAGAGCATTAATTAGGAAGGAAAAGGGGCACGTGTCAAAATAAAAGAGGGTGTTATTAGAGATGAAAAGAGCACTTATCAGGAGGAAAAGGGGGTACTTGTCAAAATAAAACGAGTTTCTCTCAGAATTGAATAGGGTCATTTACCAGACTTGAAAAGGGGCACTAGTAGGAGAATGAAAAAGGACTATTTTCATAGGTGAAAAGGGGCATTTATGAAAAGGCGAAGGGCTCTTTGTTCAATGGGGGCACTTATCATAAGGAAAAGGGGCACATGTGAAAATATAAGGTGTGTTTATCCGAGTTAAAAAAAGGTAGTTATTAAAAGGGAAAGGGGCACTTCTTACAAAGGAAAAAGGGCAATTGTCAAAGTAAAAGGGGCACCTCTAAGATTTGAAGGGGGCAATTATCAGAGGTGAAGGAGGCGCTTAACAAAAGTGAAAAGGGGCGCCTCTCGTATCCGAAAAGGGGCACCTACTAGAGATTAAAAAGGGCACTTATGAGAATGGAAAATAGACACTTATTGCAAAGGAAACTGGGAACTTGTCAGGGAAAAGAGGTACGTGTCAAAATAAAAGGGGCACATATCAGAGGTGGAAATGGGAGGGGCACTTTTAAAAACTAATAGGGGCACATATCAAAGTAATAGGGGCACTTTTTATGTAAAAAGGGCGCTTCTTACAAAGTTAAAGGGGCACTTTTCCTATGGAAAAAGGGGCACTTTTGGGGTACTTGAAAAAGTGGGGGGGCACTGTGCCCCCCCTGCCCCCCCGGGTCCGCCGCCTCTGCACTACAGTCTATTGGGGAAAACGAGTATGGTAAAACCGGTCACTCAAAGATTTTTATTTTTTTGAGGCACTTCTTGATCATTTTGAAGCGCAATTTTTTAGGGCTTCAATATTACACCATATCACAGACACAGATAACACGTAGGGCCGTGTATCTCAGATTTAACATTGTTAAACGATCCCTTTAAACAAGTTGCGCTATTCTACTACTCAAGCATGCATCTTCAAATATCCAGAAATTCCCCCACGTATCCCAAAAGGTCCTCCACAAAATGCCCTTTAAACAGTTAAAACGATAGTATAATCCGTTCACCGGGGTAAAAATGACTACAATGTCACAGTGTCTTTCTTCGTTTAAAAAGAAGTACCGTTTAGGAAGCTTAGGGTATAAATTGCTCTTTGTTTATTTCAAAAGACCATCATAAATAATGTAGAACTTTTAAAATCCCCGGCTAGTGCTAAGTACTTTACCAAAGGGCAATCAGGTTGAAATGAAGGCACTATTAAGTGCTACGACAAAACATCCCCCCTCGAAAAAGCTTTGTCAAGCCACTCATTCTCATTTGCCACTAATTTAATGCAACTAAAGGGAAACATTCTAAAATCAAGCAGATAGGACCACGCGTATTAACGGTGGATGGAAACGTCGAATTTATCTTACAATCATCAGGTTATTAAAGCATCTCTAAAGTGTTGGGAGCCCCCAAAATTTGATGGTAAAATTTAAATTCTATGGTATAATGAAGTGGAAGTGGGCATCAATTATCACTAACTACTGCAAGGATTTGTAAAATAATTGTGTTTGAAGAAAAATACTGATGAAAGAGACAAGAGTACACAATTTGGGTTTTCTGTTGTACGCAGAATACTTAAATTTGCATTCTTTCATTAATATTTTTCTTTATAAACACATTTGTTTTAAAAACCCTTACACAACTGAGTGTCAAATGACATCCTCTTTCACATCATTATAACTTTGAAGTGAAATGTTGAAATAAGATTTGGGGGAAATTTGGGGCTCCTAACACTTTTAGGGTGAGGGGACTTTAAACCCCAACAAGTATGGTTTTTCTAGAATTACAAAAATGCAACGTCGCATGGTGATCTCAAACCATGGTCAGATCTACGTGTGTATTTTGAAACATAATACAATTAATTTAAATTAAATTGAATGGTTTATTGAAAATATTGAAAATGACAGCCCAAAGGCTGAATTACATAATAAATAAACTAAAGTAACATGAAATTAATGCTCGGTATGTCGCTCCACTCACTCACATATGGAACATTGAACCACTTCACACAAACATAACGTATGACGAGAAGGCAATTATTACTTCACAGGAACACTTGTGATTTAGCAAATGGTCCTTGATAATGTATTAATTAGGACAGAGGGGTATCACGTAAACGTACAGTGTCCTTTGGTGCCCCCACCCCCCCCCCCCCTTGACAAAAGTCCCATATGCCTATATAGATATACATTGATTTTCAGTGATGTGTTCAAGCTCAACTTTTAAAAAAAGAAGTGAATTTGATGATATTTTATTTATTTAATTATTATCAATTCAGCAATTTCACAAAAATATAACAATGTAAATATGAGTAAACAAACATTAAAGGAATGTCAATTATGAATGCACAATCTTACTGGGGGTCCTTACACTACGATCATGACGTTATTATTCTCATTTTCATCTGATTCAACCAACCCTTTCACAATAGTTTTGAAGTTCAAACGTTCTGTTCTGGGGACTAAAATTATCACCACTAGCAATGGATGAAAAGGTGATCTAAACTCTTATTTGGATCACTTCTAATGATTTGAAATTATTCGAGATATCGAAGTAGTGTAAAGAAAAAAATCCTTATTAGTTAAATTTTTAATACGTCATGAGTTAAATTTGTAATACGTCACGAGTTAAATTTGTAATACGTCACGAGTTAAATTGTAATACGTCACGAGTTAAAATTGTAATCAACCACGCAGGGCTAGTATCGAATCATGGCTCTACAACCATAGGGTTGTTGTTACTATAGTATATAAATCTGGGGGAGGAGAGGGTGTTTCACAAAGACTAAGATCGACTTAAGTTGGACTTTAACTATGGCTTCATGCCATTGGTTGCTCTCACTATTGATCTCTCAATTATGATCTTTAGATAATGTTTTTTACTTCAATAATGAGCTATCAAAAAAGGTAAATTCTGTAGATTTGTGACCACGATTTGTACGTCCCTTGATAAAACAATTCCAGGAATAGTGGCATGAGCGGCCTGCCATAGTTCAAGTCCAACTTAAGTCGATCTTAGTCTTTGTGAAACACCCCCCTGAACCGTACTAAGAATATTTTTCTTGGCAGGAAACAATGATATCGAATAATGCAACTTTGATGATTTCTTCTTTTGACAAGTCCCCTAAACTTTTGCTGGGGGGGGGGGGGGGGCAGGTAATAATTTATTTGCCCCGAGAAAACACTAATGAATCATCTTTTATACGGCCTCGAAATGATTAATTCTACACCAATGGATGTCCATATTTCATATAAATGAATGGATATTAAGAGTTTATTGGGGTATTGATCGGTTTGATTAGCGAAGCTTGTCCTTTTCACGCTTTGATTATTAATGCTTTTTGAAGACATGATGAGATGCGGGAAGGGAAGAGAGGGCGATGATCAATCGTCCGCCGGCAACCTTTTCCGCCTGATGTGTCACGCCTGACGCTAATTGTCATTATCTAAATGGAATACCCGGCATCGAAAAAATAAATATGAGTGACACGGTATATTAGCCCGACAGGCCCGAATCACTCACTTTTCAATGACGAAAGTGAAACAATAGGCGCTATAAACAAAAAACTATTGTGAGTTAACATGTTTGGGGCGAGATGACAAACAATTGTCTTCCTCATAAATTTTACTGTATGGTATGGTTGGCATCAATATACTTTCCATTTCCTTTTTTTGTGAACAAAAACCTAATGGTTCGTGCATTTAATGATTAAAATTTGTCTAAATACATCAATTAATACTAATGTCTTTTTGCTATTCGGGATTTGCAAACAAGAGATTACCATGAGTTTTTTAATGGAAATAATTAGAAATGGAATCACAAAGGGATCGCAATATGAGTTATAATAACAATCGAACCGACTACGGATACAAGAACCAAGTTGGAAACACTAGTATCTCAGTGATTCGGACAGTGACTTCTTAATTCTCAGTTATATATACTGCAAATAAGTTTTTGTTTAATTATGTTTAAGTATAAGCGATTAATATTGAAAACGTTTATTTATTTTATTCAATTGTATGTTCTTGTTTGTATTACACATTTGGAGGAATAAAACAAAGTAACCATATATATATATATATATATATATATATTATGAACATTTTCGATGAGATGTAAATTCAATAGATGATCCTCACGCTGTATATTGGACCTGTTACATACATGACATATATTATACCACAGTGTTGAGATGCTACTCTCCTTGAAGGGAGGAGGCTTCTTAAACCTGACATAACACCCCATATAGAGAGGACTCAATCCCCGAGGCAAAGTGTGGGACGCTTCCATCATTCTTCATTGTTTTCCACCAAATCTTACCCCGATTTAATGATTTGCGACAATAACCCACTTCCTACGACATCTACCACCATCCTGTTGTCATGACAACCAGGTAGCGTACCCGTTGATTCTGCATCACTGGTTTCCGATACGCAGACATGTGTTTTCGAAGAGAGGGATTCAGTATGTAAATAAACATCTCTCCCAGCCTCTAAGCACTTCCCGACTTAAGATGGAACTTCCATTCTTCACTTTAGGCACAAGATGGAGATCATTCATTTCTATTTTCTCATCCAAACTCCATCCCTCATTTTCTCGAGTCTTTTCCATTCCATTTTTGCCGACCAACAGGTTCTTTCTCTCAACAATCGACATATTTTCAAAAATTGTTGGCATTGACTTCTGAAAAGGGGGATTTATGTTTGTTGTAATTTATACGTTAGAATAACTACGGTAGTTCCACATAATGTGTAATAGCAACTTTTCTTATTTTTCCCCCAATCTGTCAAGTTCGCTGAGCTGACATTCTCGATGTCATGAAAGTTTCTAATTTCGGAACAAATTCAGAGCAGGGTCCATCTTTTAAAGCAATATGTAGGAATTTGTATACAAAGGAAGGTTTCTTTACACAAACTTTCAAAGCATTAAAAAAGTCAGGTATCTGCACCTTTATAATAACGAAATCTCAAAAAATGAACCTTCGAAAGAAACTCCAGACAAACGCACCTGCCGATAAATGTACTTTCGAAATAAACAGACCCATCTTCAACATAAAGGTAAAAAACAAATAAATATACCGTCAAAATAAAGTTGATGGTTTTGGAATCGTCTGACATTTGGAATAAACTCTTTGAAGAAAAAAAAGAAAAAAAAAACTGTGCGGAATTAAATATCGTCATGATTATAGGTTCAATACCTGGAAATGTACATATTGGACTCTTGTAATAATGGGATCAGTACATTGATTTTTCATTTTATTTCGTAATATCAAATTTTCTAGATCGAGGCCAGTACAAGATAATCACATCCAAAATGGTTTTTTTCGTAATGTAATCAAATTTAATGCATACGTCTTTGTGAGGTGCCACGTTACAAATCATTTGATTCATCTGTTACGAATAATTGTATTTCAATAGTCAGAATGCGAATTGAATACATTACGTGTTGTTAAGTAGGTCAAGCCGTATTGTTTGTGTTACCTAGCAACAACTACAATGTAATGTATGCAATTCGCATTATGAATTGAAATATATTTATTTGTAACAGGTGCATTAAATAATTTATAATGAGGCACTTAACAAAGGCTTAAGTATCAAATTTGATTACATTACGAAAATGGCCTATTAAAAGCCTCACGCCCACTCCAATCATAAGCACTACCTACCAGTTTAAGTTACTCGCACCCCATCAATATGTTAAGATTTACGTATTAGAATCAATATGTTCTAATCGCTTTCCTCCATTTTCCTTGTTTTAGTCTCAGTTTCAGTTTCCGTGTTTTAAACTGTGTTTTTTTCCTCCAACACCTGAGTATTTTTAATGGAAATTTGTTGGTAGGCAAAGTACATGACATATAAATTCATTGGTTTCTGAGAAAGAGATTAGTGAGAGAAACTTTACGGCTACGTGATGTCAGTGATAAATGTAGAACTATGATTCAAAGGAAACATGTTGTAAATCAACTGCCTAACGACACCAACAAATAACAATAAATGATCACTCTCATTTCGCGGCAATTAGTCTAATTGGTATGAACTAAGCGATTACCAGACTAATAACATGAGTGATTAGCTTTATCGGTTTATTGCAATTAATCAGGAAACTGGGGAAATAAATTATTTCTTAATATGCCATAAAAGAGCAATGAAGATAAAAGTGATAAGTGTGATCATTTTGGTAATGGAGATTATAATTTAATGAGGTGAGAATGGAGGATGATGATGAAAATAAAGAGGGGAAGGACAGGAAGATATAATTAATTATAATTATAGCTATTAAAATCAATGAGTATAATGGCCATGTGATACAATATACAACCAAAATGAGAATTGGTATATAATGAAATCAAGTTAGAAATCGAATATTTCATTAAACACTTTCAAACACAAAATATAGGAAAGTATTGTTAGATGGAAAATGGATTAACAAGATCTTTGTCATTAAAACTATTGAAAAAAAACATTAGCATGATTTACATCGACCCGATTGTAAGTGTCACTGTAGAGAACTAAATACGACGTGATCATGTTGGATCATTTCAATATAGACGGATTGTACACAAACTTTGAATCCATTCTACATCTGTAGGCCTATTTGGCTTAATGCAAAAAGATGCGAAACAAACACAAAAGGCATCCTCATCCAGTACTCGGGTAACATCACTTTCTTGATCATCACCCAACAGAATAATAATTCACACGTTTTCTGGATACTCCTGGGGGAAAAGAAAATAGTCACATTTTGTTTGAAGTTAATTTGTACGTAAGATTACCTCTGTAATCAGGCAGAGACCGGCGACATGATATCTTATGGTCCTGTAGCTAGACATGTTTTCTACATCATTAAATAATGCGATGAGTAATGGGATATGTTAATCCCGAATGATGTTGTTCATCGTTAATACCGGAATACAATCTAATCATATAACAAGGCCAGGATTGAAAATAATAGGCTTTTGCGACCCACTAAGGTTTGCATCTTTAGAGTAAACATTATGATTAGGTAATTATAAATGATTGGACGGAGATGGAGGGTAGAAGCGTGGTCACGGTCCCTAGAGGGTTAAGATGCAATGCGGAACATTGCTGTGTGAAAATGACGCCATGGTCAATGAGCAACGCTGGAAGTGGGTGTGTAGGCCTACAGATTTGTATCAATCCGATATGCTAATTTAAGTCTAGAATAGACGTCACAATGCCTATATCTGCACTAGTTTGGCCAGGAGGGATTACACCTCACTGCGTGGTCACCGACAGGTGGTTATCTCATCAAACCAGCTCTCGATTAACATAAGAAAAAGGGATCATGGGGGATCAACGGGTGCCGCTTATAGAGGGCGCAAGTAGCTACAAGTAGTGCAGTCCCGAGTTAACGTCACCATGCGGAAGACTCACTTCCGAACCGATACAGAGAGCTGACAGTTAAACTCACCACTAGACCAACTCACATTTCACTCTGTCTCCACTGAATTATTCCATATGGTTTGTTTTCGTCATCATAAAGCGACACCCTTGCCACCACCACCACCACCACCACCACCAATACCACTAACACCACCACCACCATCACTAATACCACCACCAAAACCATCACCGCCATGAACACCACCACCACATCACCACCACCACATCACCACCACCATCATCACCAACACCACTAAGACTACCACCACAGCTATACTACTATTACTACTACTACTACTACTACTACTACTACTACTACTACTACTACTACTACTACTACTACTACTACTACTACTACTGCAACTATATTAACTTGTATAACGCAATGAACATGAAACCAAACACAATTTGTTTATACAAGCGTGTATAAAGGACATAGAATAGAAATGATATGTGATGTATAAACTTGATAGTGTACTTACTAGTACGTTTTTATAATTTTCTTTGTTATTACCAATCAAAACCATCGTCAAAAGCTCTATAACGTGCCAAATTGCGCTTGTCTTATTTTGTACACTAGCTAAACCTTTCCCGCATCATACCTTCAAGCTGATTCCGTCGATATAACCACTCTCTTACTTATGAATTCACAGAAATTGTAACTCCAGTCATGGATCTGAGAATTGTGTATGATTGTGGGTCAGGACAGACAGGTGCATGTCTCTGATCGTATAAGAACGTTTAAAGATATAGACCGGCAGTGGTAACATTGCAGTTCAAGGGTTTTGGGTGCAAAATATCATTCAATATTGTTTAAATATTGCCGTCAGAGGTTTAGATGGCAATACTTCAACCTAAATATGCAAAAAAGCAGAAATATATGCCCAAATATTCAACGTTAAAGGTACTATCTCCCATTTGCAGGCCAAAAAAATGAAAAAGTTAAATTCCAACTGCATTTGAAAGATAATACTAATTTAGAACTTCCCTAAAAAAGGTGGGGCTTGAAAATGTCTTCAAGTGGGAAAATAACGACTATTAGTTGTCAAATCGACTTTAGGGCTATAGAGCCCAAAAGTAATAGTCTTGATTTTCAGACAATTGTACCGAATGGTCATAAGTTTTATGCTGCGCAAAGATTCAATCAGTTTAATCTTGGCCATCACAAGAAGTGGGTTATTGATGTAGACAAATGCTCATGTACCCTTTACAACTCTTTTCATGTATGTTATTACCAAAGAAGAAAAAAGCCAGTCAGTCACTCAATAGTGTCTGACAGTGAAATCTAGCAAGTAAACGGGTTTCCTTGCATAATTTGAATATGAGGACACTGCTAACGTTTAAATTTCACAGACAGGACATACATGACATATTCATAATTCCTGCAAAGTTCTACAGAATTTGAGGTTGGCTGCAAAAGGGACATAGTACCTTTAAAGTGCATTTGCGATATTTCCAGGCCGGATCGATTTGATAATTTACCAAATATATCAATTATGATTTGTATCTGTGTTAAGCCATTGTGTATGGAAATTATTTCTTTAATTATTTGTATATGATATATGGATATACTGTATATGATGGAATTTGTTTTGAAAATAAAGAACCCTGTGGAAGGGGGGAAAACAGAGAAAAAATATATCAATTAGTAGGCGGTTTCCCGGCAAAATTTGTATCATCACGTATTAGTCAAAACATATTCTTTCACATGATTGGTAATAAGGGCTTCCATTTCATATTTTGAGAGGGGGCATTTTAAAAACTGGTCTATACCTTTAAGAACGTTTGAAATAGAATACGGAGATGAAATTGAGCCATCTCCACTTACTGATCACTGAAGACTTGGCGTTATGGATGGATGCATGGATGGTGGAGGTATCGAGGTGTCGTGGTATATTGGTTCATCGACTTGGCGCTCAGTCCTAGGGTTGAGGGTTCGAATCTCGGCCGGGCACTAACGTCCTTTGGCGAGACGTTTATCCAAGGTTGCCACTCTCAACCCAGGTTTTTATCGGGTACCTGGCTAATGAGGCTTCCCCGGGTATAAATTATTCTTATCATTATCATTATTATTATTAATAATAATAGATTACAATTTGTATTATTATTATTATCATTATTATAATCGAAGAGAGAAGTACAAACATAGGTATTGCAGGATTATAATTAAGTAGCATTGGTAACGTAAATAGTATAATATTCTCATTGTACTAGCAGCAGCAGTAGTAGTAGTAGCAGTAGCAGCAGCAGTAGCAGTTGTAGTAACAGACTAGCAGTAGTGTTGTGGTAGTAGTTAGTAGTAGTAGTAGTAGTTGTTGTTGTTGCCTTCGTCCTCGTCGTCCTAGTTGCCTTAGTCGTCGTCGTCGTCGTCGTCGTTGTAGTAGTAGTAGAAGTAGTAGTAATAACGGGGATATAGCACCAGTATTATTTATCCTATATAAGTGGAATTTAATAATGATCGGCTTAGTGAAAGTGGTAATGCAGGTCAATGAAACAAGTGAAATTATTGATTACGATACACTTCAAAATAGCGTACATCAAACAGAATGATAAGTTTACAAATCTACGCATTTTAATCGTATTCGTCACAGGCCATCGGTACGCCTATTCGTCCTCCATTTAATCATTGAGGCTTGGTAGATAGAGCGTGAAAACCGAAGCGATTATCATCATCATCGATGCCATGCAACGAATCACACGTCTAGATAGCTGTATGGACAGACTGATTTCTTCATTCATAATTAATGATTGTCGGCATATAGACGATTAGTTTCTAAAGGCTTATTTCTGGCTACCAAATCAACCTGTTATATTACCTGCCGGCTAGCAATCGATTTATGCTCATCGGCAAAACTCGACATCACTCAAATGCTAGGAGAATGATGACCCCGGCGAACTGGTGATGATCATTTAGAAAATACATTATCATTAATAAATAATAATAGGTCCCAGAGTTGGGCTGTGCTTTTTGGATTTCTTTTTATCTGATTTGTATTTTTTGAGGGGGAGTGAATAATTAGCTACTTTAAAAAGAAACATGACCTTTATCTCAAGAAGCAAATATATCACAAAACGTCGCCCTTTTTCTAAACAACTCGGCACACTGTCTGTCTTCCCTTTATTGACTTTGTGTAACTTCTATGTACAAACTTCCAACGTTATGTTCTAACATTATGGATTCTCTTTTATAAATTAATATTTATTCAAGCTATATCGATAATCCATTGAAACACAAGTGAAAAGGAACTAGTGCATTTGTTGGCCTTTCTTACAACAGAATATAAACATGCCCTGTACGGTTGAAGTAAACAAGGAGCTTTCATCCCTGGTTGTATAAGATTGATGGGAGGGGGCTCCATCTAAAGTGTTTAGATCGTCGAATATATCTTATTGGGGGCACCCAAGTAAGATGGATGAGAATGAATGATGTAACAGTGTGTATGAATAGACATTTCGAAGAAAACATAAAACAGCCGCCATTAATTAAAGTATGATCATATGCGCAGAAATTTGGTGCCCTTATTCTTGTTAGATTATCTTCATTTGAAAATTAAATTTATTTGTTTATTTATTTATGAGGGGAAACGTACCCACTTCTAGACATGTGATAATATCTTGTTTCTTTGAAACGTTTTTGTTAGGATCAATATGACCCCTAGATGTATGGTCATTAACTACCGCGATGACAACAAATGTCAAATTATATTTATGCTAAGAAAAAGCCATGGTCTGTTTTTTGCCATTAAATTAACACAATGGAAGCAAAGCTTTACTGAGGAAAGAATTTACCCTGTTACTGATATACAGACTGAGTACTCTGCAACGTCTAAGGCCATCCTACAGAAAGAAAATTAAACCTCCAGATGATACAGTATTACTTTTATAAACAAATCTACTGTTTTGTTTTGTTTTTGCTTACACAAAATAGTTTCTTAGAGAATCCAACTTGTGGCACAATATAAACTTTTTGTAATAGTGTTTTTATTATGAGAAACATCCTCTATCAGAGCAGGTGGCAGAGTCAGTGGTTAAGCCAGAAGACCTCACCCCCCCCCCTCCCACCTTAGCGCCCGTCATGACGTAGAATGTAAGAAAAACAATATACACCCCGTTCTCTCTCTCCCCCCCCCCCCCTCTCTCTCTCTCTCTCTCTCTCTCTCTCTCTCTCTAAAATCTATTACAGGAAAATCAAAAATCAAGCAAGCATACAATAACAAAAAACACCAACGAAACACCAAAGGTTATTATATTTTCTAGGTTGTATATTTTACTCCAAAAGTTTCAAACAGTGCCGAACAACAGATAATTCCATTAATGAGGCTTTTTAAGCTTCAATTTTCTCGACCAATCCCCCCCCCCCCCCCTGCCTCCTCTTGCATCCACAACTTTTAAACAAGCTGGTAATAATGGTATCCTGTATTTAGGCGCATCTGATAGGAGGTAATCAATATGCATATTAGTGACGTCATGTACGATATAAGGAATATTATATTATATAATATTCTTTTTTATACAATAAATATGTTACGTGTAGCGCGCTCGATCGTACGTACGTGAGGCGACACCTGCTGGACAGTGTTGCACAGTTAAATCAGGGAGACAATCTCACAATTGTACAGGGTTTTTTTCTGTGGTTATGCAGTTGTACTATTTTAGAGTCGAGTAAATGTATTTGGTTTTGTTTTCAAAAACAAGTTTGGACAAATTTGGCGATTCTTATCGTCATTTTGTACTCCACAGAGCATGCATGTGGTCATCCAGCCGGTGAAACCACCTCCCTGCAAGTGTCCCCTCCTACCCTAGTCTAGTTCTGGACCCTATATAGATTTTTGTAAGGATGACGATTAGACACTACATACTCGTTAAATTAAAAAAAAAATACAGACATTCTGGAATTTCATTCATATCTTCATCAGAATCCGCGAGCCACAAAATCATAACTTCCAAGAATAATTGCTACAAGTGACGTCAAGGGTCACTTGTAGCAATTGATCTGGACCCTATCTCGCGCGGTTCTCGGGGATATCGCAGCCAATAAGGATCGCGCCATCAATCGGCTTAACGTTTATAGTCGGCGAATTACAAAAATCTATATAGGGTCCAGAACTAGACTACTCCTACCCCTACGTGTGCCCACAATGGAAGGGAAATTAAATAAGACATCATAGCGTTTTAACATCAAATACCTTAAAGGTATTACAAAGTTTTGGTAAATTTTGAAAATTGGCTGGATAGTGATTCTTTACAATTTTGATATATCTGGTTGCCCCTTTTGATTTATTATAGGCACTAAAAAAATTAGCCCCTAAAACAATTGAATATACAAATTTACCGGTGCTCCCGGTAAATTTTGATAAATTTCAAATAGCGCCTACGACCATACGATGGTAGCTGCGACCATGAAAATCTCAGAATAAGTAGTTGTGATATATATATTCCAAACGGGAATAGCAAATCGGTCGATTTTATTCATTCCTTGAAAGGGCGCTATACAACATAAAGAGTTTATTATTAACAATAGACTCGATTTCAACCGCGACAACGATCACTGAATATTGTAGGATCGCATATGCTTCCAATATGTTCATTTGAGCCAAATTCATGACCCCATACCAAAACTTTGTATCACCTTCAAAGCAAGACAAGTAAATCTTTCTAAATTAGGTTTTAAATATCAGTTCAACTTCTTTGTATTGACGGTTTTTTAAATAAATGTGTTTTACGTTGTCAATTATATCCTTGGCTTGCAGGTGTGCCCGCCTCCCACTACAATAATGTGCCCGCGGAGATATCAGTGTATTAAGACTTACTTAACGTTTGTATATTAAATGACTTAAAGGTAAGGGCAAATAAAGCTTTCAAATATACAAATTAGTATTAGAAATATCAATTAAACTTCTATTTCGTTTATGTTTTCTGGTACAATAACGTGTTTTACGGGGTCAACTATCCACTTCCTGCAGGTCGCCAGGTGTGGCCACCTATACCTCTACGTGTACCAGATGAGAATATTGTGTAATAAGGCATATAGCCAGTGTGGTATATTGAATACACTTGAGGTAATGGATGAAATAAAGCTTTCTAAGATACAAGTTAGTTTAAAGAATATTAATTCAACTTCTTGTTATTGATTGTTTCTTTCAATTATAAAAAAGTATAACGTGGTCAACTATCCCCTCCCTGTATGAGTGCTCGCCTACCCCTACATGTGCCCGATAAGAGGGAAGGCATATAGTTAGCGTTTATAATATTATTACGTGCTCATTATCGTGAGTGTACCTTAAAAGCAAGAGCAAATACAGCTTTTTAAAATAGAATTTAATTTAAAGATAATGTATATAAATTTTACTTTTAATGAAAACGTCATTCATCCTTATAAATCCTTGGTGCTACAGAAGTTTATTTCAATTCAAAGTCAAATAACTATTGAGCAATAATTCATGTTCAATTCGTTAAAATGTAACTGATTACTTTAAATACATGTAGTTTGCATATAAATTTCAAATATGATTTAAGTCAAATTTGCACTAAAAAGCTTAATTTCGAATATGACAGGAATGAACTTTTCCCACTCAGTCTGTCTCGATCTCGTAAGTTCAGTCCATGTCAAACAATTATTGATGCAAGTACTGTAATAGCTTGATATCATTGTTTACCTCTAATGTATTCAATATGATAACAAAAGCTATATTCCTTATTACACTTGCAGGGAGGGGATAGTTGACCACGTTAAACACGCTATTTTTCAATAATAACTGATGGAAAGATTTAAATGTATAACCACAGCAGGGGGCGCTAGAGCACTGTCTATAACATTAGCCATATAGGAAAAAGACTTTTGTCCCAATCGATGGATTTTGACAACGAGTTACGCATTGAATGTAATTACTAAATGTTACGAAATGGCGTAAAGATTTGCTATTGAAAGTGATTTAATGTTTGTATGTCATGCTGTTTTGTCAGTCATGCTGTTTTGTCATGGAAGGGCAATACAGTGATTACAACTTTGAAAACATTCATAACTTTCTAATGTTTTGTCCAATTTCTTTCAATCTGTCACCAGTCAAAACTTTTTTTCAGACAGAAATAGTCTATGCAAACATTTTCCCTACACTGGGAGAGGGAGTACCCCTCCTCACAGACCCCCCCCCCCCCCCCCCACTGAAATCCTAGTTACGGGCCTGAGTCAACTTCTCTGATTTTTGAGCTTTCCTCTATATTGAGTAGCTTGATCTTGTTGCATATTGAACTTAAGTATTCATTGGTCTCCCCGACATATAGCTCCAATGAATAGAGAAGTGCCATATTCAGTTCAGTTGAATAACTATTTGAATTTGAATTTGAATTTATTAACAACGACACATCACAATAATGACAGTATATAGTGCAGCTGGTACTCTGTCCTATTTCATTTCTCCTTTTAAACATTTTGTTCTCCCGTCTTTTCTTTCTATCTTAAACTTCTTGTGAAAAGTGGCGTAGCTACGGGGGCATAGGTTCACGTGCCCCCAATCGAATGGCAAAAACAGAGCGAGGGGAGAGATGAAGGAAAATGACAAATAACGTAAAATAATATAAGGAGTTAGGTTACTCGAAAGTGCATTTTAAAGATTATATTATTATGTGAATCAGTCACTTGGGGACAACAGGATAAATCTTAAATGAAATTTGTTGTAAGATTAATCAAAAAATGTTTTTGGGATGTTCCAATCTTCGTCCTTGATGTACCCCTCACGGCCCTTACGCGAAATGTGCCCGTACGTCTGTGTACAAAGGATGGATTTAGGTGACGCGAAACTCTTTTACTCCTAAAAAGGGTGCCGTGAATAAAACAAAAGTTTGAAAAACGCTGATCTATAGTAGACTGAAAATTGGTGCCCTCCCAATGAATGAGCCCACGCTATATGTTACTACTTGTCAATACTCTTTAATCAAATGTAATTATTTTCCCTTTTTCTTCCACCCCCCCCCCCCCTCATCCCCTTTCTCTCTCTCTCTCTCTGCCTGTCTTTATGTCTGTCTCTCTCTCTGTCTCTCTCTCTCTCTCTCTCTCTCTCTCTCTCTCTCTCACTCTCGCTCAATTCTCCTTTCCAACTCATCGCTTCCCTTCTATCTCCACCTTTTCCCAATCCAACTCTCTCTCTCTCTCTCTCTCTCTCTCTCTCTCTCTCTCTCTCTCTATCTCTCACTCTCTCTTTCTCTCACTATCTCTCATCATCTCTATCTCTTGCATGTCATTAACAAAAATCATGTGTCTCTCAATCATATTATCGTCCCATCGTCCTGTCCAGTATGCTTAAAGATAAAGACCATTTATGGTCATGCGATTGCATTGTGAAAGAAACGTTGTGGAATCGTTCAGAAAAGGTTGATCATCTAGCATATAAGTATTGGTGTGTACTGCAAGGTCCTGGAATCATCAAAATGATAAGAAATATGGCCCAGTCTTCGTAAAGTTACAGCACTGTGCAGAAAGATGTATATGGGACTATACGCACACGTGCGCGACACGTGCGTTTATCTCTCACAGACCATGTAGATAAACTAATTTACCAAATATATCAATTAGTAGGCGGTTTCCTGGCAACATTTTTATCATCATGTATTAGTCAAAACATATTCTTTCACATGATTGGTAATAAGAGCTTCCATTTCATTTTTTGAAATTGGGGCGTTTCCAATACTGGTCTTTACCTTTAACATGAATGATGATTATTATAACTCAATTATCAGTCTAGCTCGTGATGTTCAAAGGAAACAATTAAAAGGCAGAGGATATAGGGAAACATCAATTAGAATCGCATGATAAGCACTCAAAAATATATGTCAAGACGGTTTAGTCTCAAAATGCAATGCCATAATATCAAATCTCAAGATGAGCTTTAAACTTGAATAATACCTCGATACCTCGGGGGGGGGGGGGGGGGGGGGGGCAGGCAGCGTTTAAAACTACCGTTTGGGCAAGTTCGGGGGGTTTTACGAATTTCGGGTGCCAGCGCATGACCCTTCTTTACCAGGGCTTAAGTCTCTGTCCCTACATTTTATAGTAAGAGCCGTGTTGCCATCACTCTATCCATTAATGATATGAATATTTGCCTATCAACTCGGGTTATAGCCCTCCCACAACTTGCATATTATTTTGTATATTGCAAAACTTTATTTCTAGAGCATTTAAGACATGTATATATATATATTTCTTTTTTTTTTGAGAGAGAGAGAGAGAGATTGAAACAAACAATTTCGATGCTGTGAATACTTCGACCGTTACAAGGTACATAAAGTACCAAAACAATGTCTGGACGATAGGTTCTCAAGATTAATGGAACCAATGGTAACATTATACACACACGCATGGAAATGAACCCTTTTCTTTCTGTTTGTCTTCATTTCAATATTTCTTTATTCATTCTACTGTTTTCCATTTTTTTCCTTTTTTTAAATTCTTTTTTCCCTTTTCCTCTTTTTGGACGTGGAACTGAGTCTCAGTTTATTTCGCCATGCAGTCTGTTGGTAAACGGAACAGAAGCTCCCAATATCTAATCCCGCATCACTTTGTCAAGACGTCTGCTACCCCCAACTAAAGCCAGAATTCTATGATCTGCCGTCAGTCTTTCCAACATTTTGTTTCACCAGTCTATATATTTTGGTTGAAAACGTAGCAGTTGGTCCCTTCTTGTCGTCCGGCACATTGTAACCTTGTCTACATAATCATCAATAGTGATCTGTCAGTTTATGACAGGTTCAGTGACCCAATCTGAATTTTACATCAAGTGTCTCGGTCTTGAGCCATCCGTTTCAACATTTCATATCCTGTTGCTCCACATTCTGCGATTAAATCATCTAGAAAGCATTTACGAGGTCTTCCCCTCATCTTCTTTCCATGTAGACGACCTTCTATGACTGATCATCAAGCCATTATCGTGCCGCATTATGTGTCCAAGCCATTTCTTCCGTCTCTCTCTAATCGTTTGAATCAGCACCCGCTTTTCTTTTGTTTTGCTTTGTTTTGTTTTGTTTTGCCAGTCTGTTCATGAGACGGAACAGTTAGGTCCCTATCTGCACCGATCTCCTGTTTGGACTACTACCTTTAGTTTAATAGTCAGCATCCTCTGATCTCTGAACCTCCAGATATTTGCAAGTGTATTTGAAAACGGAACAGAAGCTCCTGAGACGTATAGCTGTCCCGCTCATCACTATGTGAAGACGTCTGCTACCTCCAGTTAAAAGTCATGTTTCTGTGATCTACCGCCAATCTATACAGCATTACATTAATTTTGTTTCAACAGTCCCTGTTGGTTTGAACCGGGACAGTGTCGTCCGGCACACTGTAACCTTGCCTGGACAGCAACATCCAGCTAAAGACACCATTCTGTGTAATCTCTGAACCCTTCTTTGTTTTGCCAGTCCGTTTAGAATCAGAACAGCACATCTCTATGAAGGAGGTTCCTATGTGTTGTCTGTCTGTCTGTCGTATCTCGATCATGTGGACTGCTACCTTCAGTAGTCATCACTATGTCGTTGTCTGTCATATCCGAACCCTCATTTTGTTTCACCAGTCCGTTTGGAAAACGGACCGACAGGCACGGTGCACCTTTAATGTCTGGACTGCTTTCTTCAGTGAAGTCGGCATTCTGTAATCTCCGAACCTCCATTATTTTCTTTTATTACGCGAGTCTGTTGAGAAATTAAGGAAAAATATGTATTAAGAAGAAGTCCAACTATTTTATTTTGTATAAAAATAGGAAATGTAGTTCTGGGCTCACAGCAGAATACATTTTCACGCATTTGTACCTATAACCTTTCCTTCATAAACTTAATCAAAGAACTGTTACCCAGCATGCATACAATTGTATAAGCAATGATGATTACGGTTAGAGGCGGTTAGTTATTATATTATGTGTTATATTTATTTCAGAAATAAACGGCTTATTGTTTGCTTTATTTTGTGTGAAAAACTATGAAATATCCGACTGCAAAATATTCACCTAGATTTCTTCTAATCCGTTCCCTTACACACACACTGGCTAAAATCTTCTTAATCATTTCAACCAATTCTTGCCTTGTCTGGCTCTTTACTTTGAAGTAAGATCCCGGAGACGAACATGGTAGAGGGCTGTTGTTCCTGCGTCTCGGTGGAGATGTTAATCAACGCAGCCCTTGTGCACTTTATCGGCTTCTCTTCTTCATCCTTCATCCTTTTCTTGGAGGTTTTGAGTTTGTGGCTCGCCGGATTCTGATGAAGAGGGAGGAAAGAAGTACAAGAAATTTATATGTTGTTGCTGTTGTTGTTTAAAATGAGCATGCAGTTTAAATCGTAATCCTCATACTAGGCTTTCCTCAATAATTCCAAAGTTTAATTATGATGCGTTAAAGTAAGAAATATCCAACTGCATAATATTTACCAAGTTTTCTGAAAATGCGTTTCCCTTTCACAAAATGACATTAGTTCTTCCTACTATCTTCGGGTCATCCTTGCCTTGCCTGCATGGATCAGTACTTTGACGGAAGACCACTGTGCGTCTTTGCGGTGATCATCAACGCAATTCTGGTGCACTGCCTCTCCTGTTCCTTCTTTCTCTTATTCTTGGGAGTTTTGGAAGTGGCTCGCCGGATTCTGATGAAGAGATATGAATGAAATTATATGTTGTCGAAAGTTGATGTTGCTGTTTTTGTCGTTGTCGTTGTTTTCGTTTTGAATGAGCATGTAGTGTATATAACTCGTCATTCTTATGTTAACCTTTCCTCAGTAATTTCAAATATTATATGTGTAAAAGTATGAAATATTTAACGCGAAAATATTTACCTAGTGCTCTGAAAATGCGTTTTCTTTTTAAAAGATTTTGCATTGGTTCTTCCTGGGGTTCTTGCTTTTCCATTCAGCCCAACTTGCCTTGCCATGCTCAGTACTTTGACGGAAGATCACTGTGCGTCTTTGCAGTGATTATCAACACAGTTCTGGCGCACTTCATCTGCCTCTCCTTTGTCCTCTTTCTCTTCTTTGGGGAAGTTCTGGTTTTGTGGCTCCCGAATTCTGATGAAGAGATATGAATAAATTTATATGTTGTCGAAAGTTGATGTTGCTGTTGTTGTCGTTTTCGTTGTCTTCGTTTTAAATGAGCATGTGGTGTATATAACTCGTCATTCTTATGTAAACCTTTCCTCAATTATTTCATGTGTAAAAGTATGAAATATCCAACGTAAAAATATTTACCTATAGTGCTCTGAAAATGCGTTTCCTTTTGAAACGATTTTGCATTGGTTCTTCCTGGGGTTCTTGCTTTTCCCTACAGCCCATCCTTGCCTTGCCATGATCAATACTTTGAAGGAAGATCACTGTGCGTCTTGGCTTAGATTATCAACGCGCTCCTGAGGCACTTCATCTGCCTCTCCTGTTCCTTCTTTCTCTTATTCTTGGAAGTTTTGATTTTGTGGCTCCAGGATTCTGATGAAGAGATATAAATGAAATTATATGTTGTTGATGTTGTTGTTGTTGTCGTCGTTGTTTTGAATGAGCATGTAGTGCATACTCGTTATCGTTATGTTAAGTTTTCCTCAATAATTTCAAAATATTTTATGAGTAAAAGTATGAAATATCCAACGCCAAAAATATTTACCTAGTGCTCTGAAAATGCGTTTCCTTTTCAGACAATGACCGTGCATTGGTTCTTCCTGGGGTTCTTGCTACTCCCTTCAGCCCATCCTTGCCTTGCCATGCTCAGTACTTTGAAGGAAGATCACCGTGCGTCTTGGCTTAGATTATCAACGCGCTCCTGAGGCACTTCATCTGCATCTCCCGGATCCTGTTCCTTCTTTCTCTTATTCTTGGAAGTTATGATTTTGTGGCTCGCGGATTCTGATGAAGATATGAATGAAATTCCAGAATGTCTGTATGTTTTTTTTAATTTAACGAGTATGTAGTGTCTAATCGTCATCCTTAATTATGCTAGGCGTTTATGCCTGTTACACGAATCCCCCCATGTAATTATTTCCTTTAAACAAAACCCCAAGATTTTCTGCTTCAGCAGCGAACCAACCTTTGTTTTCGTCTCGTTGTCGGCAGGCATCAAGATCAGCCAGCATGTAGGCGACTAAAATATCGGCTTCGATTTCCTCGGCGACGTCCGTCATGATGTCCGTGAGCCATGATTCGATCTGGTCATCGGTAGTCGTATTAGCGATGGAGGTAGACCCATTCGTTGCTCTGACTCCCTTCTTCCCTCTCTTCCTACTCCTCCTTCCTCTCGCCCTCCTTCCACGTGGCTATGAACGAATGGAATGATACTACAGTCAAACCTGTGTTAAAAGCCACCTCTCTACAAAGGCCACCTGTCTATATAATTGGACAAGCATTTGGTCTTCCTCGAGAAAGAAATGCGTATTGTAGAACCTGTTCCTTTTCTAGTAAGGCCCCCTGTCTACAGTAGCCACGTTTCATGTTTCCATTTGGTGGCCTTAGCAGACAGGTCTGATTAAGTTAATCTTTTGATAGTTCCATTAACCTTTTTTCCCCATAGTTTACTCGTTAATATTTTTACATTAGTTAATTTAGCAAGGTTTTCTCGTTACAAAGATATGTAAAATTTGTTTGTGAATGATTTGCCTTTAACCAAGTTAATCGTACAACTAGATTGTTAATAATTTAAATGCATTTTTAATGACCGACTTGCAATTTACTACTTGTATGATACAAAATTTATGATTGAAACATAATATCTGATTTCTCTAGCCCATACTATCACGAGAAGAATATCCATTCAGATGTAAATCATTTCAATTTTTGGGGAATTCCAATGAAAGATGATACCTTAGGAAGAGGAATTTTGCCTCTCTTCACCGAGACATCTCCTTCCTCTTCTTCAGGATTAACTTCCCCCTCCTCCTCCTCCTCCCCCTCATCCATCTCCTCCTTCTCCATCCCCTTCTCTTCCTCCTCCCCCGGCTGCTGCTGGCTCATCATGTGCTGGTCGATCGCCATGATAAAAGCGGTGTTCAGGTCGTAAAGGCGTCGCAGGACCAGTCGTGCAGCTTCCTGATATATACGAAAATCAAGATCGAATAGACTTTAAAAAAGTCAACCTAAAGACAATTTCAATAAGTTAAACGTTATCCACGATCTATTACAACATCAAACTGTTTAACTTCAGTTCTTCCTCTTCCATATTTTTATTCCTTTGCCTTCTCATAAAAGAATTTTGAACTAAATGAACTTCAGTTCTTTCCATAACTGCTTGTCTTCCAGGACTTCTTTCTTGGGAATATAGCCACAGAGTTCTTTTCGGAAATATTCCGGGGAAAAAAAATCTATCATCATGATCATGACTTTAGTTCGTCTGTTCATTGAACTATATGAAGTTCAGTTCTTTGCATATCTTATTCTCTTCCACGACAGAATCAACAGCAGTCCTCTTAAGTACTCATTTACCCACATGAAGTTACCGTAATAATCCTATATAATCATATTGCTCCGATTGTCTCATTTTCGCTCGCTCGATCACTGCAGCACAAACATAGCTCGTTCGACGTCACTACCAAACTAGCCAATCAGCTGTCAATGACGTCATATTTAATGCGGCGGCAAATATATTTTGTGAAATTATCGAGAAATTGACTATTTCTAATAGACCAGTTCACGGTTAGCACCTTACTGCAATGACCCCGAATATCCACAGATCTTCAACACATGAAGAGGTCCCACTTTGTACATTTTGAAATAATCACTCCTACAGCGATGGAGGTGCTTTATAAATAGCCTTTGTTCCCCCTTTTCAAAGAATACTTCCACCTGTGTACAATGGAGTGCACTGAATGTGCATGAATGAATAATGTTACATAACTTTCATGAGCACGTATCCAGTATTTCGTTTCCGTGTATTTCAAAATTTGTTCTGCAATGACCTTTATCTGCTCATGCTCAGACTGCAACCAGCAAACTAGTTTTATTTTTGGATGGAAAAGCAGCCATTGTTATCTTGACATTCATTGAAGTCATCAGAATAGGGTAAGTTACTTCTCAGATGATTCAAGAGGTCCATTTTGTAGATAATTTTTTAATTTCTTAGAATGTTCCACTGTGTTGCAGGGTACCGGGTGTATGCCATTGTATGTGATGTGTTCGCGCGCTATAAGTACAGGCCACCGCGCCGTCGGGTGTATTCTCGTACTGATGTAGGTGCAAAGCTAGAATGGCTACCACGCCCACTTCCCTCTCTATGCCTTTCTGAACATTCCTTTCCTTCTCAATACAATAACTTTCACCTGCCTAAGTTATTCAAACCATACCGCCTCGCCACTTCCATTACGTAATCATTAAAAGGATCCGCATATACAACATTTTCCTGCTATACGTTGTACTGCAGGAAAATACAAATCTCCCTGGTATACCTTACAGTCCAAACGATAAATATGTGCCTTTAACGAAGCAGGCGACAATCGGCGTAGCAGACGACACTTGATAGTAATTTTGTATGTGAGATTGCTTTGCTAAATATAAATTACTTTGTTAATAAATATCAACTAAAATTTCTTTTACATTTCTTTAAACCATCATTGATATTTAATAATTCATGAGTGAGTAAAAGAAACATACCAAACTATAATATAATTATATGAAATACTTGGTGGCAATTAGGGGAGTTTGACGTGATGACCGATTGCACCCCTCTGTTAATAACCGAATAGTCCATGGTGTGTCATGAATATTCATGTTTTTGCTTACCTCGGCTAAATGTTTGCTTTTACTAAATTGAAAAATTACGGTGGGGGGTTGGATGAAATGGACATAATGAAATAGGCAGAAGTGATCTATGATAATTCATGCTTTTTATGTTTCGTGTGCTCGACCTATAATCTTCAAATCGCTTGGCAAACTGAGTCCAAAGTTAGACTTGTTTCACATGTGTATTATAGGCAATGACGAGCTTGCAACCTATTTTGAAAAATTACGGTGGGTGAACTTTCAAAAGTCAATGAGACATGAGGGCTCCAATGAAAGAGCTAGTGATAACGTACGTCGGGGTGGATGTGCTTTTCGTTTAAACAAAAAAAATGAATTTTTAACGATTTAAAAAAAAAACGTCCATAGGCTAACATGTTAGGCTGCTGACTCTGACCATGCTCTGACGATAGGGGGCGTTGTGAAATGAGACTAAACGGAGCAATATGGATGATTTACCCTCTTTGCACTTGTCTTTAGAGATGTATCCAGACCGGAGACTCTCCTCTCTCCAACTTCGGAACTCCTGGCAGTGTCACCACGTTCACTGGCATCTACGATACTGGTAGGAATGGTCGAGGACGTCGGTGAAGATTCAGCATCAAGGGGTGCATTGTCCGAGGTCTTTGGTCCTACAGGGGGGTTGGTAGGTACCTGTGATGTGGTATCCATACTCCAGGTCAGTGGGAACCCAGCTGGGCGTGGTCGCGTCAGTCTGGTGCCATCTGCTTTTGCCCACTATATGGAGGAAAGTATTGGGGGGGGGGAACCGATGTTGTACGAAAGTGTTGAGAGGATAATACCTGAGGTTATATTTCACTTTTGTGGAGTATTTATCACTATCATTATAATTTGTCTCACTATAACATGCATTTATAACATTCACCTCCATTCTCAGTTTATCATTTTTGGTCGATGTTATTCTTCATAAATTATTTGTCATTCTGAATTTCTTCATGTTTGATTGTTGTAAATCTTATTACGTTGTATTATTTCAATTATGTAATAATGGATTTACGGATTTAAATCCACTTTAGAATCACTATGTATCAATTATATCGAAACGTGAATATAGAATCGGGAAAAGAGGCAGCATTAAACATTGTGAACATAAGAGACAAGAAAAAACTAAAGTTTAATATATTTGACAGGGGTGCGATAGAAGAAGAAGCACCTACCTTCTTCATGTAGTATGAATCGTTTCTTCCATCTGGACAATAACCGTGACTGGGAGGGTGTGGTCCCCCTGCCCCCACCCACTGGTAAAACAGACAATATCAGATGCGATCAGATGGTAGTGTAAATCGTTTAATAGATACGATACAACACGCTATTCCACTCCATTTTCCGTTTTTTCTGTTTTTACGCATCATTCTATCGATGCTCCAATCTCGCAGAAAAATATTTAAATTTGACTGATTGACACCACAGCCGTAATCTTGAATGTATTTGATGTTGGTATTTTCACGATGCTTTCATCAACTGTATTATCGTTATTACTATTATTATTCTTAGTAGTATCATCATCACCTTAATTTTCATTAATAGTAATATTATTATATTCCACATACTAAGAATCTTGCTCTACGATTGGTCATAAGTAAATCACGTGATGAAAAATAGATCGCCCATCATTGATGGGAGAAGAAAATTTCGTTGCACTGTGTGCAACGCACTTTAACTGAAGAAGTGAAATGTTTCCGATGTGGAATATAAAGCAAATAAATCACCTTTTGCTTTCAGGCGATGGCAAACTATCACTTCCTCGGCTATCTGAATGTGTACGCTATCTTTCCTCAGCTTCGCTTCGGAGAGATAGCTACATCCATATCGCCTCGGAAGTGATAGTTTGTCCCATCACCTTCACCAACGGTAATTATTTGCTTATTATTTCATTATTCTTATTATACATCATCTTTTTCTTCATCATTGTAATGTTGAGCCTGATGAGGATGGTGAGGAATAAAGAACTTATTAATTATGCCGCCTGGAAGCATTAATTACATTTTATTTCTAATGATGAATGTAAATATATTTCAGATAAGAAGAAACAAAAAAGAAGTGAGGAGGAGAAAATGTTAGATCACATGGATCTATGATGATCAATGACATTCACAAAAATGAAGAGCTCACAAGGAGGAGACGGCATAGTTTTTCCCCTTTGTGACATTTATGAAAGGTCTATAATCCTTGATTGTAATTTAGCTATTTCATTTTGAGTTCTTGAGCTTCAACAATCAGCATTTCATTTTCATTTTCTCACGTCTGTCTTTAGAGTGTGATTGTTTGTACTGAGGTAATGCTCGGTCGTCTTAACATAGGCCTACCAAGAATATAACAAAGGCCATCATTTTTTCAAAGGGTACATTTTTATATTTTCACTCATAATTATGGAGGATTGTAGTAGAAAATTAACACAAAAGACCAAACTTCATTTGTCTAGGTTAAAAAAGAAAGATGAATTACTAAAGCTGTTCAGAGGAAACGACACACCCAGAATTGTAAATAACATTAGGTGTTAAAAATGGTTGAAAACCGCCAATTTCTTAAATCAGCCGGGATGTATTCTTAAATCGCGAATATGTTTGTTTTGTAAGGGTGAAAGGAGGTGGCTAATTTTCTTCCTTCTACATTCACTGTGTACATTCACTGCGTCATACCCGCCTGGAAATACCCAATTCTCAATGATCAAGCTCATTGTCATGATTTAGAGTTACCTTTTTACGATAGTACTGGCCCTTCTTCCCAACACCACGTCCTCTGGAAGATGTGCTGCCACCCTCCAATGGATATTTACAAGGTTTAACTTGAAGACATCCCATTTTGTAAAGAAAATCATCCACAAATTCAATCGACAGAGAAAATCTCACGATAGTGATATTTTTGTGAAGATCTAAGATCATTATGAATCGCCGCTAAACAAAATTACATAGCAACTATAATGTGCGCGTGGTCTATGACGTAACAATTATTGAGTGCGCGCAGAGCGCAGGGCGTGACGCGCAGAGCGCAGGGCGTGACGCACAGGTGCTTGTAAACCCCTAACAAGTCATGAGCAAACTTTTGTTTGTTTGTTTGTTTTATTTCCGTATAAAAGACATCATGCATTCAGTAATATAATAACAAATAGAATAATGAATAACAAGATAAAATAAACGGCTGGATAGCCCATATTCAGCGGTATCAATATGATACCGCTGGTCTTCCATGGGGACCAGAAATGATACAGTAAAACAATACAATAAATAACACTACATTAACAAACGACAAAGAAAAACGACAAAGAAAAATGGCCAAAATAAAGGGACATAACTGATAATAATAAAGGACAAAGACTTAAATTGGGTTTTTAAAGGGACAAAACTGATCATTATTAAACGCGATAGTCCAAACTTGAAACAATTACTAACAAGGGCCGCATTTAAACCACAATCAAGTGCGGGATCGCGGGAAGTAGTATAAAGAAATGAAAGGACAAAATATGTAAAGATTGCTCTTGCGTAAAAGAATCTAATCACATTTTCTTTAAAAACAGAACGAGGCTTTTAAAATATCATTCCCAAATATACATTCCGTTTAAGTGATTACGATAATTTTCATGGGGAAAGAGTAAACCAACATCATATGAAAACCATTGCTATGATTCTTCTTGTAATATAAAGAACATTTACCTCGAACCCATTGCTCAAGTCTTACGTAGCAAATCTTTGAACCAGGCGCGCCGGAAGCAGTTTGGGATTTGGGGGGGGGGGGGGGGGGCAAAAACATTCCAGGGGGCTCAAGAACATCAAGCACAGTATATGCAAATAAAAGTTAGCAATAATATCGAACCATTGGCTTGCTCACAATAATCAAACTACTTCATTTTTACCTTTTTATGAAATGAAAGAAGACAAAAAACTAAAAAGCGGTCTCAAACAGAAATAGTTTGTTTCGAAATTCATGCCTTCTTTGAATGTGTTGTAAAATATATGAATAATATGAACTACTTGAACTTAAAAATATCTTGTTATGCTAGATTAATTATGATCATATATCATGCAAAATCTTAAATTTATCACTTATTTAAATATTCAAAATATTGTAATGCTAATAACAACCATTACCCATTTTCCTGCTTGAAATGTACAGTTTCTATCATTTCTGTCTTCTTAATCATATCACATCTAAACCTTCATTTTGTAATTTTAAGAGCACAATACAGGTACTATTATAATAGGTTGCAATCATATATATGTGATTATGCTTCTCATGTTTTATGAGAAATAATATAGTATTAATGACTGCTTTGAGAGAAATAGTTGTTTTATTACGCTCAAGGGAAGGTTAGAATTGTGCTATTCCCCGAGGCTTGCCGAGGGGAATAGCCCAATTGTAACCTTCCCGAGAGCGTATGAAAACAACTATTTCTCGAATATTAAAGCAGTCATTAATACTTTTATATGCCGAAAAAAAATAGACTAAAAAAACGAAAAAAAATAGACTAAAAAATAAAAAATAAAAAATATTTTTCAATTTTCCCATTACTCTATCTTTTTAACATTAGCTTGATTGGTATCCTCCATCGCTCAAACCATTTTTTAACATTAGCTTGATTGGTATCCTCCATCGCTCAAACCATTTTTTAACATGTAAACCTATGGGGTAACCATGGAGTAACCATGGTTATTAAAAAATATTGAAATGTTTATGCATGGTTACCAGGAATTTTACAGGAACAGTTGAAGTTTATGAATGCAATTCGACCAATCAGATGGCTGGATTTCTTAAGTGAGGTATATAATATTGTATATGTGTTTTTGTTTAATTATATTCTTTATTATATACCTCACTTAAGAAATCCAGCCATCTGATTGGTCGAATTGCATTCATAAACTTCAACTGTTCCTGTAAAATTCCCGGTAACCATGCATAAACATTTCAATATTTTTTAATAACCATGGTTACTCCATGGTTACCCCATAGGTTTACATGTTAAATATCTTCCGCTTGGAGCCAGAAGGGAGAAGGGCAGTGTTGCCAATTTAGGGAATAGAGTATAAATAGAGCGTATGTACAGTACATGTCATACAGAAATGTGATGTGAAATGAAAAATATTTTTTATTTTTTATTTTTTAGTCTATTTTTTTTCGGCATATAAAAGTATTAATGACTGCTTTATTTTTTTTCGGCATATAAAAGTATTAATGACTGCTTTAATATTCGAGAAATAGTTGTTTTCATACGCTCTCGGGAAGGTTACAATTGGGCTATTCCCCTCGGCAAGCCTCGGGGAATAGCACAATTCTAACCTTCCCTTGAGCGTAATAAAACAACTATTTCTCTCAAAGCAGTCATTAATACTATACCATTACATTGTAAACGTAGATAGAAAATAATGTATAGAATCACTGGGTCATTATGATTATACCTTCTGCAACCACCCATCTCTCTCTCTCTCTCTCTCTCTCTCTCTCACACACACACACACACACACGCACACGCACACACACGCACACGCACACACACACACATACACACACACGCACACACTCTCTATTTGGCAAGCCATGGGGGGGGGGGCTCATGCATTGTCTGAATGATTGCTTTGTGATTTAAAGAAAAGGCCCGTAAAAAGGTTGAAAGGTTGTGAACACTGATGTTTTGTTTTGTTTTATTAAAAAAAAAAAGCTTTTTTTGCCTTTATTCAGATATTCATTATAATGACAAGGATCCACGTAAGTGTTGTATAAAAAAGATAAAGAGGAACATAATTGTTCTTACAGTATAAACATAATACATGTTGCTGATAATCTTTAATTGTAGAGCTCCATCTACTGACGATATGTGGTTTGATGGCAACAACAGGGACTGCCCACTGCCTCGACTGTACACAACAACGGATCGCTGAACATCCCCGTCTCCGCCCGTACTTGCATGTGTATAGTCTGCGGCGCCTGCTAGCTGCTCATTCATTCTGAACCTTTGTTTACATGGATAATGGATTCACACTGGAAGAACAAAACTTTGTGAACTCTTTATCTCCCACTCCAGCAAAGCAGCATTATTAATGCCTATTTTGGAACATGATTAAATGGAGAGGATCTACATAGTAATTTAGAATCATCTAGTCATATTGGAATAACAATGGAATTTTGAGTGAATTTTATCAGTTTGAGACTGGATATTGCAGTGGGATATTGCACTGTTGCAGACTCTTTCTCATTCACTGTACTGTTTCACTCTCAACTGGCAGCTTGAGCATAACTTGAGGATTTTGCTGGCACATTGTAATTCCCGTGATCTGTGTTCTGATTTAATGTTGGATCAATAACACCATGGCAAGAGGAAGTGTAAATGGTGCTCCTAACCCTGCACACCCTCCACCTTTTCACGAGGGTATTATGAATGGGCACACGACTGTTATCAGCGAGCGGGACCGGGTTATTCTGCGTCGTTCTGCCCGGGCCCGTCGGGGAGCTAGCATGCAGAGACCCCGGCGAACCACACTGGCATTTGGCATTACACAAGTGATTCTTGGCCTCGCTATTGTAGCTGTTAGCTTCACTGCTTTTGCTCTGTCCACTTCAAATAGGATCAGAAATGCATGCCCATATTGGGCAGGATTTTCGGTATGTATATTTCTGTTTCGTATATTTCTATTTCGTATAGACTATTTCTGTTTCGTATATTTCTGTTTCGTTCATGGAATAAATCATTAAATATGTTTAATTCTGGTCTACTCCTAAGTATTTACCATCAAAGCCTTCTAAGCTTTTGTAAAGTGATTTATTATCTTTAAATTTGTGTATGTATTGTTAAAAAGTTCATGCAATTATGTATTTTACCCATATATGTTCATTTTTTATGGAAATGAGAAGTAAATAAAAAAAAAAAAAAAAAAATCAAGTTTGTTTGTTAGCCAATTTGTACCTGTAGTGCTGTTTATAAAATGGCTCTAGTATTTTAAGCATCGTGATTGGTCAATACGCGTCACATGACATGCACAAATTTTTGATGCAAGCAAGATTTTGCAGAAAAAAGCGCAAAAAAAGTTATATCCCACGTTACCATGGATATCCAGCGTGCGCGTACGTGTAGTACGCTCCCTCGAGTGCATTGTAGGCTACGCGTAGCTAATATTGTACGCTCCACCATGATCCTCAGCTCAGCTTACGCGTAGCTTAGCTCTAGCTAGCTAGCTAGCAAGAGCGGGGTATTATTAGAAAGCAAATTTTTATTTTACTTTTGCCTTGGATTTAGGCCTGTTTTGACTTTTGGATTTTATAATGAAGCCAGGAATTTCAGCTTTCTGATGTAAACTCGTCTCTAGACCCACTATGGATTTTATTTTTAATCAAGGCAATAAATCCTGTGGACTGTTTGGTAAGCCTGCAAGGTCTTACTTAGTCTAGAACCAACATAACTCTAGATCTAGATCGAACTCTCGTAGACTCTAACTTAAGATCTAAACTTTTGTTTGTTGCTATTTGTGTCGCTATTTTATAAAACAAATAACGCACTTGACCCTGTTGTGCGAAACGTAAATGCAGTGTACGCTCGGTTTCTTCAGATGGTGCGCACCGTGAACTCGCCGAAAGCGGCTCGTTCACAGAGCGGCACCAATCTAAAGAAACCTTGCGTGTACTGCATTCACCGCTATTGCACTCTGGGACGTGCGTTATTTGTATAACATGTACTACGGGCTGTAGGTAATTTTGAATCCCATACTGGTACTAGTGGTACTTTGTGAGTATAAAGAAGGTTGTATGAGTGGTCTAATCGTGTTGCAAAAGTGTATTACGGTTAAATATTTGAATCGCATTATTGAAATCGCAGTATTATTTTTTGAAAGTTTCTTTCAGTGAAAGACCAATTGCGAAAGTTTATGGTTATACAATTTTCAGATTACATGTAAGTTTTATGTGTCCTAGAGTCTTGTTGTGCTTTAGTTTTTCACCAATTGATGTCTAGTATATTTTTGTTAAATAGAACGTAGAATCATAAAATATTTTAAAGATCTGGGCTCCATTTACAAGCTAACGGGAGGCGAGTTGGCTCAGTCGGTAAAGCGTCTGTCTGTCGAACCAAAGAACTCAGGTTCGAACCCCACCAAGGTGGATGACTGAAGCCTGCATTGTGTGTTAACGTGCCCCTCCCCTTGTTTCATAGAAGCAGGCTATGTTGGGTGGAAAATAAATACTCCATCCCTCGGATGGGACGTTAAATGGAGGCCCTGTGTACAGGAGAGGCACCATCCTTGCACGTTAATAACCCACTGCACTATTCGTATAAGTGGTCCATCTGCACACCCCAATTCTTGCATCTGCAAGAATCTTCAGTATTGAAGGAGTCAGATTATCTTGAAGAAGAAGAAGAACAGAAGAAGCTAAGAGTGCATTTGATTCACTAAAATTGAAGTAGACTTCTACATGTATGTCTGCACACTTTTCTAGCTACCTCTTATATAGAAAAAGGTATAATTTAATATTCTGCAATTTGTATGTGATATATTCATAATTCCTGCAAAGTTCTACAGAATTTGATGTTGGCTGCAAAAGGGATACACTACCTTTGAGTTACTTAACATATTTCTAACACAATGCAATGTGCCATATTCTAATTCGTATTTCCAGTTACGGTACACTTTAAAAAGCAAACTGTAACCTTCATTCAACAACAACAACAACAAAATTGTTGATGATAAAATTGATAATAGTCAAAATTGACTGATTGCCATAAAACACTAATCAACAACACCAACAATAACATGAACTCAAATGCTATGTACATGTACAATGTACATTGTACCAGGGTACCAAGGCCACGGATCTATCAGGATTATCCCTCATTCAAGCCGTTTTATAGAGAGGAACAATTCATTACCCTGCCCACTTCTTTAAAACTTGATAAGCTTTATACTCCTTCAATAGAATCTAAAAAATGGACAGTTAGGTTTAATCTGATACACTAAACGTTGCTGGCTTCTTCATGTGTAGCATTGCAGAAGTGGTGAATGTTTTTGTAAGTTTGTATGATTCTTGTTGACCAGTATGAGAAACTGTTGATTCTAAAGGACCAGTGTGATACCACAGCTAGTGTATACAAGGCGATGAAGGCTAAAAGACATGGTTAAAACATAAACATAGCAATATTATATTCATAATGAATGAACATAAATAAATTGAATTAAATTCCTTAGTTAACAATGTCCATCCTAATTTCTGAAGGAGGAAATGTATGTTGTTGTACTACTACAATGTAGGCCATAAGGAAAATGATGATTAAAATTATCACGAGGTGATATGTATTTACACATAAAGAACTCTTATTTCTGTAGATTCAATTCAATTCAATTCTAATTTAGATTAAGAAAGGCTGGTAATGAAGAAGATCAAATCTGTGGGAAATCTAAACATTGATAAGAACATGAGAATTCTCAGTCAGATTGTTTCATCAAATACTTCCTTTAACCAAGGAGTTGTTTTAACACATGA
Organism: Strongylocentrotus droebachiensis; assembly: GCA_035222895.1. NCBI lineage: Eukaryota > Metazoa > Echinodermata > Echinoidea > Camarodonta > Strongylocentrotidae > Strongylocentrotus > Strongylocentrotus droebachiensis. Next base: position 54,528 of record JAVYIG010003351.1, read on the forward strand.
TGTAGATCCTCGACTGTGAATAGCTCCTACATGTAACTGAGTGAGGTAGAGAAGGAAGAGTCTGAGCTTACCAAATTAGTTGTTTCCTTTACCAACAGTCCTCCGTTCCTTTTGAAAACTGGAACAAGAAGATGATCCAAGTTTGCACCAATTAGGGCTCTTGAAGATCTCTACCCTCTAAATCCAGTCCCAAAATAACAAGTTGGATTATGGGAGTGCCGTGAGACTGTCTGTTTGGGAGACAATTTCCTTCCAATTTTGATAGTCTGCTTGCTATCGGAATTGAAAGGTTGAAGACGGAGTGAATTTTGTTGTGGCTTACGCCTGTCTGATCATACCACCACAAATGCAAGATCATTCCCAGTGTGATTGTTGCACAGTGTAAGATGTTTAAAAGATAATAATTTGTGGAATCATAAACACCATTACAAAGCAAAAGATATTAAATTCTAAAGTTCAGGCTTATGGTTACACAACAGAGCTGATTGTAACAGATCTTCATTCACAATGTGTATTTATCCTATTTTCATGTGATAACTATTGAGTTTTGGTAGTGATGGCAAAGTGAAGACGAAATCAACTAAAGAATGTTCAAAACTACAAACAAGTGATTTCCATAAACAATTTACAAGAAAGCATGCATGTAGGGCTGTACCAATAGAAGATAATTGAACCTGGCATATGAATGAAGCTCCTGACTCATATAGTACATTCAGCAGTGGTCACTTGGTGCAAATTTATACAAGTTTGAGCATGGACCTACACTGTACTACATGTACAAAGTAGGTCCATGGTTTGAGGTTGTTTTTTCTTATAATGTAATTTCCAGCAAGTCTTTAATATGTTTGATTACATTTTGCTGAGGTGGTGAACGACAGAACAAGTCAGAATTGCTTTGGGTGAGTTCACATTCATGCTTACACTAGATGTACACTATACATGTACTTTAAAGAATGATCGCAAGTACTCTGAATATTGTTTTTGCCTTAATCAAAGGTGTAAAAATGATGAATAGATTCCAGCCATCATAGTTTACATTTGTAACAAACGATTGTAGATTGCACATTTTCAGCAAGGCGTGTGCAGTTATCCCCATGTACCTTGCTTCGATATAGATCTTGTGTGCTAATATACCGTCCCTGTTTTCACGAAGTGACGGTAGTGAGGAAAATCGTAACGCAAAGTGAATGCAATTTTTTTTCACTACCGTCACTTCGTGAAAACAGCGACGATACGTGTGCTTGTTGACATAGCATTAGAGGAACTGATATTATGCATGCCTAGAGGGGCATCATCTACAGTAGTATGCCAGGCGTATCGATTTCCATCTTTACTCATACTTTACTCATACCCCACCACACATTGATGATGTTGCCTTTGGGTATAAAGTGGCCAATTTATGTAAGCTGATACTTTGTCCTGATAGAAAATTAATCACAGGAAATATGGGAGGGGTGGTTCCACTTTAGATTCAAAATAACTTATCTCATTCCTTTAATTTTTTCTTTCTTCTTTAGATCTGTTTTTAAAGTTATTTTTGTGAGTGCATTTTTACTCCGGTTTGTAGTAAAGATAAAGCAGATTAAATGTGGGAGGGGGAGGGGGAGGTGTAGGCAAGTTACATGTACATTGCATGCCCTCTGTTACCATCTCCCCCCTCCTCCCCCTCCCCCTCCCCTCCCCCTCCCCCTCCCCCTCCCCCTCCCCCTCCCCCTCCCCCTCCCCCTCCCCCTCCCCTCCCCTCCCCCTCCCCCTCCCCTCCCCTCCCCCATCCTTAAAACCACCACTGCTCCTACATGTAATTTTTTTCTCAGAAATAGGTAGAAGCCCCATTAAAGACAGATTCAGGTTTTACAATTGGTCAGCATGACACTCTCAAATGTACATGATCATTATTGTGTATTTAAAGAAGAAAAATGTCCACATCATGAGAATTGGAAGATTGTGTTTAAATGTATGTATTCTGAGTAGGATCACATAAACAACTTCTATAATCAAAATTTTAACAATTTTTTTTGGGGGCCTCAGAGTTCTTTGGCCTCATCATAGGTAGACTCTACATGGTGTAATGACTCAACTGTCAACGAAGGAAAAGTAATCACCCTACAAGTATCTATCCGACAGTTGATAGTTTTGTTGGAGCCAGCATTTTAATTTGAATTCAGTGGGAGACACCAAGTGTGAAATGTAAAGGTAATCAAGCCTGTACCAAAACTACCGCGGAGGTATGCAGTGGATACTGACTATTTCATGGTACAATTAATTGACTCTTTTTCTTTGGGGGGCATCCTTGTCACTGAAAACAAGTACGCAATTAACTTGCATGGAGCTGGAAGTGATTGGATCGAGGTACCCAAGGTCAGCCTTGATTCATGTTCAGCGCAGTTAGTGCTGATTGATTCAACCAATGTCATCATTACCCAGTTCTCTGTACATAATATTGAAGGGGGCTGGAGGGGTGGGTTACAGTTTTATTTAGGGCCTTGGGGCAAGGAGATTGGCCTGCTTTTAAAAAATATGGTAATCACAATAATCCCCCCAAGTGGCAATAGAAAATAGAAACTTACAGGTACATACAACAAAATCTACGGTGCACAGCAAAAGGGTGGAATTAGTATTATTTGGTGAATAAAGGATGCATGTACATGTACAATGTATGCAAGCCCTTTGCTTGAATTGTTTTTTGATTTGGCTGGTCAAAGAAGATGTTGGGGTAACAAAACTAACCTACAGAAAATTCAGGTAGAAAATACAAAGAGAATTCAAAAAGCCTGCTACCAGCAAAGCTTTAGTTTGGTAAGAAGCCTTACAGGAAGCAGGTCTGTAAGATACCGGTATACGTAGATATTGTGTCCCTACTTGCCTTTGTTTGGCTGATCAAGGAAATGTAACAGAATTCTCTGGGATCATTGAATTATACCGTAATACACCCTTTAGTGTTAACACTATAAATAATCAAGAAGTAAAATGTTAGTGAGAACAGTAGCTGCATGTACACTACCGGCAAAAAATCATTAATTTTTGTCAAGATCCATTTTTTTGCCGGTAGTCACTAAGCAACTACCGAAAAACTGAAATAAACAAATCAACCTCTGGAGTGTGGTTTTTTGAAATGTTCATAAATTTCACTGATTTTTGCAGTGTAAATGCCCACTCTCAAAACATTGATGAGTGATTTTGGTTTTTGGTCATGTGACTCTCCTCGCTTCCATGCGATTGCATGCGCACTACTCACCCACCCTAAAAATCGGAATGAGCCAACACCAACGTTTTTTATGGGTTTTCCAGTAAAATGGCAGTGTTTGTGCTATTCCTTTGTAACTACTTGAGATGAGTACACTATAATATATGATGAACTCTGCTGCTGTTTAATTACTGCACTCAAAATCCCAGACATCTTTATGTCTATCGCAATAAGGACTTAATTACAACGCCTGCTCCATTAATTGGTCTACAAGAACATGGTTGTGTGTTATGAATGTCGATGATACAAGTAGCTGATGGCAATCAATGAATTTCATAACAAGATTAAAAATTAATTGCAAGTGATAACGTTTGGCGAGCAAAATCAATAATTCATTATTTAAGTGTTATGTAGGCTCCATCAGAAGGAAAGGGTGTACATTGTACATGCGTGTGTACTGAAACTCAACATCATATTCTGCTACAATTAACATGAATACAGTACACTGTAGATTCTGACATGTTGTACATTTAATACGGTGTAATACATTTACTGTTAGTGAGCCAATTCTACATGAAGTGTACATGTTATGCTCAAATTATTTGTTTTCTATCTAATATTCCAACAGCTACAGTGTACATGTATCTGATGATTAAGGCATGAGTATAATTCATGTCATTATGACCATGCCTGGAAACTTTTCATGTTCATTCTAGTCCTGTAAAGGGTAAAAATATTCTCAAGCAAATTTCTCAAATAACATATGAAGTCACAATTTAGGGCGTAATTTTTGTATTCATTTGTTTTAACTTCCTGTTGTGAAATGCAGTTGATTAAATCAATCATATTGTCTGTTTCTTAATCTAAGTGCTGCCAGGAGTATTTATGAGCTGAAAGAATGTCTGTGAAACATTTCTTTCAAATCAATTCCATGCCTGCATCCTGCCAGTAATGCGTCTCGTTCAGTTCATCTTGTAGTCAGTTTGAGATCATCAATTTGAACAATCAGTGTTCCAGTTTGTGGAGGAACTTTCATCTGTTTTATGTATCTACATGAACATATGTCTTGGATGTCCCTTTGTTTCTCTGTTATGATGTTATAAAATTCAGAAAGTAAATATATTTGATTAAGGTATATATTGCAAAGTAATACACATGAAAGTAACACTGTCAAAAATGTCCTTGGAATTACTTAGCCTCATATTTGTATTCAACTGTGAAGCAAGTGAAATAATGAACTAAACATCATAAATACTGAGTCACAGTCACTCAAGCTGCACATACATGTAGCACAATGGATCTTGAAAAGATAGGACTTGGTGTTATCACTGCATGTTCTCTTTTATTTTGCCTTATAAATGCAGTATATAAATGGTTTGGAAACTCTCACATGAAAGAAAGTGTACATGTACTGTGATGAAGTACAATGAAAGCCTATCTTTTCAGTGGGCTGTTTCTTAACCCTCAAAAAGCTCTTATTGCATTTAGGGTGCGTTTAATCGACACTTTTTCACCCTAAAATCACGGTTTCTAAAGACGTTTAGTTTAAAACGCAATGCGTTCAAGCAATTTTTTCGTCGGTCGTAAAAATAAACGTGTTTGAAAACACAAACATGAAACGCTGAAAAAGATGCGTTTTGTATCATGATTCAAAAGAATCACGGTCGCTAAAATTCGATTGAACGGACGGAGTTCTCAATCATGATTGTATGACGAAGCCTCTTCCGGTTTGGGAAAAACCGCGCGCCCGCTTTGCATGCAATTTGCGTTCACTATACCATCGTGGCCTGTTCCGTTATGTTATTCCTTGTTTTTCCTTCTATCATTTTCTCTTTCTGTCTTTCCTTATGTTATTCTTTGTTTCTTCCTTCTATTCTTATGTTATTCTTTGTTTTTTTTCCTTCTATCACCTTTTCTTATGTAATTCTTTGTTTTTATCATTCTATCATTTTCTCTTTCTGTCTTGCTTTATGTTATTCTTTGTTTCTTCCTTCATTTTTTATGTAATTCTTTATTTTTATCATTCTATCATTTTCTCTTTCTGTCTTTCCTTATGTTATTCTTTGTTTCTTCCTTCTATTCTTATGTTATTCTTTGTTTTTTTCCTTCTATCACCTTTTCTTATGTAATTCTTTGTTTTTATTATTCTATCATTTGCTCTTTCTGTCTTTCCTTATGTTATTCTTTGTTTCTTCCTTCTATCACCTTTTCTTATGTTATTCTTTGTTTTAAGCATTCTATCATTTGCTCTTTCTGTCTTTCCTTATGTTATTCTTTGTTTCTTCCTTCTATACTTATGTTATTCTTTGTTTTTTTTTCCTTCTATCACCTTTTCTTATGTAATTCTTTGTTTTTATCATTCTATCATTTGCTCTTTCTGTCTTTCCTTATGTTATTCTTTGTTTCTTCCTTCTATACTTATGTTATTCTTTGTTTTTTCCTTCTATCACCTTTTCTTATGTAATTATTTGTTTTTATCATTCTATCATTTTCTCTTTCTGTCTTTCCTTATGTTATTCTTTGTTTCTTCCTTCTATTCTTATGTTATTCTTTTTTTTTTTTCCTTCTATCACCTTTTCTTATGATATTCTTTGTTTTTATCATTCTATCATTTGCTCTTTCTGTCTTTCCTTATGTTATTCTTTGTTTCTTCCTTCTATACTTATGTTATTCTTTGTTTTTTCCTTCTATCACCTTTTCTTATGTAATTCTTTGTTTTAAGCATTCTATCAATTTCTCTTTCTGTCTTTCCTTATGTTATTCTTTGTTTCTTCCTTCTATCATCTTCTCTTATGTTATTCTTTGTTTTTATAATTCTATCACTTTCTCTTATGTTATTCTTTGTTTTAATCATTCTGTTACTTTCTCTTTCTATCTTTCCTTATGTTATTCTTTGATTCTTCCTTCTTTCACCTTCTCTTATGTTATTCTTTGTTTTAATCATTCTATCACTTTCTCTTTCTGTTCTTCCTTTTTCACATTCTCTTTCTGTCTTTCCTTATTTTATTCTTTGTTTCTTCCTTCTATTTTTATGTTATTCTTTGTTTTTTCCTTCTATTACCTTCTCTTTTGTTATTCTTTGTTTTTTCCTTCTATTCTTATGTTATGCTTTGTTTTTCCTTCTATCACCTTTTATGTAATTCTTTGTTTTAAGCATTCTATCATTCTCTCTTTCTGTCTTTCTGTCTTTCCTTATGTTATTCTTCGATCCTTTCTTCTTTCACCTTCTCTTATGTTATTCTTTGTTTTAATCATTCTATCGACTTTATCTTTCTGTCTTTCCTTATGTTATTCTTTGTTTCTTCCTTCTATCACCTTCTCATTCTTTGTCTTATTATTGCGATCTATGCTCAAAACAGCAGTCGACAGTCGGCCGTAAACAATTCCAGAAAGCGCGCGCCGAAGTTCCTGGGCCATACTGCGCAGTGTGATGCGCAGTGGTTTGGCTCGCAATGAGCTAGAATCAGCGTTGATGAAAAATCGCTTGAACGCAAACCGCAGTGACCTTGCTTTTTGTAACGGCGTTTTGAATTGTGATTCATGTTTGTGATTCTAGCTTCGAAAATTCGATTGAACGCACCCTTACAACATCCTGTCTTGGAGTGATTTCTGATGGTGATAACTCAGTCACAGTGGGGCTGAAGCATTGCTTTCATGATAACAAGTGAAGACAAATATCACAATACATGTACCAATTATTGGTTTGTGTTTTAGCTTCCTGCTCTCTACTGCACTGGTGTTGTCTGATTTGAATCCTTCTTCTGGTAATACCAACCTCGCTCTAATTTCCTGTTTTTGTTATACAAGATACATGTACATTGTATGTGTAACTGCTCTAAAAGCTGACCTGTGTACAGTCATGGTCAGGATGTAGAAGAAGGAAAAAAAATGATGAGTAAACTTGATTAATCCCGTAATCTCTCTGAATTTGATGATATCATGGAAAAAATAACCACCATCAAACTTGTTGCTTTTATGCTTACTCATGTACAAAATGTGCATGTTTTGTGATTGTGCAGTAACTCTAGGTCAAAGTTGGCTTGCAATTAATTTGTCATCATCACCACCATCATCATCACTATTATTAGTCTTTTCCTCCTGAGTGATATTCAACTTGTTTGACAATTAATTTTCTTTGTTTCCTTTGGAGTGGTTGTTCTGAACTTCTGACCTTAAGATGTGTACAAATTATGAAGTATTATTTTAAATGTAGAATACAATTGTTCAATGTAGGAGCTTTTACTTTTTTTCTTCAAATTTAATGAAACACTGACTGCAGAATTTAAATTGTAAAGAGATGGACTAATCCAATAAAACCCCAAATATCCCAGAGTAAACCAGGGATTAGCTTTTAATCTGTAACGGTCAGTAAACAATAATGATTATTAGTCCATGCAGAATAGCATCAGACCACTGGCCCCAAAATACAATACAACACAGTTATAAAATACAGTGTGCATTAAAGGCGAGTAATAGAGCTTGTAATACTCACCTTGTTTATGAATGTAAAAAAAAAAAAATCACTAAAATTTGACTCAATTGTATTAATCTGATTGGAATTTAAGTTCCTTTCATCTATATACAAAGACCCTTTCCAGGGTTAAATAATAATAACTGAAATATATAGGCAGTGAAAAGAATGGATTAAAATGTTTGCACAAAAACATATATTCAGAAACAGAATGGATGTATATGCTTTGATAACCTGATGGCAGTGCATATTACCCTTGCGCAAGCATGATTACGGACAAAGATGTGTTTGGATAAGGGTTGTATACTCTAATTAACAGGACAAACAAATCATTACACCCGAGATGATAAGTTATCGTTATCAAATTGTCTGGTATGAAGGACTCCCACAGAGCGATGCAGACAAGGAGATGTGCAGTATACAAATAACATCACTCAGCAGGCCTAGTCTAGTCAAGGAGTTACTCCTTTGTCTAGTAAAACAGCATTGCTAGAAAGTCTCTGGCAAGATGAAACAAACTTCTCTGCCAAGAACATACTAATACCTGCAGTTAATATAGTTTTGATTAATTTTGATTCATACACATGATCGGTAGCTAAAGCTGACAATGTGTACTAGTGGAATTCCAAGGAATCTCCTTCTGCAATTCAGTTTATGACACAATGTATCAATATATAGCATGAAGAGTTTGATTTCTAATCTTATTTACTATTCCTACATGGATACATGTATACATCAGTTTTATGGGTAGGCCTACCTTTTCTAAATCTATTGTCCAAAATCCAAATATTTCATATCACAGCAAATGCCCATATTTCCAAATCTATTTCGTCATATCAGGCAAGATTTGCCGCAGTTACAATCCCAATTTTATACATTTGCTCCCTCCTTGTATAGATTGCAAGCAAGTAACTGTTTCATACACTTGAATAAATGACCCAATAAAAGTTGAGGGAGACTTGTGACATTGTTTTATGTATTTTCATACAATTTTCTGTGCTTGAGCCTATCTCTGATATCTTCTCCTCAAATTTGTATCCTCTTACTTTTATTACATTTCTATGACGTGATCAAAGGAGAAATAGATTCATTTGAGCATGAACGTCCCGCTCTGATGACTAAAAATAAAAACCCTATAGTACGGCACCTGTCATCATTTTATGCATGAAATGGGGATTTAATGCCTGCATTATTGTCTATTGATCTTCTTTAAACCTCGTATTTCCCCGTTTCCTTTGAATGGCGAAAGCCGATTTCACAATTGCAAGTACAAAATCAATATTATTGAATTCTATCTTCAAGTGGTACAGGGGGGCTAGTGCATGGATGGAGATTTGGCAAATCTTTTTGTTTTTTCTCAAAAGGTCTCATTTCATTTCTGTCAGATTTGTTTTCTTCTTTTGGATTTCATCTTTGCTTCACCTGCATTTTCTAATGGGAAATGAGAGTACAGGACAAATGGACAGATGGAGAGATACAATGTAGAGAGGAAGAATTGAATATATTAACAGTCTTTCCATGAAGTAGAAAATTACAGACGGATGGGAGGGAGGGAGAATGGGAGGGAGGAAGGGAGGGAGGGAGGGAAAATTTGTTACTTTAGAAAGTGAAGAGGAAAAATGAGACAAAAACTTTCAAATCTAAATCCAGACGACACGTCTACAAAATGTAAGTGAAGTCAAGATGTCGGATGGATAATATAAGATGCTTGAAATAATGAACCCTATGCTGGCCGGGTCTGTAATTGTTTCATCTTAAATATTTGGAGTATTTTAAGTGTTCAGTCCCTTCTATTTCTCCATATGTTCCAATGACCTGCATTCGTTATTCACAATCTTCATCCATGTGTCGATGGTTTTATTCCATTCTAAAGGTTGCTACAATGACACACATTCCATGCAGTAAGGTGCAAATCTCTTTCCCCTACCAGGAATGTATTCTTGTTCAAATATTTGGGAGGCAAATGTAAATATCACCCAAATCAACCATCATTGCTCAGCAGCAGCTAGACTTCTCTACCAGACAGTAATTAATTATTTTCTGTTTTACATCCATGGGAAGAGGAGAATGGCAGGTCTGAAATGTTGAGAATATGCAACTCTTTGATTTCAAAATAATATTTGGTATTATAAAAATATTGCAATCTATTGCTCATACATATAAAGAAGATGAAGACCTCACCTGTTTGAAACCTCATGCATACAATTCTTTAGATGTCATTTTTAATGGTTCATCTATCAGTATGTATACATTTTCAATCTCTTCTCTCTTTTTTTAAAAATTGAAATATAAATTGGTGTATGCTATTGCTGCCAAACATGGCCCCTACAACAGGGCAACATTTTCAAAAGTTTGTAATTTCCTTGTATTTCATTATCCTGTACATGTACCTTGCATATCATTATTCATTGTACCGTAAATAAGTTTTTGAGTTCCCAATGAAAACCAATAGCCTATATACATGAATATATAATTTGTAAAAAGAAAGTCAACCTACTTCTCATTGAGACAGGTTTTAATGTCGATCATTCAGCAAAAATTGTCTTGGATCTTATTGAGAATTTCATTATTGGTTATTGCCAAAAAGCAGGATACCTTGGGTGAGTAGTTATTTGAAATTACCCTCTCTTAGGCAGACTAAATTATTTTGAAGGAGAAAAAAATATATTTAATTCACTGTTGAGATGTAAAGAATCATGAAACCCTCAATGTTATGTTCAGACTATAAAGTCTAATAGCTGCCAGAAGGCTAGACTTACTTTAATAAACACTTAATAATCTATTCCATTATATGTTATTGATCCAATCAATGACTATGCACATCAGCCACTAATTACTAGTGATTATTTCACAGCTACTGTAATTTAATTGTTATCCATGCCTCATGCGGTTGTTGTATTGATATTGTCAATTAGTTGAGTTGATACATGTAGCACAGGTGCCAGACAGCTAGGTCTTGTACATGTAGGTGCATACCTCATCCACACCCAGCCTGCGTTGTGTGTTGACGTGCCCCTCCCCTTGTGGAAAACACTCCGTACCTCGGATAGGACGTTAAATGGAGGCCCCGTGTACAGGAGAGTCAACACCCTTGCATGTTAATAACCCACTGCACTATTCATTTAAGAGAAGGGGGGGGGGGGGGGGGGGAACTCCGGTGTAGTGGTCCACCTGCACACCCCAATCAGGCCAAGCATGTGCAAGAATCTTCAGTATTGAAGGAGGCAGATTATCTTGAAGAAGAAGAAGAATTTCAATTCAATTTCAATTTCATTTATTTCCACAGATTCATAAAAGACAGTATAAATTACAATCAAATTTAAAAGCATTACAACAAAAGATGAACCTGCAGAGGGGGTGATCAAACACCACAGAGGTTTATCGGGGATCATCCCCTGCTTAAAATTACAATATCAAAATACAATAGAAGACACTCATTGAACTAGATTTTAACCGAATGCTTGGTTTAATCTTGGTCTAAAGTTATAAGTTTAATTCATGTGTAGCCCCTTCTTCAACCAGCAAAGAATGCAGTTTCCTGGGGCCATGAAATATGCGTTGCTTTTTAATCTTATTTTCTTGAAAGATAAATACATGTATATATATGTATGTTGTATAGACACAAGAATGTTCCTTTCCAGTCTCCATGATAGTGCCTTTGATTTTGTATCTCCCTTTCTTGTCTTATCTCATTTGGTGACACATCTGTCTCTCCAGCGATGTATGTTTTTTTAATTTTCTCTATAAAATACATCATTTTTACAACATGGTACTACTATCTTGTAATCATAAACTTTAGTAGATAATCTTTTACAAGGATACAAATTGATAAACAAGATAACATAACATGTCTATCTCAGACTAGTTTAACCATGGACCCTGGTTTAACAAAGAACATTGACATAGTATGATATTGAAAAGAGAACAGGTTTAACATTTTTCTCACTTTAGGACCATTACACAGCCAAAACACCATTTTGAAAAATCACTTATTTTCTTGACTGACATTTACACTACCATTTACACTACTTGAAAAATCCATTAAAAAACGTCGGTCTTTGCTCATTTAGATTTTTATGGTGATTAGTGCGCATGCAAGACTTGTCGCTACTCTGCATGAGATTGCACGGAACGGAAGCAAAGAAAGTCATGTGACCAAAAAATGGGATTGTACAAAAGTTTCAAGACTGCAAAAATGTGTGGAATTTTCAATTTTGGCAGGCGTTTAAAAAGACCACACCCCAGAAATGGATTTATTCCATTTGTTGTTGTTGTTGTTGTTGTTGGTCCTGTTTGCAGGTAGTTGCTATGCAACACAATGCAATGCACCAATGCTCTGGAACTACACGTACAGGTGTACATTTACCGTACCTACGAAACACCGGATTGTGAGAAAAATCAATGTTATTTTGCTTGCAGTGTAAATGTAGCTTTTGATTTTCCTTTAATTTGATTATTATTTGAACTTAAGAGTACAGTGTGTATCGTATATCAAATTGAAATGGAGTGTAGACATACACGGTCAGAAATTAAATAGGTGCAGTTAAAAACATTCTAACAACAACAACAACAACAACAGCTACAACAACAACAACAGCTACAACATCAACTACAACAACACCATTAATTTTGTCAGGAAAGGTGCTATACATGTACATGTACGTCAGAACATGCATGGCCTAGTTTGATACATAGTCGATATACTGTACAGGTAAGAGAGGTGTTGTGTCTGACATTTCTCCTAAGTACTCGTTCTCACTGATGTAGAAATACATCTATCAACATATGACTGTGTTGAAAGCGGAGCATATCAATATATTCCAAGGCAATGATATATTGGTGATAACGAGTACTAATGCAATAGCCTTCTAACCGTCCTACCTACCTACCTGTCTGGCTAGAAATAACTCGGGGGCTGGCTGCATACCTATACTCCTTGATTTAATTAATGGGCTCACCTCGCTACAGAATGACACAGGAGATTCCTAATTGTGTTAGGTACATGTACGCTTCATCTTCGGGCACTCAGTGCTTACTTTAAATATCACTCTACTATGAAAACCTGATGTCCTACAACAAGTTTTATGTTACAAGTTACACCCCCCCCCCCTTTAAAAGAGAGAGAGAGAGATATATATATATATATATATATAGATCATTGGCTTTGGTCAGAGAGAACAAGTATGTGTGTTTTTATTGAAATACATGTACATGTATGTACTGATTCTTGTGTACTTTTTCTATTTATAAGCAAGTTAAAATACATGTGTAGAAAGTTTTAAAAAAAGAAGAAGAAGTCATTTTAGCAGAATCTCGAATTGGGTCTTGATTAATTGAGTGGCTTATTAAAAAAGACTAGCATGTAAACAAAAATAAACATTGTAGGAGTTACCTTTATTTATTTAAACTGCTTCTTAATCACACCCAAGTGAGAATTTGAGAACAATATAAAATTTAACATTTAATGTTTAATTGAGGATTTCAAAATCACAGACATCACATTTTCATAAATGGGGGTTACAAATTAAAACAAGACATTTAAGACAATGTACATACTATAAGTTTTGTTTGTTTTTTGTTTGGATGATTTTTTTTTTTTTTTTTAATGTAAGGCACAACACAGATGGGTTCAAAACTTCTATTATCTTATTACTAGGTAGCCCATGGTACCTGTAAAGCTTATTTTCTTGTTCATATTTTGTTTTCTTTAGGTTGGTCATCATGAGACCATATTATGCACATTTAAAATGTCCCTTGTTTGTCATCATGCTGATGCTGAGAATGGAGAAGGATAGACATCCGGCCTTCATCATGTATCTGGAGACTGGGGAGGTTATTGGGGGAAGGATACGGTTCGGAAGGGCTGGAAATGAATGTCATTAAAACACATGTATGTTATAACATAATGTGCATACACATGTTGATACATCATGTGCATACACATGTTGATACATCATGTGCATACACATGTTGATACATGTATGTGAAACACATGCTTTATCTGACACTTGACAGCTTTATGATGAGATAGGTAGAGGTCCCAACATGGTTTGATTACGAAGAGAGTACATCCACCATCTCATTTTGAGTATCAATTAAATTTGTGTAATGTAATCAAATTTAATGCACAAATCTTTGTTAAGTGCCTGATCGATCATGTCAAATGTTTTCATTCACCTGTTAAAAATAATCTTATTTCAATAGTCAGAATGCGAATTGCATACATTAAATGTTGTTGTTAGGTTGGTCAAGCCGTGTTTCTCCTACCTAGCAAAAAAAAAAATGTATGCAACTCGAATTCTGACTATTGATGTTTATTCATACATGTAGCAGGTGAATGAAATAATTTGTAACATGCCACTTCACAAAGATTCATGCATTAAATTTGATTACATTAAGATAATGGTCTAGACAAATTTAAATGATTTACTTTTCAGTTTTGTAACAATGCTGTAATTATGTGAGAAAAAAAATTCATTCATAGAAGAACTTTATTCTCAAATTGATATTTTTAAACATACAAGTTCTCTGAAGAAATTTTTGTAAAAAGACCAGAAATAGTCAATTTTTATGTAAAGACATGTTTCCCTCTTTAATGACTTTACGTACAATCCAGCTTTTCAGCTAGCTACATGTACATTAACTACGTGCATATACTGTAGTGTTGCTATGCTAAAGCTACTCCTGTATACTACTCCTGTATACTACTCCTGTATACTACTCCTGAAACGGTACATGCTTTATCATGAAGCTGTCAGTTATTAAACTCTTGGCATTAAAGAAAATTTTATTGCAAACAACATTCTCCTTTACATATTCTAGCTTGATACAAAAGTGAACCTTTTACATTTTGCAGCTCGAACAAAGCTTGTTTTTTATTTTGGTGAGAGAGAGAGAGAGAGAGAGAGAGAGAGAGAGAGGGGGGGGGGGGGGAGGATGAGGGAGAGGGAGAGAAAAGGGGAGGGAGAAAGAGAAAAGGAATGTTAAATAGGATGTTCTTAGAATTGTGGTGCCTCTGTACAGATTCAATTCAATATAATCAAAACAACATCTATTCATTTCAAACACAAAGTGTGCTGGTACAATCGAAGAAAGCATGCATGGCCCCTCGCTATTCAAGGCAAATATAAGTCAGAAAAAACCCCATATGATCTCCTGTAAGAAGATGTACATGTTGCATGATTTCATCATCAATCATTATTGCTTGTTTGTTATTAACGAGGTACATGTACAATACTCAAAATAATACAACAAAAGTATAATAAATGAAAAATTAATTAAGTACCAACAGCGCTTGTTTTAAAAATTTGTGTGTGATCACAATGAGTATTTTTAATTCTGCATATTGACTATTTAAGTAATGAGGAATGAACAATATACATGTATGGTTCACTACACATTTACAATTATCAATGTTTCTGATAGCAAATTAATTACAGTTAATGGGGATGATTGACCTTCAGAAATTGGTTTATGTTTATTTGATGCTTTAAAGTTTACACTTTAGCATGGAAGCCATGCTCCCACAATAATCACTAGTAGATGTGGATAGACTGGTCATACATGTACATGAAAACACAATTGTGTCTCCTGTTCTGTGATTATACTTTATCTGAGCTTTTGTTTTACTCGACTTTTGTTAAAGTCGTAGGTTTGAAAGAAATGTTCACAAGTTCAGGTTTGAAAAAGCCATGCTCAGGTTCCCTCTCTCTCTCTCTCTCATTTTGATTCAGTATGCTGTTCTGTGAGGCCAGATCTTTATTTAAAATAACATCTTGTTCAGTTGCAGTGTAAGAGCTTTGAATGAAACCTAAGAATCTGTGGTTATAGCCAGTTATATCTTCCAAACTGTTCATGTTATCCAACGGTTGAGGGAGGGTTTCTTCAAACTCTCTGCATTCAGTGATCGATTTCTTGGTTTCTTTCATTCACCAATCAAAGCTTGTCTGCAAGTCATGGATACGCCAACCATTCACCCCATGATATTCAATGACAATTTGATTGCTGCACCTGCTTTCTTCAATCCTATCATCACTCGTATTAGATATGGATCCATGATTTTGATTTAAAGCCCCTCTGCATTAGTTTGGCATGGAGGGATTAGACCTCCCTGCAAGGTCACTGGCAGGTGGTTATCTCATCAAATCAGCTCTCAATAAGATAAAGGGCATCATGGGGGATCAACGGATACCGCTTAGGCATTGTTGGCTGTATAGAGGGCCCCAAGTAGCTATAAGTAGTACAGTGGGGCTTTAAATTTCTATATGAAATGGGAATCATAAGCATTACAGTTCTATTTGATCAACCTCTCTTCCTACCTGTATTTAATTGATTAATTTGTTATTTTGATTATCTGGATAATAAATGGGAAAGGCTAGATCTTCTGTCTCCCCATCTCCCTCTATTCTTTCTCCAGGTACACCTCTTTCTTCCTCCGCACCTCCATCCCTCAATCTTCCCATTCTTCCCATCATTGTCCTTGGCCTTCTTTCCTTCACAGGTCTGTCATGATCCTCCTCGGATCCCAAGTGTGACTTGTTTACGGTTTGCCTGCCATATGAAGTACCAACCTTGTAATATCTGTTGCTACTCTGCTAATAGAATCTAATGATTTGATTAGTGTCTCTAGATACTAACTGCACTATCCGAGGAGGCCTGTCCTCATCAGCTCAAGTTTGCCAAATAACCTGCTATTTTCAGAATTATCCCAAAGCTCGAAATTGCGTCTTCACCAGACCGATACGCTCAGAGACTTCGGTGGTAAGCGCTTTATAAGCACCGTGTTTATTATTATTTTATTATTATCACAAACTAGCTCGGACAGGCGCAATCAGCCCGCTATTTCCCACTTAGCGTGATATTTTGGAAACGACCAATATTTCTCAGGATATTTCCTCGTCCAAATATCCCGCTAATTGCAACTGCGTGCTGATGAAGACGCAAATTAACTGGCTAATTTGCGAGCGGGATAGTTAAAATATCAGGTTATTTGGCAAACTCGAGCTGATGAAGACAGGCCTAATTGTGCATGCACCAAGTTCATGGATGTAATGGAAACAGTGCTGTGTTATGATAGTATTAAAGAGATGGTTCATTGAAATGTGGAAAATGGGCAAATTACACCTCTACAGATTGCTGAGAACATTAACAAAATGAGCAAAGTACTTTTGAAGCCCTCGCTGTTGTGAGGAATGAATTAAATGCAATTTTGTTACCCTTTCCTGAACCCACTCACAAAGTGAATTGACGGCGTTATTTTACATGCGAAACGATGACGTCACAATATGAACAACCTACATCACACATTCGGGACAATGTTGGATACCCATTGCAATTTTCAGATATGGGTTAACGTTGTTTGTATATTTACCGCCAGTGGTGATATTTCCCCTTTTGGGGCATTTTGAACGAGATACACTGAATAAACGATACTTTCTACAAATGTTTGTTTGATTTTTATATTTTTTCCGTCACATTTGAGCATAAAAATCGGAAAAATAATCACATATTCTGAGGGCACTTTAGCGTGTATGTGTCTGATCTGTGAGAGGCAAAGGACATTTTGCATGCTGACCTAACGACTCTTTTGGAGTAAAATAGGCGACAAATTTACATAGAATTGTCCAGATATTCATTACAAAAATGTGTGATTAGGCTGATTAATTTACATGTTTGATAAATTAAGTCGTAAAGGACCTGATAAATCGAGAGAAACAGATCAGTCCGGTTCGCGATTCACGGCTAGCTCGAGCGCCGGGCTACGGGCTAGGCTGGCTAGCAAGCTGCGCTAGATGTGATGCACGCATATAGAGGTCAGTGTATTGCACACATAGTACATGCACAGAGTACGCACGCACAGCTACCAGCTACGGGAAACTTGAACGCTACATCGACAATATATTCACTCGCTTTTTGGAAGTTATATACCATTTATCTAAACTAACGTCAGATTAAGAACCAAAACCATGCCATGGAGGAGCCTTCTGGAGTATACTCAAGTATGTTTTCGTCCATATCCATATTTCCAGGGGATTTTGATGAAGGTAAAAAGCGTTAGGTATAAATGGGTACGGTACTCGAGAGTCAATGCAATACATGTGAATAGCACGCAAACTGCATCTCGCACAGTCGTCAATCATTTCAGCTGAGCGGCCGCTGTTCATATTGTGTCGTCACTTCAAAAATCAGCTGACTTACGATGTTTTGGGGGCGTTGAGTGGGTTGATTTTTCGTCAAGTTCAATCAATTTTTATAAATTTCGCTCGAATGTACAAGTTACACAAATGTAATGATTTTACTCAGTGTTATTTTTCGATTGCAATGATACCAAATTCAGTCAAGTTTGAAATCAATAAACCATCTCTTTAAAGGTTATGATCACACCGTAGTGTTCTGGATGCACTCCTCCTGTAGATGGGGATATAATATGGTGGAATAATAAAGGGCAGGCATGTGGATTGGAAGAGGGTGCGATACGGCAGCCTCTGTTTGTTTCTCTAGATTGAAGTCTGTTTAGCTGGAGTAATACCGCACTGGCTGCTGCTGCCAGGGCATGGAGAGGTGAAGTTAAAGGGATGGCTGGTTTAGCTGTAACCAGGGAGATAGGAGGGAACGTATACCCACTGTTACTAGTTTGTGGCATTTATGATTATGGCAAAGGCTGTTGCGCTGAAATAAAACCCCTCTCTTAACGTTGGGGGGACCAACGATCACCGATTAGCCTAGGCATTGTTTGCTATACGGTATAGAGGGCGCAAGTAGCTAGGTAGTGGGGCTTTAAAGGAGAGGTTATGGGGGACATACAATGTGTATGTGCTGCAGAAGGAAAAATTAGAGTCTCTTCAGATGGCTGGATCCCCCTTCTCCATTCAGTTTCTCACCAATATCTACTAACTTTAAAGAAAATGTATTAATCATAGAATTACTTACCGTATACATGTACTGTACATGTATATTAATGAAACTATGTCATTTCTTCACTTTAAATTAAAGGTAATACAAAGTTTTGGGAAATTTAGACAATTGCGTGGATAGTGATTCTTTACAATTTTGATATATGATGATGCCCCTGTATAAGGATTATAATCACTAACAAATTTAGCCCATAAAACACTTCTGCTTTCGAGAAAATTTAATATAAAAATTTACTGGTGCTCCCGGTAAATTTTGATAAATTTCAAATAGCGCCTACGGCTGTACAATTGTAACTACGACCATGAACATCTCAAAATATGTAGTTGTGATATATAATTTCCAAACGGGAATAGGTAATTGGTCGATTTTAGTCAAGAAACATTGTTTTATAGCTTAATTAATATCTTGACCTTGAGAGGGAGCTATACAACATGAAAAGTTTATTATTTACAATTTCATAACTTTAGACTCGATCTCAACCGTGACAACGATCACTGAATATTGTAGGATCGCATATGCTTCCAATTTGTTCATTTGAACCAAATTCATGACCCCATACCAAAACTTTGTATTACTTTTAAGTGATATTTAGCTCATGGCATGGCTGCTTTGTGCATCTCTGCATCCAAAGCAAAGGATTACTGAAGACAAAAATGAAAATTCTGAATTTGCTTTCCCATTATGCTAATTAACGCCACAGGTGAAACATCTGCTAGTAAATATGAAATTGACTGATGTTTAAAGATGGAGTGCATACAAGGAGAATATCTTCCACCCAGACAAGAGCTTTCAATCATCATACTCCTCCCAGAATATATGTGATGCATTATGTACATGTATGCTCCAGGCGTACCACCGGTCCAGAATGGCATAGGAAAACATCCGAACTGGAAGATACCACCATCAGGAAGACAAGAAGAAACTATGAATTCACAGGTTCACGCTTTCCTTGATGGATGCATGCACATGCGGTGTGTAGATCATCAGCATGCTGAAGAGCTAGGGGTCGGCCGGCCGGTGAGGTGCGGGAATTCAACAAATTTATATATGCAGGAGTCATGACTCACACGTACACGCACATGTACATTATGGGAGTTGTTACGATGCGGTTGCTATGCGTAATGTGTGTGCACAACTGCACACGTAACGTTGCTTTGGGGTTGAATTCAGTGGTTTTGAGAGGCAGAAAATTGGGCCGGTTGGGAAAGGTGGATAAATAGTTTTAAGATACACTTTAAACATGAGTTCGTGATGCGGATGGTAATGTTGGATGCAGTGCACATGAAAAAGGAGGACTTCAGAAATAGGTCTTGTGTGGTACTGTTGTCTATGTAAATGTTGTCATGTCACATATAATCATCTTGTGTTTCAGATTTTGATAGAATACCTTCTTACGAGAACGGACATGTATGTATAGTATCCTTGCGCAAAAGTGACGCCCTCAATTAGACTCAATTCTTGTCTGATTAACCCTTGAGCAACTTAACCGCCCCTCCTTTTACCCACTATAAACTGCCCGATCGAAACCGCACCTCCATTTTTGTCCGTTTTCAACGCGCTGTAGTAACCGTTCTATGGGGTTGACCGTGATAATGTTATACGTGCGTTATCCTTAGGATGTTTGCAGTAGGATTCTGCATAGAAAAATAGCTCATGTTTCATATTGCTCAAAACAATGTCAAAATGATGATGTTATGCTTATCTTCTATTGAGTAATACATTGTAGGCCATTTTTACAAAATCTCTAGTTGCTAATGGGTAGTATACAACCCACACACATCATCATTGTCAAGTGTTAATGCAACGTGATAAGCTTTTAAATCCACACCCCCTCTCCATAATTAACACATCAACAATAACCAATAGTATGCAATCATATCTTGATTACTCTATAAAGCGTATTCCTGTTTATGGTAGAGCTGAAATTGGATTACCACCAGTCTGTCAAATTACACAGAAGCAGTTACAGTTTCAGAAGTGATGATAATTACCTTGATTGGTATGACCTTGATTGGGATGAGCACTCTGTTATCAGAAAGTCAATTTGAGGTCATCATCTCATAAATGGAAGTAGCTGACCGCTTCAGAGTCAAAACCAAATACGATTCATGTTTGATTGGATTGTATCTGTTTAGTGTTGTTATACATTCTGGTGAAATCATAATGGATTAAATGTCTGTTGGAGGTGGTTGTCACTTATAATTTAAAATTTTCATGGGGATATGTTATGCCAAAAATATTGTGTACATTAATTGTACGCGGAAGCATACATTTATTTTTCAACAAAAAGAAATTGTGTTAAATATCAAACCGTTTTTGAGATTTATGTCAATTTTGTGTGACAACAGTGACTTAAATAATATGGTTGCCTTCATTGTTTGAAATACTTACTCTTTCAATATATTTGTGGAAGATGAATACTACACAGTCTTGATAATTTGTGTGTATAATATAATCCCATTTGTTATAACTAATGGTATTTTGTCACAACAAGTATTTATTGTGTAAGGTTTTATGCGCTTGTCAGTACCTACTAGTTTTCACATGTTGAAGACAAAAAGCAGCTGATAGTTATGCCAAGATTCTAGCAGATTCAACCATATTGGAATTATTACAAATGCTCAAACTCACTTCCGACATACTTGGAGACATCTCATACAATCGTAATTGAATTGAGGATGAAGACTCCATGAGACTGCAAACCACATGTCTCTAATTCAGTATGCATGAACCTTCTGTGTTTGGCGTCACAAGGGGCATTAAATCCACTCCTACATACCAATATGTTGATAACTTGATATAAGCATTACTTTCACACTGAAATTAAATACATATACATGTATGTAGGAACTCTTCTAAAGTCAGGAGGTATTTTATAGCCAAGACAAGATTGGACAGTTGACCTTCCATCTTCTGCATTTTGGATATTGGTCGGTCATTCTTGATGTTGATTAAAGTAGGTTATGCTTATTCATGGAAATGGTATATTCCTGACCAAATAAAAGTGTCTGATTTGAGTGGAAACATGGCATTTCCTGATCAAAATAGTGGACGATTTATCCTGACATACTATTGGATGGCTGCGAGATATTTGCACTGAACATGTCAAATCAGATTGAAAGCAATGTGAGGGACGGGAAGAGGTAGAACCTCTCAATATGGCATTGGTATGGCACGGAGATGATGGTTAAAAGGAAGCGATAAGGAAATCCAAAGAGATGTAATGGAAGATAGAATTATTAGATTAGCCGATATACGAACTAAGAATAACTTGGAGGCACAGGTTATAGAGGGATAGATTGAGAGAGACAGAGAGTTAGATGGACAACGAAATAAGGACAATGTTAAATAAAGAGAGAAGGGAAATTTAATGAGATAGAGAAATGGAAGAGAGAAAGATAGAGAGAGAGAGAGAGGGGGGGGGGGGGGGGAGAGAGAGAGAGAGAGGGGGGGGGGGGGAGGGAGAGAGGATGGGTTTGAAGTTTACGACATGTGTACATGTGTAATTTCATGCCCCATCACATTCGATACAGTCCTGGCTTATTTGCATAGATGTGGATGATAGTGAGATCAGCCAGGCTCAACCTGGGAATGAGAAAATTGCTCTAGTGAGAAATTGAATATAATTATACTTGCTTGCCAAGTGAGAAGAAAATGAGAGAAAGTTGGATATATCAATGGCTAAGAGTAGGGAAGAGTTTTCATCATTTGATTGTGCAGTGTGAGGAAGATAGATGGATAAATGGGTGTGATTGGGTAAATGATGCATACATGTCGGTACATGGAGAGAAAAAAACAGGACAATATTCATTTTTTCTGCAAGGAAATCATAATTCGTTATTGAATAATTGAGAAAAGAATTTTAATGAATACATTTGAACATCAAGTAAAGCATTGACTTTGTAAGTTAATTATTAGTCAGTTATTGTCGGAGATCAGAACAGACTCTTGATGATCTATCTACTGTATCATATTACCATAAAAGCACAGCAAGAGTTTGAGTGTGTCTTTGTAGAATTCCATTGAACAATGATTAATTTGCATTTCATTTCTTCCTTTTCTATACTTTTACAGGTATTATTCACAGGAGGAGTTGGTCTTATAGCCTGGAAACAGCCCTCATCTTTAGCAGTAAGTTCCTTCCCAATTATTGTTTGTTCATTGCATGCCGTATCAGATTATATAATTAATTATTTGAAACCAGATGATTCATAGAATTATTATGTAATGTTCAATGAGTAGGCCTATGTACATGTAATTTGAGAGTAAATTGATGAGGATATGAAAAAGAAATTGTTTGATCAAAAGTTGTGATTAAGCTGATATATTACATGCTGTATGGGTGTGTGGATTGGTGTTTGTGTTTGTGTGCTTTTAATAAACTTACTCTCAATTTATGTTGTAAAAATTGCTTGTTTTTATCATGGATGCTAAATATTGCCAGAATGTTATGCTCAGTCATTGAAGGGTGGTATGTACAGAAGCCAGATATCTTAAATTAAAGTTGTTTAAATGCTTGTGATTTACAAATCAATTGTTAGAATTGAAAACGATCAGAAAACCTTGCTCAGTTGGAAAGTCCTTGAGCATTAAAACAAAATTGTCTACATGTAATATATGCACAATAATGACAATATATTTTTAAAATTTATTGAGAAGATTTGTCCTGTAGCTTCGAACATTCATAGTATAAGATAGTACATGCTAGATGACAGTTGAATAAACTGAATGTCACTAAGTTACTGCCAGCGGGATTGGAATTCATTGTAACTTGTCACCATTCATAACAATTCAGTAAATCTTCCCAATTCCAATAAAATATAAAATGATCAAAATCACATGACTGTTCTCTATTGTCACTCGACTTCATGAGAGCTGATTTTGTGAATAGAATTTTTTTGCATCCCATCAACTCACTGACATGAATTGATTGATTTTTAGTTGGCACAGGAATTCATCATTTATTTAAACAGCTCAATCATGTATGTATTATTACTTTGATTGGAGTATGTATGGTACATTGTATAGAGGGTTTTACCTGTGCATGCAGTTGACTATCAAATGTCAGAATATTAAATACAGCCTACCAATTGTTGCGGGTACAATCATTTATTGTAATCTGGGATTTCAATTTTTAATAACTGTATCATTCATCTGTCTGGTTGATAGGGTGTAAGAAAGGTCGTTGTCTGTATGACAAAGATGTGAACAATGTTTGTATTGTGGGTTGGGAAGAACTTCTATTCACAAAATCATCCCTCATTAAATCGAGTAACAATTGTACAGTGATGTTATTTTTATTATTTTATTGTCAGTGGGAAGATTTACTGAATTTATATGAATGGTGACAGTTTACAATGGATTCCCATCCCTGTGGCAGTAACTGTCAGATTGATAGGGTGTTAAAAATTGTGTTCTTGTCTGTGTTACAAAGATGTGAACAATTTTCAAATATTTGTTTTGTGTATTGGTGATTACCAATTTCAATACTAGAAAAGGAGCAATAATAGCATCTGTGAAAAGGATACATTGATTGATTTGAAAGGTTGGAATTAAATCTTGCATGAAATGATGACCAGATGAATGAATACTATTCCTCAGTTATACTTATAATAATGTAAATAGAAGGTTCTTTTGATTAAAATGTACACTGAATTTATGATAATGTCCACAAGAGAAGTGCCTGTTTTCTCAATCATGAAAAATCATAGGACTATCATATTGCACTTTTGAACTGCATCGTCGGGTCTGTCGCTAGCCAAGGCATGCAGGCACGATTGCCTCGTACATCATCGTTGGCCTCTCAGCTCACACCGATTCGTGTAGAGGCCATGATTTATTTTCATTTGCAGAGAGATGATGGTTTGCGAAGTGGTGGTGGTGCGGTGGAAGGAATGAAGCAATGAGTGGTAGAATTAAGCATAAGTCTTCCAGAATGACTAGCGCAGGTGACTGGCCCTATATATCTTTATCCACTTGTTTAGTAGGGAGATGTCCCTGTTTACATTATCGCAAGGAGCTTTTCTTCAGGATGTAGTGAGAGATGTGGGAAGCCGGCTGTAGTCGATGTTCGTCAACCATCCACAGGCTATTGTGTGAAAGTGTGGATGCTAGCTAAATTTATCACGAGCGCTCTAATGCAGCTACGGCGGAAGCCATTTATTTTGATTTTTTATTTAATGCTCCTCTCCTACAGACATGATTTTAAACAATTGCTTGATGAATGGTCATACCTTAGCATTAAATCACAGCTTTTCTGTCATTAAATCATTCCTCAACATGTATGTACTTCTTATTTGTTAACATTATCCCACATTTTCACCTTTTACTCCTACGTACCACTAAAAGAGGAAAAATTGATTGGACTTGGTACTAAAGAGGGCATTTAACCCCAAGACTAATACAACATTGAATTCTATGAATTGCTTGAGACCATGCATGCATGGATACAGAAGTCGAGGTTGAATTGGCAGTTGGCAATAGCCCTCAATTTTAATTCTCTTTCTCATTCTGCACCCTTCATCAGGTTCATTTGAATATAAATTTGCTGGGATTAATTTTCCACCCCTCATTTATTTCATCCCTGTGTGATAATGCATGATATTGACCACAATGTCAAGCCCGCCTCCGGTCTGTGGACCAAGACGCCAAGCCGGAGCAAGCCGGAGCATGACTCGTAATTGAGGTTCATGATGCGTAGTTATCACGCTCTCCCGAACCTGTCACATGGCATTACAGTCTGTGCCCCTTACACATTCTGCTATGTATACAGCTACCATCTTGGGATGGTCCTAGGAATACTATGATCGGATTGTAATTGTGCCTAAGGAATGTTTAAAGGGATGGTTAATTATCAATTTTACATATCATTGTTTTGAAAAATCTGTTGAAATTTATCACAGCTTGTTTAAAATGCGGTAGGCAGAGATTTCAGTAAATTTATCGTTTAATTTTTTAAATTTTAGTTAAGCCCATCCATATGAAATGTGAACTGAATGTTAAATGAAAAAAAGGTTATGATCACATGGTTATACAGTAAACACCATAAAGACAAACAAAGTCTTCAACTTTAATGTATGACCTACTTTAAAAAAAAATGCTTACCGGTATTTTCAAATATTACACTTAACTCTTTTTGTCTGTATTCATGCTCTGATGACGTATTTTTTAATTCAAAGAGGGTTAGTTTCATTTATTTATGTATTTATCTATTGAAACATGTTGATACAGGATAAAAACATGATCAGCAAAGCTGTTTTCAGCTGTTTTACGACAAATATTAATAATGAAAAACAATTAAACTTGAACAAACAATTCATAGATGAACATTACAATGATTCTGGCATAAAATAATCTACTTGGATTAAGACAAATCATAGGCTCACCGCTTTTTTAAGAAAACGTTTCCAACTTTCCATACACACCTAAACATTTAAATGTAAGAGCAAAGCATCTTTATTTCATCTTTGATTTGCTTAATACATGCTCATCCCCCCTTAGGTATTCTGGGACATGGCTTAAAACTGAAATAAAATTCATGAAACGTAATTGATTGCAATGCGAAGACCTCATTAGGCAGGGACGGTTGTCACATTCAGAAGATTTAGAGTAGGAATTAGAGCAAAGCATCAATCAAATAGAACCATTCAAATTGACAATGAAAAGCAGTGATAATCTTTACTACATACTTGATGATCTTACTTGTATTTTGTTGTTGTCTTGCAGAGAAATACTCATAATTTCTTTTAACTCCAACATGAGAAAGTTTGACGAGTTGATGAGTTTAAGTTCATTTTACACAGTGCTATACAGTTGGTATTTAACATCTCTTGGATTCTATTAATATTGCAAGAAAATTTCATAATGAATAAAACTTCAATCACTTTAACTTTTATCCTGTTGGATACTTAACTTTGGAATCAAACCCATTTTGTTGAATGTGTTTGGTGAATACTTAATCATCACCAATAGACATGCCATTGTCTCTTAGAATGACTGGGACAAAGAATAGTACATGTAGTAAAAAAAATATATGCCCTATACTCCTGAAACAGAGAATGAGGATTTCTGTTACTATTACTTTCTTTAGACCATGGTTAGACCATAGATGATAGTGGGAAAGGGGAGAAGAAAATGGTTATTTCCATTATCTTTGGTTGTTCAGTATTTTGATGCATAATTATCTCCACTGTTTTCCATATCAATTACTATACGCTTGATTTACCCTTGTAGATGTCTGTTTATACGTTGACCCACATCATTACTTCTCAAAGAATATTTATATCCATCTTATTTCCAGAGGTCAATGATGGATGGTCAGTGATAGGGCTGGTCAAGTATGACAGATTCATTGAGGATACGACTATCTTCTATTTATATATCTGCTGTCAGTAGGTCCATATGTCACAATCTTCATTTATGTGAACATATTTGGTGTAATTTGTTGTTTCATATGACTCTACAGTTTAAGGTATCTTTGATCCATGTGCATGGTTGGTAATTTAACTAATTTGAAGACAAAAAACAGTCTTGATGCATCTGGAAAAGCTCAATTACACACATAAACACACACAACACACATATTTATTTCGACCTACTTCAGAAAAGTTCTTGGAGTATTTAATATCTCCCATTTTTGAGTGTTTTGATACAACTCAAGGAGAACTTATTTTAGTAGGTTTTATTTATACCCCAGATTGTATTACAAATTTGCGAATACCATAAGATCTAATTCATAATGGAAATTATCTCGTGCTGATATGGAGTGTTTATCAATGTATATTGATAGGCCATTCTTGTGGGCATGTGGGCTCTGACCCTCCATTGCGAGATGGCCCCTCGTCGACGATGAGAGCCATGAAAGTCTAATTTGATCAGGAACACAAGGATGATGATAAGAGACAGATCTCAAGTATCTGCACCGAATTGCTCCTCGTGCAGACGGTAATTTGAGCAAGTTTGACCCCTCCAATAAGTATAGTTCCTTTAGAGAATTCAACCACCATTCTAAAAGAGACAGAAGCCCTTTCAAGTGAGCGCTAAGAAATGTCACATGTAATAATGGATTAATTCAGAACAGATAACAGACAGGTTTAGGGTATTCTGTAAATTCGAAACTATGACCTACTGGTGATCGAGAATAAGCTTGACCCGGTCCGTGCTTGACCGTTACCTGTCAAACCCAACTTGAATTTGCCCCGAGAAAGTGGACCTTTGGGTTGTTTTAAAGCAGTATGGACCAGGAGAATAGAGCTTGCGAATACAGACTATAGACGATGAGTCATGATGAGTGTGAGGTGTGATGGGGGATTTCCCTTCCTCTATATACCCCCTCCACGCACCCAGGTAGACCCTCACACACCCCCTTCCTATCAGATAGGCCCCCTTTCCTCTCAATTACCTTACCTGTTTTCACAACCTCGCACCTATGGCTTCCACATCCTTTGTTTAGATTTAGTATTTAAAAGTAGAAACAATTGTGGTTATCTTTGTATGATTTCTTGATTGATAACATTTGTAAATAACTGTGATGATTTTATGTACCTACTTGAAGTGCTTCCCATTAGTCACATTTTGTAAGCTTCCACTGCAAATTACCCTTTGGACTTAAAGGGGTAGTCCACCCTTATTTTGAGTTGGCTTTAATAGAATCAGGCAAATGAGAGGAACATGTCAGTGAAAGTTTGAGCAAAAAATTGATTAAAAATAAAAAACAAAGTTATGCATTTTTAAAGGTGCGATCAATCATCAGATTTTGCTCAAACTTTCACAGATCTGTTTGTCTCATTTTTCTGCTTCTATTAAAAAACACCCAACTTAATATTGGGTGGACTTCCTCTTTAACTTTCATGACTGCCTGAAAATTCTAGCAAATAGTTTCTGTTAGCCCTGAAGATTATTTTGACAGTTTTTACTAATTTCTTTTGAGAATATTGAAATATCCAGGACTATATGTTCTTGCAAAAATAGTATAGTCATCTCTTTCTTTTGGTACTTCGTGAATAAAAACTCCAAAAGTACGAGCCTACATAATTTTCTAACTGAAATAAGGCCCCTTTCCACTCCTAGCCTTGCTGTCATTTGCATCAATGAAGAGCAGATTTTCCACAAAACTTCTCAATTGCAAGTCACATTTGTACTGCTTGGCATCTTGTTGATTGAAGACGTGTTCAATACAAGTAATCAAAAACTCTGCGGATATCAAGTAGAAGTTTTAAATTGCATGGATGATTGTAGTAATCTTGATTTGAAGATGAGTTGTTGCCTTGGAGCTGTGGATGTTAGCGTAACGGGCCCCTCCGAGGGGGCTATTCATCTATCCCCGCCTTTCACTCCGCCCACTCTCTCAAATCAATGCCCAGAGTCCGCCTGATTTCCAGGCTTCTAGGAGTTATATTTTCTGATTTCCCCCGGTTTTTTTCATGAAGTTGCATACAATGTATTGCTTATTTGCTTTGATAAAATAAAATATTTTGAGGTCCCTCTAATGCAATAACCATTTTATCTGTCTATCAAGAATATCTTACAAATGTATTTGGACCCTTTTTTACCCTTTTTTTGACCCTTTTTGGTCAAGCTCATTTCAATACTTAACATTGTAGCAAGTCGCAGATCGAAGTGCTCATTGCCCAGTATAGAGATTGCCAAATAGCCTGCTATTTCTGATTCGGGAAATAATCCTGAAGTTACAAATCGCGTCTTCATCAGCTCGAGACTCAACCTCGAAACTTGAAACTCAAGCTCAAGAAATTAGCTCGAGATATTTTGCTTAGCATTCACGCATAGACACACCGGACAAATAGCGGGATATTTTGCAAACTAGCCCAAGATATCTGCGGATGATTATCTCCACCATAAATCCTGCTAATTGCAACTTCGGGCTGGTGAAAATGCAAATTAGCTGGATAATTTGCGATCAGGATAGTTAAAATATCGGGATATTTGGCAATCTCGAGCTGATGAAAACAGACCTTATGTGACTGGGTGAAAGGCTATACACATCATACTGCGGAGCAAGCAGGTACTTCACCCAGGGGTGTGTTCAATGTTTCAGTGATTTATCGTTCAAGTTCTTCATTTCCGATGCAATCCACTCAACCCTGTCTTTGTTTACCTCATGACATACCAGCGGAATAACATCAGATCATAACATTTTCATCTCAACATTATTGCTGCCCTACATGGAACTGTCGATTTGTTTTGCTATCTTTATTACTTTCAATGTAGCCAGTTCTGGTGTTTATACTGAACTTGACCACATATTATTATCGAACTTTAGGCACAAACAGAGCAAATGAATTTTTCCTGTTTCTTGTGTTCATTTTATAAGCTTGGAAATTTGTTGTTTTTATTTCTCTTCCTTTCTATTGTAGAATCTATACTTTTCTATAGGCTTTTAACAAATAATACAGATTTTTTCCTGAGATATGATATTCTTATTGCTATCATGGAAAGATTAATATGGTCTAACATATTCACATACCAAGCAATTTGTGAGATTTATTTTTTGAGTGAGAAAGGTCCTCTTTCCTGGCTATCCCATCTTGCATCTGTACAAAAAAAAGAGTCTTGTGAGAATGATAGCGTAGGATCTTACTTCATGTACTTCCACTGAATTTTGATTATTCATGATCTGATGATCTGTATCCCAGGGTTTGTATGTGATGAGATTTCCAAACGAGCAATATATCTTATCAGATCCGGGAAAGATGAAATACCGTCGTCAAGTCAAAGCCATCTTGCTGATCGAGATGAGGAGAAGATGAAAGTCCCCTTCATCCCTGACATAAGAGAAGTTCCTGAAAATTCGGTGCATGTGCTTGTATCGATTAGGTTTCTTGAATTGTGTGTATCTAGTGTCAGGTGAATGCTCCTAGAATGTGATTATGGAGAGCACCTGCGATTGGGAGAGCTTACTTTTCAACTCAATAAATGACTTATGTTGAAAATATGAATGAGAGAAACTACGCACTTGCTCTATTGTATTGCAGTCAACTGAATAATGGCTTATGTTGAAATATGAATGAGAGAACTACGGTATGCACTTGCTCTAAAATCTAAATGTGTTGCAGTTTTCTGTTTTATGTCACTTATGCATTATTACAGTTTTCATTTTTGTATTCTTTTTTTCTTCTTCTTCTTCTTCAAAGATGAAACCTGATTGCAGTATACACATGAGCAAGAAGTGCAGATAGCAAAATAACTTAACTCTTTCATAATTTATTGTATTAAGTATTGTTAAAAAATCATGTTTATTACACCACCCATATTTTAAAATCCATAATACTTTGATATATCCATTTAAAAAGGATATGTATTATTTTTAAAACTAAATTGTACATTCTTGGTGATAAATAGGTTATGCATGATCTCTTGGGATAAGTGCTCCTTTCTTGAGTATCCATTTGAAGGATTACTCACCCAAACTGGATAAAGGATATTACATATTCCAAAACACTGGATTAAAACAGAAAATAGATCAAGCCAATTGAATACCGCCTCTCTAAATTTCATCATGTGGAGACACAAACAAACCAAGTCCTTGGAGAGCAGACTGATAAATACTTGAGATGTCTCCGTTTGTTCTTGACCTTGCTTACATTTACTTGCACAGAATGTGCCCGGAGCAAGCTATCTTTATCCCCTTACTCTTCTCCAATTGTAATTTGATTGCAATCGCTGCCTAGCAACAAAGATAGGACAAGGTTTGTTGCATATTTTGGAGAATCACGGTGAAATTGTGAAATCGAAAAAGCACAAAATTGTATCAAGTATCAGTCTATACATGCTGTATATTGCCTACAGATACGCTGATAGTTTGATTGCGTACTGACCTACATATAGACAGTGGGTGGGGAACGGTATGCTTGTAGTTTGTTGTTTATTGTCACAAAAACAGAAGCTTTTGTGAGGATTGTATGTAGAGAATGCCTATCATTTGAATGTGTTTGTTTATTTCAATTTAATTGAGTTATGTATGACTGGATATGAATTAGGCAGAATATCTCAAAATAGGTAGGCAATATTTACATTAGCAAGTGATGCGTCAAATGCTATTGACATGTTTAACACAAGTACAATAGAATAGGGTGTGAACTATTAAGATGTCAACAAATCAACACGTTTAAATTATCCACAATAAACAACATCACCTGGATATGATAAGTCTCTGTGACAGTTGTTTATACCAAGCCTGAATGAAGAATTAAAGGAAAACATCTTTTGAATATTCTATGATTCATTTGGGAAAAAATTCATCGGGACAAATTGTTGCTTTCTTATCCTTACAAGCTTGCTGAGGTTTCATCTGACCTAGCAACAATGGAATATCAATATTTGTATCATCATCAGTTGAATTAAAGAACTGGCCATTTAAATAGAGTAAAGACAAATGAATATATACAGTGTACATCCTATTTTTTAAAGGGATGTGTAAATTTACCATTATTGTAGAACAACCTGTATTACTTTACTTCGATATTATACCATTTAAATAGTCCTGAGCTCATCACGAACCCTATAAAGTACTCTATCATGGTATAATGCTGCCAATAGTTTGATAGATATCTGCTATGACAGTATACACCTGGTAGAAGCATATATAAAGCTTTTTCCTCCTAGGCTCCTACCCAATAGGCAATAGGCCTGTCCTCATCAGCTCGAGTTGGCCAAATAACCCGCTTATAACTAGCCCGATCTCAAAATAGCCAGCTAATTTGCGTCTTTATCAGCTCAGTCTTCATTAGCAGGCTATTTGGTAGAGAAAATATCCAGAGAAATCTTGGTCTTGTTTCCAAATTTGCGTCTGTCCGAGCTAGTTTGAGATGAGCGTATCTGTCTGGTGAAGACGCAATTTCGAGCTTCAGGAAATTTGCAACTTTGGTCTGATGAGGACAGGCCTATCGAGATGGCGGCTCGATTAAATATTTTGAAGTTCAAAAGTTAGTGTACTCGGTGGGGAGTCTGTGGATGGAGAGGAGAGAGTACGCTGAATTATGTTCCAAGAAATAGATGCTTGATACCCTATACCCACTCCAGTTGAGATCGCTTTCATTTGGAATGCAGCGTTATCAAATATATAAACAAGGGGTTTCAGAGAAAACTGCTATTGATCAAATACTAGGCCCAGACAAACACAAGAATAGTAAAGACTGGAACTGCATTTCAATAGATCTGTTCAAAGCCAGAAGAGGGATAGTTACTGTGTACATGTATGTGCTCACTGTTTTGGGACCTGTTCACAAATGGGATATAACTTTGATTTTTTTTTTTTTAAATCACGCTTCACACGCCCTTTGATGAAACATGGATTACATGGCAAAAGGTAGCAGTCATTCACAAAGAAAGTGCACTGTTTTAGAATTGGCTTGATCAAAATTTCAAAAATCAGTGTGATTTTTTTTTGGGGGGGGGGGGGGGGTTAACAGAGAGTGGAAAGGGAGATTCTGATCACATCACTTCTGGTCACTTCATTAAAAAAAAAAGTACATGTAAGTTAAATCTCACCAATTGCTCTGTGTGTGAATGGCTCTGTTGCATGGATGTTATGAGACAGCTGTAGAAGGGATTTTGCATGGCTTTGTTCATACATGTACATCTCAAGCTCTCTGAGGAGGTCAAGAAACCTTATTCTTCTCCGTTTACTTTTTGTCAATTGAAGTCTTTAAATATATCTTGTAGGCCTTGATTACAGTGTACATGTCCTTCTGTATTTTAAAGTGTGATGAATATAGTGCTTCTGTTCCTTTAAATTCTTGATATGAAATAATAATCAGTGTCACGATACATCACATTTATGGGCATTTGATACTTTCTGAAGCCAGTGGGTTGTCTTCACGATCATGTATGAGCAATAGATTATGCTTTTCTAACGTTATATTCAGAGGCATGCTTGCTGATTGACTTCTGTTTGAATACTCGGAACAATCAAAGATATGGGGTACATACAGGGAAGGTTTCATCCGAAGCACTGTAACCAGACAAACGTATTGAAACTCATTAGGAATTCAACATTATGATGAGTCCAATTGATATTGCCGCTCCTCTGCCTTGGGTGCCTGCATAGCGTGGAGGCAATCATGGACAGTATGGGTTCAACATGGAGGTGTTGGAAAAGCTCTTTTCACTTTTACATCTGCAGTCAATATACAGTGCCTTTCATTAGTAATATCATTTCTATTAATCAGAGTGCTCAAATTGCTAATTACAATATGTGTTATTAATCAAGGTACGCTTTAGAGATTTCTTTGTGTGAAATATGGCATAAAAGATCAATGCACATATACGCATACCACCCCCAGTGTTACTTGTGATCAAAGCATACTTGTATTGTAGCCTTTATTCCTTTTCAGTCTCAGAGTCATTTCACATTCCAAATTTTCCATCTAAATCAATACGATTAACTTTCAAGTGTGAAGAGGATCATTGTTCTTCCCTTCGGATTCAATTGAATTAATCCAGTTGATCCCATCCACCTGTTACTTTATATTAAATTAGACCCTGATTGGGTTTGATGAATCATGATTGAGGGATCCCCATACAGGTCAAGTAAGGTCAAATGTTTCAAGGTTCCCATGAAGAGTACTTTAGTGATGGCTATATAGCCAGTATACATTAGATCAAATGTTCACATTTCTTTGTCTTTATTACAACTTTTAGTTGTAGCAAAGAAAATGAGGAATGAGAATTAAGATTTCTTGAAAAGACAAAAAATTAGGTGAGGTTCAAACTTTTCTTTGTCTTTG
The DNA here is from genome assembly GCA_035222895.1 of Strongylocentrotus droebachiensis. Taxonomy (NCBI): domain Eukaryota; kingdom Metazoa; phylum Echinodermata; class Echinoidea; order Camarodonta; family Strongylocentrotidae; genus Strongylocentrotus; species Strongylocentrotus droebachiensis. The sequence goes on from JAVYIG010003351.1 coordinate 88,840, forward strand.
TTTTTTCGATACATATATAATCCCTTCCCCCCCACCCCCATAGATCTTTATAGTGCCTCTACAAAAAAAAAGAGTTCTTATTCATTCTAATGCAGAGGGTAAGGGTCCAGTGCAGCGGAGGGTGCAAATGAATCATAGGACAATGAGAATATATTTTTAGTAAAGAACATTTTTTTAAAACTATAATATTACTATTTCAGGTATCAGGACTAGAGTATCAAAATTCACTGAAATTTTGCATTCTTACCCTTTTAACAGATACTGGTACACAATATGCACAAGTTTACCTGCCTTCAAGAACAGAAGGAAAAATCGATAATTCACTTTTTGATGGTCTACCATTTCCAAGAATATCAATACCCGAAAATAATCTTTTTAGAAGCACTACAATCAATCTTTATACAAATTTGTAGATGAATTTTCTGACAGAATGAAGAAAACATGCCTGTCTTGTGAAAGGTGCTTTGCATTTGCATGCATCATTCCAGTTTTCCTCTGAGAGATAGAAGGTGGATGCATCATCTTGAAGTAGGTCATAGTAGACAGACGGCTTCCGAGTGTCTTGGAAGAACCAGCCTCCCCTACCCCCCCCCCCCCCATTCTCAAATGAATTTGCCACCATCCAAAACTTAAAGGAGAATGTTCCCCCTTCTGTAGTTGCTATCTTTCCATAAATAAGAATAATGAAGATGCCTGCTGATAGCCAGAAGGGTGTTCAGTCTGTATTAAAAAATATAGGAATTAGCAGCCTTCTGGATTTCAGCAGATGAAGATAAGACATGTATCAAATGTCATTTTTTCATATTTCCCTTTTCAAAAGCATAATAATCCTGCTTGAATTAGATTGCTTCAAATAGATCTAAATTGTACAGAGATATTGATAATTCCAGTTTGTCTTTGTTTATTTTTGGATCAATGCCCTGAGACTCTATTTCAATCCTATATTATCCGGTCCTGCCTGTGTCTGCACCCTGGTTTACCCCCTTCAATCTCTTGTTCCTCTGCTTTCTGTTCGACACCTATTTGTGAGGTGTAAATGATAGGTATCTCTCTATCACGCTCATGCACCTGTTCAATCAGGATAAATACATCATCCGTGTATGTGCCAACTCTCAAAGTTTGTGCTCACAAATTGTGTTCTTATATTTATGATCGAACATGACCGTTGCTGTGTCTCCCTTCCTTTCTCCCTCTCTACACCCTTTAATGTTGATTCATATGAGGAAAAATAGGATTTGTGTTGGTTAAAGGACGTGTCTGCTGTATGGGGTCTTTAACATGATTTTTTTTTTGAACCCTCTCTTCATATCGCAGGAGTGATAATTTTCAGTTAATTCAATTCAGACTGTTTTTTTGTAAGCAGCTAGACAGCTAGAGGTGCAAATAGAAGGCTTCTGCTACTTTTTTTTGTGTCGCAGGGACACAAGTGTGCATAGAACTGTCTGGTGCAACATTTATGTAACATTATTAAAATGTTCAGACTAGAGTCATAGCATCTGAGCCTCCCCCCATCCTTCATTTCAGTTCATGATTTCTTGTGTATATAGGAATAAACAATTGTATTTTATGTTTATATTTGTGTGGAAGTAATATTCCTACTTGCCCTAATCTCTGCCAGGAATTCCAATTCCAGATGGAAATCACATCTGAAAGATGCACACAAAATATTTTTCTAAGATTTTACCAAGATGAAGATTAATGATGAGTTATGTCTTGTTGAATGGCAGTTTGCACATTGGAGGAAATTAGTCCCTTCATGAATAGCCGTTAAAACTATTGTTAAAGTTTTTTTTGGGAGAGAGAAAAGATTAATGGTCCAGATTGACACTGCCCATCAAGCTTTATTTTTTTTACAGTCTGATTGTAATTTGTATAATTCCTTTCCTGAGATGTATTATGACTGGAGATACAGTGTATGTCACACATTAATCATGATTACTCTCCTCATCAGTCTGCCTCTCTCTCTCTCTCTCTTTCATGTTTGTATTCTCTGTCTGTCTCTGTCTCTTTCTTTCTCTCTGTCTCTCATTCTCTCTCTGTCTCTTTCTCTGTCTCTTTCTTTCTCTTTATCCCCCTCCCCCCCCCCTCTCTCTCTCCCCCCCCCCCCCCCTCTCTCTCTCCCCAAGTCTTTCTCAAGTAATGCTGGTATTGAAGGCAGTTCATTGAACAGTATATTATGTGCTTGGCACAGTATGTTTGTCTGGGAGCTGTTTGACAGTGTGTGCTTGGTATGTTTGTCTCTTTTTTAAAAGTAGAAAACAAAACATTCTGTTTCCTTCCTCTTCCTCTGTCTGGTATAGATTAAAAGATGAAGAGATTTTGTAAAGAGGGGAAAGGGGGAGGGAACTTGATTGCTACTCACTTGGAAGCAAATGTCCAGTTCTAAAATATTAATGTTAATGCAGGCAGTCAGAGTTAATTTCAAATACAACTTCTTCTTTTTTGGAGGGGGTGGGGGAGCTTCGAGATATTACACAAAGTCTGTACCAATTCTAGTTCTATTTTCGGAAAGAAATCATGTGCATCTTATTCTTTCATGATGAATCCCTCATCATCCATGACTAGAAAACGGATTATTTACATAACACTACTGGACTCGTACATTCATGTGAATGTCATATTTTGCAGACTGTTTCATGCTTTTTGGGGGACTCTTTTCTTTTCTTGGAGCGAGAATGTTAAGTTGTTTTGATTGGACTTAGCATGAGGCAGACATGTCTTTCACGATGTAAAGAATCAAACTTGATCTACACCTTCCTGTTTCCACACCCTTTCCAGACCTCCCTCTCAAGACTTCTCCCCTCTCCTCTCCCCTCCCCAAGTCAGGGATACCTTATTACATTTACTGTCACATAATTTCATTGCACTACCCTTGATTTCTCTCCTTTTTCGTTTCCCCCTCCCTTTCCCTTCCTTTTCAAGGAGGGGCTTTTTCACCTTCCCTCCCAGTCTATACTTCTTGACTGTCTTTATTTAGAGATTTAGTATTTTTGGTTAGTTATTATATTTATTCTTTGCTGTATGATTAAAGCCTGCAATGAGTGAAAATTCTGAAATGAGCGATTGATTTGATCTCTTATTTATTAAATGAGATGGATCTAACATGAGAGCAGGAGCCTGCAAATGATTGGCGATACCTTTAAAGCACGGATGGCCAACCTTTCAAAGCTCGCGGGCCACATCTAACGATTAGCATAACTTGGCGGGCCATAGGTAGTCTTCTTCCCCCTCACCCCCCCCCAAAAAAAAAAAAAACTCATGCAATACGTGTACACACCTGCAATTTTGCAAAAAACAAACAAACAACAAAATCAGTGAAAAAAAACGGCGGGAAAAAAGGGTTGCAAGTTTCAAGACAATGGCATTTCAAACATATTTCTCGATTCACAACATTAATTTGTTTATGTACAAACTCAAATTAACATGGCGAGTGATGTTAATGCCGGGGGGGGGGGGGGGGATACTCAGCTATGGCTTGGACGGGGGTGTGCCGCTCAAGCCTCGAAACCTCTACCCATTTATTAGGGGTCATTTTTCTCGAAAAAAAGACCCATTTTCCACAATTTTCGGATGTTTTTCGGGTGTTTTGGGGGTGTTTGCATGACAATTTTGAGAATTTTGAAGAAACGGATCCATTTTTAAAGGTATTTTTGTTAGAAGTGGGACCCATGTTTAGGGATTTTTGTGTGACAAAGTCACCTATTAGAGCGGCAAACCCCCGTATGTGATATGTGAATACCCCCCCCCCCCCCTCCCGAGTGTTAATGTAATGAGAGGAAATTTTAGGAGTTTTGTATCAACCACGTAACGATTCAATATGTTGTGAATGATGGGAACAAATTATCGAAATAGAGATTGCTGTTTGTAAATGTTTTACCCCATTTCATCGCTGCTATGCGGGCCGTATTTCATTTATGTGCTATTTTTATTATCACTTCTTCAATGCTCCGCGGGCCGCATCAGAAAAGCTCGCGGGCCGCATGCGGCCCGCGGGCCGCGGGTTGGCCACCCGTGCTTTAAAGGGATCGTTTAACAGTGTAAAATCTGAGATACACGGCCCTACCTCAAGTGACCGGTTTTACCATACTCCTTATCCCCAATAGACTGTAGTGTTATGAAAACCGTTTAGCAAACGGTTTTCAAAATTTGTAATTCCAATCATAAATATCTTGATAATCAGACAGGCGATTGGCTTGTAAAATTCATGGGGTTCCTGACTGACCCAAAGGTTTATAATTATCATTGCAGCATGAGCTAAATCCAGAATTTTGTTTCAGAATCTGAGACAAAGTTACTGGATCCCTTTAACAAGGAAAAGATAGGTTTCTGAGTATTCCACCCAGCCACTCCCCTTTAAATTCCATATGGAGAAGAAAGTGTCTGGGCATCAGAAGGTCATCTCTAAGTTCATAATTCTCTAGCGAGCTCAAAATGGATCCTACTATAGTTCCTACTATGTTCCCTACTTCACACCCTGCTAAGGAATCATAAAAGCAGGATTATGAAGCGCTTTTCAGGCCTTTTGTGAAATCCCCAAGCCTATATATATCAGCACCTATATCTGAGGGCAAATTTGATATGGTGACAGAGTGGGCTTATATATGCCTGTTTCAGGAGAAGGGGGGGGGGGGGAGGGATGCTTCTTTGAATTTAGAGTTGTCATATATTCCTTTATCAGATTTCCCCAAGCTTCTATGAAAGGGGGATACTTCCAATAATTATATGCCCTCTGAAATTTGTTATCTTCTACCATTTCTGCTTTCAGGGTGTCCCATTTGTTTTGCAAAAGAAGGGAATACATACATCCATGTATGAATGTGTCAATTATTATGTCGTAAATGAGAAGTCAAAGTCCACCCTGATATTAAAGGGATTTTAATAAAAGCAGAAAAAAGAGATATTAAAACAAATTAGTGAAAGTTTGAGATATCTGATTAAAAATGGGAAAGTTGTCATCACTGAAATGTTAATTGGCAACACTGTGAATTATCTTGTACAGAAAATTTCATAAACTTCATTTTCTTAGATATTGATGACGGAATAGATTTGTTACATACAGGGGTTGTATAAAAATATATAGTGCTTGTACTCAAATGAATCCTGTCACGTTGTCTTACCTTTCTGTTAGATATTCTACCGGAGCATTATAGACCTTTGTCTGCCTCTTAGATGTTTTAGGCCCATATACAACCCCATCACCTAGGAATATATTTAAATGACATTACAGGGAGCTAGAAATGGGAGGCTAGGAGCATGGACCTAATGCTAGGAGGCCCTCGTTATAGGTTTGGCAGAGTTCAGATATATACATGTAGGCCCTATACCTGAGACAAAGTAAAACCTTGATCACAAATGCCATTACAAACGCCGTAAGAACGATTTTCAGACAATGGAAAAAAAAGGAGATTCGTACGAAATTATCGTTCATACGAGCCTTTGTGACCGTAGCATTAAGTGTTTTTTGTTTTGTTGTTGTTATGCATCTTTCTATTTATTAATGCTCAGATGCTTAATTACCTGTATGCATAATGATGTTTAAAATGATATATAATTCTATATTATTGTATAAAAGTAATTCTTGCAGTGATTAGAAAGGTGTCCTCAACTGTTAACCCATAAAATACCAATCCTGATAATTTAGTTGAAACAGAGAACACTAAAAGGTTTGACATGACAATGAATGTTTCCAATTCTTGCCTGCTCAGTCACTGTCCAAAACCTTCTCATTAGTCTTTTCATTGCACCCGACATAAAATAATGTGGCTTTAGTTTAATTCTAACCTGGGGTTGTTTTTTCTACCAACGTATTTGAAGCTCTCTTATCTTGTCAATCTTAGGGCAAGCAAATTGGTTTCTCTTGAGGCAGTCGTATTATTGGGGAACGCTTATCGTAGAGGAAATTACCATCCATTTGGAACATAATTACACAATCGGAGAGAGCTTGATGAGCGCAGCCTAAATTGAAGTGAGCCTAGTTGCTTCTTTCCAATCTGGTTCTCATTATACCGGCATCATTTAGAAAATATGTTTAAAGGCAATTAATTCAAGTTGTTCATTAATGAGCTTCATTCTACCGCAGACTAGGAATGGGAGAGCTTTGGTTCATAGCATGGATGAAAGCTATGATAAATGTGTATATGTGAATCCCCTTGGATGTTGTACATGTTTGCCTTACGTTTCCAAACCTTCTGTATACAGTAAAGCACAGAGATATAGAACTGTTAATCAATAATGATAATAATTCTGGTTTGCTGTATTTACCACAGGGCTCATTTACCCCCCCCCCCTCCCCCCCCCCCCCCCCCCCACCACCACCACCACCACCAACACCACCACCACAACAGAGGTCTAGCCATTTCAGTATTACTTTATTATCCTTTAATTATTCTGTAATCATATGTATTTTTATATCCAATGGTAAATTTCACAACAGAACCTCTATAAATTTGCTAAACAAATGCCTCCTCAATCCCTGAGGTAAACACCAGCTTAAAGGAAACCAAAACCTTCATACTAAGTTACTTTTATTGTAAAGTTTAAAAGATTTGAATAAAATCAGTGAAAATTTGAACAAAATCGGGCAAGGAATAAGAAAGTTAGAGCTTTTTGAACATAAAATTTCATTTTTTTGTTGTTTTCTTCGTATTTATTTGTGTTCTTGATCCGACTTCATAACATGTGAAGTAGAATATCATTTTGCATTCTATATCTTGCTTCCAGGGGAGTAGATTATCTCAATCGCAAGAAAGAAGGAAAAACATGAAATTTGATGTACAAAAGGCATGGAGAGTTGTTCACAGATGATGTCATCAAATTGAATACCGCCCTCTAGTGACTAGTCATTTCACAAAGCTCTTACTTCCTTATTAATTCCTTGCCCGATTTTGTTCAAATTTTCACTGATATTTTTCAAATATCTTAAACTTTACAATAAAAGTAACTTAGTATGAAGGTTTTGGTTTCCTTTAAAGGGATCCGGTAACTTTGTCTCAGATTCTGAAACAAAATTCTGGATTTAGCTCATGATGCAATGGTAATTATAAAGCTTTAGGTCAGTCAGGAACCCCATGACTTTTACAAGCCGATCGCCTGTCTGATTATCAAGATAGTTATGATTGGAATTACAAATTTTGAAAACCGTTCGCCTGACGGTTTTCATAACACTACAGTCTATTCGGGAAAACGAGTATGGTAAAACCGGTCACTCAAAGATTTTTACTTTTTTGAGGCACTTCTTGATCATTTTGAAGCGCAATTTTTTTATGGTTTCAATATTACACCATATCACAGACACTGATAACACGTAGGGCCGTGTATCTCAGATTTAACATTGTTAAACGATCCCTTTAAGAACTGTCCATCACTGTTACCCCTTTAAAAGCGATTCAGCTCAGAGTATGGTCCGTCTTAACTCATTGGTTAGATTTAGAGTGCTTTTCAGGTACATAGTGTAATGAATGTTGATGTTAGTATGTCTGGATAGTAATGAATGAGGCACTCACAGGTTGATGATAATGATGCGCTCCATGATCTACTCCCAGACCCATGTAAGCTCGGGGCAAATTCTTGACTTTAAAGGACATCAAGTATTATAATGCTTGATGGCCCTTTAAACTCAATTATCTTCACCCAAAAAAAAAAGAATAAGAGAAAGGAAATTGATGGCAAACACTCATTGTTTACTGTTTTTAATTTATTTAGTGCTCTTGATTTGATTCAAGAATATAATTATTGTTGATATGGTTACCTTATTTTTCTTGCAATGATAACTACATGTATGATGTTTTATGGCAGGGCGCAAGAGTCATCAAGACATATATTCTTGCATATGTAATTGTCATATTAGCTGCTCTTTGTAATCATTCCCGAGTTGAGGTGCGGTATTAATAATGCTATCCCCGACATATGTTTTTGTTGCACTTTTTTTTACGTCAACACTTTAGATTGTATTAACACATGTACCTGGGTCCTGGGTTCTTCATTAGATATTTCCAAAACAGATTTGTCAAGATCGTTTCTCCTATGAAAAATTGAATAATGTCATTACATTGAACCCTTCATTGAAGTTCATTCTCATATGTTGTGATTTGGTGCCCCGTGGAATATTCCTAATGTGTAAGCAAATCCATGGAAATGTAATAGTACCTATCGCAATTCTGCCAGACATGAAATAGAATTGAATGTTCATGTACTCCCTATAGTCCCTGCACATTCAAAAGGGATCAGATAAATGACATTGGATAGGGATGCAGAGTGCATGCACCTATAAGGGAACATCCCAACTGCCATTTGAGTCGAGGAAGTAGTTATTTGTTTGATATACTGGGAATAATGCCGCTAGTGTTATTGAGTTATATAGTAGCTGTATAGGAAATAAATATCCATGTGCTGCAGGGGGAATGGTCCCTGTTCGGGTCAAACTAGAATGAGAAATTTATTTACAAATGCATTATCTATTCACTTATTTGTTTATTTATAGAGTATAGACATGTTTTTTTTTAATTCCTTTATTACTTTATATTTATTTTATTCTTTTATTTATTTATTATTCATTTATTAATTTGTTATTATTTATTCAGCAAATTTTATGATTATTAAAACCTGAAATACAGTTATTAGTGTCTCATTATTGCTATGGCAGCAGCCAATCAAAGTTTGTTATTTTTCTTGTTATTTGATTACTTTAATTCCCATTTGATTTTAACTCACTGTCTATTCTTGCATTTAACACCGATGTGTGCAAGAGGGAAAGCTTAAGTGTGTCTTTGTTCAAGTTATTTTTCAGTTCCTATTACCTAGTATTACCTACATCACCATATTGAGAAAAGCTTCAAGACAGTTTCTTTCAAAATAAACTTCTGCTATCAGCAACTTCTCAATGACACCTTGAAAGAAATGAGAAGTTTCCTTGCAGGTTTTTTTCCAATCAACGTTTTGATGCAAGATTTATAAAGAAATCTCTCTCTTTAGTGTTCCATTGAGGTTGCCTTTGAGAGGAAGCATGAAAACAGCAGGCCAAATGTTTGACAATGTCCTCAGTGAAAGTCTCTAACCTGATTTCCATGTTTGCCAACCTAAGAGCCAGGGGAATTCATTCATTCTTGAAGCAAGTTGGTTAAATAACTTGAATCTAGGTGAGATTGGGGAGAGGGGAAGAAGTCTCACCCACAAGCTGATACATCATGCATGCTAAAAGGAGGAAGAATCCTTATAACTTCGTGCTCACACATTCAATTCATTTGGGCTTCCTCTCTGCTCCATCTCTCATCCTCTTCCTCCCTCTCTGCTCCATCTCTCATCCTCTTCCTCCCTCTCTGCTCCATCTCTTATCCTCTTCCTCCATCTCTGCTCCATCTCTTATCCTCTTCCTCCATCTCTGCTCCATCTCTCATCCTCTTCCTCCCTCTCTGCTCCATCTCTCATCCTCTTCCTCCCTCTCTGCTCCATCTCTCATCCTCTTCCTCCCTCTCTGCTCCATTTCTCATCCTCTTCCTCCCTCTCTGCTCCATCTCTTATCCTCTTCCTCCCTCTCTGCTCCATCTCTCATCCTCTTCCTCCCTCTCTGCTCCATCTCTCATCCTCTTCCTCCATCTCTGCTCCATCTCTCATCCTCTTCCTCCATCTCTGCTCCATCTCTCATCCTCTTCCTCCATCTCTGCTCCATCTCTTATCCTCTTCCTCCATCTCTGCTCCATCTCTCATCCTCTTCCTCCCTCTCTGCTCCATCTCTCATCCTCTTCCTCCCTCTCTGCTCCATCTCTCATCCTCTTCCTCCATCTCTGCTCCATCTCTCATGCTCTTCCTTCATCTCTGCTCCATCTCTCATCCTCTTCCTCCATCTCTGCTCCATCTCTCATCCTCTTCCTCCATCTCGGTGGTACCCCGAGGCTGCAAGATGTTACGGTCAATTCAGGCATGTGAAGAGCGCTGCGCACCGTGTATTGCCATTGGCCATCTTGTCTACTTCTTTCACTCCTATTCATATGCCAAGAGGTCTGGCATTCATTCTGTGGTAATGACAAAGGCAATGTTTAATCACATGTTGAATTAATCATTTGACATATGAATATGCTCCTTGCACCATTGTGAGATGGTGATGTAAAGGCGAGGGGGAAATGAGAGAAGAAATCGGTCATATTGCTGTAATTATGTTGATGCTTTTCTATGTGAGATGATGGATGAGATGATGGATTCTCTGCATTTTAATGCAATCAGGAAATTAACATCTTCATGCATTTTACATTTAATTCAAATTAGTTTCATTCATAATCACCATGCCAATCTTTAACCAGTTGACTACCTTTTGTTTTTGATTCAAAAATTAGATAATAATAATAATAATAATATTGGATTCTTATATAGCGCACGTATCGACCTTGCAAGGTACTCAAGGTGCTCCAACATTACATTAGATAAAAACACCAAACATAATCAAATCAGTGTTATTTTAATTAATAGTGATATTTGACTACCATGTTCTTAACAAAGGTATTTCAAGAGCTTAGAGACAAATGACCATATTTCAAGTTTATGTTAAAGAAATAAACATTACATGATTTTGATTCTCAATAGTATGGAATCTGATACATTAGAATATAGTCTTTGTGTCCATAAAGTACGACAAGCCATAAGTTTGTTCTACCTAGCAACAATCAATGTAAGCAATTCTCATTCTGGTGAATGAAATAATGTATAATATGGCACTTGAAAGAGATTTATGCATTAAATTGAAATCACACACCAAAAATGGTCTATTCAGAAAGGTGTGAAAATTGTCCAGACATACAGACTCCCAAAGTGGGATAAACCCTTTCTCAAACTCAGTCTTATGTTTTACCCAATTCTTGCTTCGTCGATCATGCATGAATTTCTAACCAGCCAGCCGGCTATATGAATGCTCAATATATGCAGTTTCTCCTTTTCCTGTTTTGTTGTGAAGATGCAGTGTGGAGCAAGCACGGACAAGATAATATATACCACACACATCCTCATGTTCTACTCAACATTCACACGCTATCATCCATCGGGAATTCATTACTTTTGATGGAGTGAGGATGGAAGCAGAATGTGACATGGTACATTATTCAATAATCTCTCAATTTATACTCCGTCTTCAATACTTCTGGTTGGAATTGTCAGCTTCTTATAAGAAACCATGCATGTTCAGAAATCAGATATGTGAGCAGTGATACCTTATAAAATGTTATTGATCGTGAAGTGGAAATTCAAAGTGTCTCAGTACATCAATTTCAGAGGCAAAACATGTTACTTGTCTCTCTGCCACAGAGTATGTGTACACATGTTTGTGGGTGTAATGCACGCTTGAGATGTTTCTTTTTACTCAATGAAAATAAAGTTAATGTCATAAAAGATGAGGAGGGAGCAGGTAATGCTTGCAAAAACAGCCTAATCGAATTAATGACGTAGGATGGAATAAATATGAGAACTCACAGAAAATTTATTATTATCTTTCTTTCTTGACATGTTGATCTAAGGAAAATAGAGTGTAACATAATATTTAGCTTTTTATCGTACTGCAAGATTTCCTAAATCTTCCTGCTTGGCCGTTGAAAATACTAGAATCAGTGATGTACACTGGCTTAGTCAAATCTCAGCCTCGGGATTCAAAACCATGCTTTAAATCTTTAATGGTCAGATTAAAGATGCCACCATAATTATTCAGAAAGGACTAGAACAAAGCCACAACTCCGGGCAATGAAAGTCTAATGTATCAATGTTCCCAAGTTCAGTGAACTAGAGAGCGAGCACATGGGACTATATCAGGTGTCTTTGAGTACATTCAAATTTATTCCAACTTTGCAATCCCTTAGAGGCAAGAACGCACTATCGACTTGCAAGGCAGTAAATGATTTCCTATATGTTTCACTCCCATCGATTATGTCATGCGTATTCAAGTTTGAGGTTGAATTAACTCCCCACAGCGAATGTCTGTTCTCCGACCCCTCATCAGTCTTAATCCAGGCTTTCCCTCAACTCATCTTGCACCTAGATGTGATGTTCTGAAAACACTGTTGGGTCGTGGTGCTTTCCTAAATTTTCCTACAGTTTCCATGATATAATGTAGAAATTGAAGTACAACTAGCAAGTCACTTGGTTATTAAAGGTACGCAACTATTTTAAGATGCAAAGTCAGTCCTAAACAAGTACTATGAGCAGAATGATCAGTGAAATAACAACACCTAACCAAATGACATATTCTCCAGAAAAATTTAAAAATTGAAATAATAGAGTATAAAGTAGAATAAAGTATCATCCCATATTTTCTAACAACGGAATTCTTCTCCTTACAGTAGACCTTGATCAGGTGAGAATTGTTTTATCTCATGATGACAAGTCAACCTGGGTATTCCATTATTAACTCTTTAATGAAGCGTTACTGTACTCTAGATATTAGAGGAGGAAGCTCACTGCTCGGGAAGATGAGACTGTATATGCTGTAACTAACAGACACCATGTAAACAACAGTGGCTGCCTGCCTTATAGGTTTCACACCTCATTTATTGCTTCATGTAACTTTATATTTCTTAAGGCTTGTTCAGATATTTTTTTTCAAACTTGTGAAAGAATGCCAAATGCATGCCAAAAAGCCAGGTCCCACCATATTCACATACATGTATCTCTGTGTTAAAAATAAAGACCAGTTATGGTCATGCGATTGCATTGTGAAAGAAACGTGGAATCGATCAGAAAAGGTTGATCATCTAGCATATAAGTATTGGTGTGTACTGCAAGATTCTGGAATCATCAAAATGATAAGAAAATTGGCCCAGTCTTGATAAAGTTACAAGCACTGTACACAGAAAGATGTATATGGGACTATGCGACACGTGCATGACACATGCGCGATATCTATCAGGTCCAAATATATATAATAATTTGCCAAATATATCAATTGTAGGCGATTTCTCTGCAAAATTTGTATCATCACGTATTAGTCAAAACATATTCTTTCACATGATTGGTAATAAGAGCTGTCATTTCATTTTTTGAGAGGGGGGCGTTTCCAAAACTGGTCTTTACCTTTAATATAAGAAATGCAAAGCGTATATTAAACCTTTATGTCATTTAAAAAACAAAAAACGCTACAGATTACCACAGCATATCCGAGTGAGGCCTGTAGTATTGTTCCTGGTATCGTTTTAATTGATCATACTTTGTTGCTCAATTTTACATTGTGACTTCTTTTGCAGAGTTAAAACATATTTGAAATGCATCTTCCTAGAAAAGTAACATAGTAAGATGGTTTTAAAGTAATTGGTGGGGGATGCATTTCGTTTTCATACTTTATATCTTGACTAACTTTACAGTGTAGAATGGGTATGTGGTTTCTACGTTATGTACCTATAGGCTGTTGCAATCCTTCAATGTCCCTTAGCCATGTGTTAGCAAGACAAGACAGGCTATTAATATACCTCTTTGGGGCTTGAGGTAGTGTTATAAGCATCATCCTTTATTGCTTCCATCCTACCTTGTAGGTGCGAAATTCTTTATTGATAGCCTGAGCTTTTCCTTCATGATCATCAGTGAACACAGTATTAAACTAAGTAGAGGACTAAGCATTCTTTATGAAAAGCAATATTTTGTATCTTATCTAACGTTGACATTATTGTCATCTTTACACCACCATCACCATCATTAATATATTAGTATTATCCACTTTTATCATCATCACCATCACACATCATCATCACCATCACACATCATCATCACATCATCTTCATTGTCACTATCATCTTCTTCATTGTCATCATCATCATCATCATCATTGTGACACCATTATCATCATCATTGTGACACCATCCCTAACAATAGCGTAACTATCATCAGAATCATAGTCATCACTCCCACCTCTGGTTGTGCCCCATCATAACATTCGGTGGATTAAAGAAATCCAGTGCAATTACAGTATGAGTATTGAGTTTAGCTACATTAAACACAAATATGACCTGAAATTATTCCGCACAAACATACTATGACAAATAGCTATGATGTTAATAGATATCTATTTCATAGCTCAACCTCTAGGAATGTCTCTTTTAATTGTTCTACAAAGCTTTTGGAAGAGTTCCGATGTGCCAATGACCAGCCATGAACCTCATTGAGTACAGCCCTCTGTTACTAAGACAAGATACAGCTATCAGAGAGATAAGCTTTATGTTGTATTATTATTTTGATCAACTTTATTCTCAAAGATGAATTGACGAAATGGAGATAAATCTGAGTAAGCGTGGGTTGTATTTTGTGGAATAAAGGTAGTCCATACAAGCTTTGATGTGTATTTGTTCTCAATAAAACAAACTTTGTAAAGCTGATCATATCACATACGTATTGACCATGGTTTTATATTCTATAAAGGTAAAAACAAATATCTTTGGTGAATAACTGAATATTAAAGACATGAATAGGGGAAATAGACAGTGCTATACATACGAAGCAGCAAACGTTTGTATAATGATGATTTTATAGAGGACAAGGTACCACCATCTAAACACATCTTCCGTGCACATTTGATAAGCCTGATATATTGTACACACTATGAGATATGAAAGTTTCAATCTCCCATCCATGATTCCCCTCATCTCGTAGTAGATGATGATTTGTCTTCCAGATTGCATGTGTCTTTATAGCTTGGAGGAACCCAAGGCAAAAGAGAGAGAGAGAGGGACCCACACAGATTTAGGTTAGGGGATCTTTGTTTGTACAGAGAGGTTTTTATCTTGGGGTTTCTCGCTAGAATACATGTCATAAATCTAGATCTGATGGAGACACTGATATACATGTAGATGTAGGTTTAGGACATTGTTGTTTGTTAGTAGGTTCACATCTTATAGAGATGTTATTTCGCAAGGCTCCAAAAGGTTAAAGTTACTTATGATGCTCACAAGTACATACTTTTAACCTTTTTACTTGAATCTAATGAAAATTTGATCTCCTCATTTAGGTAGAGAATTAATTGTTAGCATTAATTCTTTATCTTCTGTAATATCTGTCCTCTATGATTCCCCCTACCCCGCAAAGAAAGTTCGTCTACTTTCCTTACTTTTTTTCTTTCTTGCTTTCTTGTGTGTATTTCAATGAATGCCAGGCGCATTGTAAACTTATGATTTTACTTGTGCCAATTATTATTTTGATCAAATATGATTCACCAGCATTTTTTATTTGACCAGCGACTGCATGGTCAAATTCTTGTGTTATTCCTACTGCCTGCTACAATATTCATTGTGTATCGACATAATTTCATCAATTTTATATACAAATCATCACCATTCGGAAGAAAGATATTATTGCCATTGACAATGGAAGCTATCACTGCCTTCTTGTGGGCAGGTGATGAATTGCACTCTATAGGCAGGAACAATTTCTCTGAAATGATGTTGAATATTATTATTCAGCAGCAATGCTTGAACCTGACATTAAAACGATCAAGAATAAATGGGAACATCCATTTTTAAATGTAATTGCAATGGTGTAGTCACCCAAGTCAACTTTTGACCTTTCTCTCCATGTTTTTGTTTGCCCCAATACAATGCAAATGGATGCCTTCAATTCAGGTTTATAGCCAAGCTTATATAAGTGGGTCACAGAGTGTATAAAGAGAGAGATAGAGAGAGCCTCGCCCTTTGTTCTTCAGTAAATCAGCTTTAAGGGACAGGTTGTCAGGCAGAATTCGGTTGTTGGAGAGCTTCGTAAACTAATGGAAAGAAGCAGAAATTGACTCCCAAAGTCACATCTGCATCTGCAGCCATTTACGGATGATAAGCATGCAGGGAGAGTGGACGGAAGAATAGAATCACCTTGGTTTCCTAAACAGGTTAGATGGGAATTCAATGATTGCTGCCTTCTCACCTACTTAGAAGATGAGAGAGAAGACAGACTTACTCCATCTTACTAATGTCAATTCCATCTCATACATGCTCCACATCCGTCCTCCACTCCATGCTTTCACTTCAGACATCGACCAAAGGATGGTCCTTTTATATTTTTAAGTGGAAAAGAGAAGTCTTCCATCATTTTACAGTCAGTAATCAGCTCTGAAGAAAATAAAAAGATTATACTGTTTCATGTTTTGATGCAAATATCAAGATATTAATTTTGTAATGTAAAGTCATTGGAAAATCGTTTTCTTTTTTTGCTATTACAATTTTTCTTTATAGATTTTATACACTGATCCTTGTAGTGGTGATCCTTGCTTAAAAATTGAAATTTTACAACTAGTGAATGAAAATTAATCAAAAACAATGTATGCCTGAGTATTAAAATGCTGTGAGTCTTGATGCTTTGACCTAAATTCAATTGTGCTATTTCTATTTTTGTAATGTAGGCCTATTAGGAGCAACATGTCTCGTAATTGTTTTCAATTCTATCTAACGATAACAATTGTTACACTGAGTTGAATTCAGCCAGTCTCTGTAACAGGTTGATGTAACTAATCTAATATTACCATGGCAACTAGGGTGTGGCAGTATTAAACTGTCAAAAACAATTACGTCAACCGACTTACAAGCCTCAATATCGGATATGTCCTGTGAGTCAAACGTAAATGTAATTATTTTCAGGTCGAAATGTTTTTTGTTCTTCGTTTTTAATAAACAATGGGTTAGGCCACCATTGTTGTAAGAGTACTCTTTTTTTCTCTTTAAAGATGTGTTACATTTGGATCTTGTCTGTTAAAACTTTGACCTGGACCCTGTTTCATAAAACTTGTTATCAACAACAAGTAACACAATTCTATGACAAATCTGCTCTTAGCCAATCAAATGCAAGGATTTCAGTAGCTTATAACAATGATCATATCTTGTTATTGATCGCAAGTTTTATGAAACAGGGCCCTTCTTAAGCCTTGATTCCACATCATCCAGCAAACTGTCTCATGTATAAATATCTAAAAAGCATTGAATTATTGTTATGGTATTTTACGATGTCATATTTTCATGTAAAATCATAATTTCTCTCCTCTTTGAAGTTTGAAGTGACTGTAATGTTTATAGTGTGATTCATTTACTTGAATTTCAAATTTTGCCAGCAACCCATGCCCTTACCAATATTTTGTTGATTTTAGAAAGAAAAAACCTTTGGAGAAAGGACTTATCTATACATGTGAATGAATATTATTTTTAATGGTATTGAAATTTGAATTTCATGTATTAAAGGAAAAAAATGGCAACTAATACATGCTGACGTATGAAATTCTCTGTCTGAACTAATCCATGCCTAAACACAAGATTTTAGAGAAGATAGAATTAGCATAAGCTTCCCCAGGGGCGAGAATAAATTTGATACTGTGTACATGACATTTGAATGAATCATACACGAATATGATACATATGTGTACATTATGTGGAATGCATGGGCCAGGAATATACATAATGACCTTTATATTATTGATGCATGTACACACACAATTGCATCATGATATAGAATTTGTTTGGTTCCAACATGGGTATTTGATTTTTTAAGATAAACACATGTATTAAGAATGTCTATTTCTTTACAATTTCAGAAGGCATATATATTTACACTTTTGAACTTGATTTGAAAAGAAATTGTGGCTAATAATTCTATGACTTCTTGTCATTCCACTTTCATACCCCCATCCCTTCCACCTTTTCTCTCATTCTCTCTTCCTTTCTCTCATTCTCTCTTCCTTTCTCTCATTCTCTCTTCCTTTCTCTCATTCTCTCTTCCTTTCTCTTTTTCTTTCTCTCTCTTTTTCTTTCTCTCTCTTTCTATTTGTTTTCCTTATTTTCTCTTTATGTCAATAACATTTACCAAATCTACTTATCTATCTATTACATCAACAATGTATGAATGAATATGCATACTGTCCCTTATCTCTATTATCTTATCATTTCATTACTTCTGATTAAGACATCTTGGCAGAGTTCTATCTACCTGTTATTGAGTTTACCACTCATCATTTTCCTTATGTTTTCAAACAATTATTGTTTTTCTATCCCCGAATCCTCCTCTTGAGCCCCTCCAACTGTCTCCTACCTCTTAGGTGCCTTCAAGAGGGAAATCCATAAAGTCTGGCGCCGAACCTCGCTCAAAAACTAATAACAATCCACTTCACAAGTCTTCCACCCAAACCTTTACCAATATGATGAGGAAGTTTTAAATATGCTTCATTATTTCTCCAATTTTGCTCATAGATAAGGAAGATGATAATGATACGAAAAGCAAGTAGGACATTGACACATATAATTTGATATGGAGTATTAGAGTGAATTGCACGCCCTTTCGGCTCTCAACATACTATTATATTTACTGATATTTCAGCTTTCATCTGCATCTCGCAGTTTGCAAATGACATTAGAGTCACTTTGTGAGGCTCGAGTCAAAGTTATATCCCCCCAGTCAAAGAGGAGCATTAGTCGTTAGGGTCATTACCCAGGCATCATTTTAGATGAAAAATATATGGACGCTAATTGATCATACTGGGAAAAGGGAATGATATATGCATACAATGTATAGTCTATGGAATGAGGCACTGTGGAAAATAGATTCCCCCAAAATGATTAAATTGAAGGGTACCTCCAATGGCTAGAAATTTGTAATCAGTGAGAAGTCACATAAATACAGTTTACAGCTGAATTATTCATACCCCTTTAAAAAAAAAAAATGTTGTTGGTGTGTGTGTGTGAATGAAAGATGCATGGTTTTGTTGAATTAGAGCCTTTTAGGGCGTGTTCATGCTTCACTTTTTCTGGCCAGAATCAGGCATCTGTTACGCGTTTAGTTTAAAACACGGTTGCGTCCATGCTTACTTTTGTAGAATCACCGAAAAACGGCGATCACGATCACCGATCGTAAACTCACAAAAAGATGCGTTTACAATTTGTAAACGCGTTTAAATGGGGTCAACGCACTGACCTCTAGTGGGTCTACGTAGCATGCACAGTGAAGGTTTGCGAATCCAGCTGGAAGACCAATTAAGGCCACACAAGGAGAATTGCCTGGATGAGCCAGAGAAGTAAGCATGAACAGTACACCGTGGAACTGCGATCACGATGAGCGTTTACGATGAGCGTTTCAGATCGCTCATTCTACCTTCAAAATCAAGCATGAACGCGCCCTAAGATGTACAGTTTAAGCTTTAATGTGTCACATTCTCAAGAACCTTAAATCGGGACAAATCAATTTTTTGAAAAGTTACAAAACTTGGTGAGGGTATCAATAATTTAGTTGTTAACTGTTTATGATGGGTTAAATTCCTTATTTTATCATCCTGCCTCCTTGTAAAGGTGATAGATGTGTTTTCTTCTAGCGATTTGCTCAATAATCTTTTCTTGGAATACTGCATTATCCGAATGACATCTTGAATCTCTTTTCATCCATGTAGCTTTTTAGTGATGGATGGAAGGATGGTTTACACATGACCTTTAATAGAGAAAGAAGATTTGGATTCTGTTTTGAGTTTGTTTCTTGCTCGCCTCAAAATGGATGTACCGTATTTGCCGGCGTATAGGCCGCAGTATTTTTGGAAGAAAAAATATCAAAAAGTCGGGGTGCGGCCTATTTTTTTTTTTTTTTTTTTTTTTTTTAGTTTTGATTTATGGCGCTATGCCTGGCAATGTCTCCCAGCTCAGTAATCAGTGTTGACTCACCACTCGGAAACTACAACAACACTAAAATTTGTCTGTCATCTTGGTTTGAAAGTAATCTTTCTAATAGATCTCAATATGTAGTTTATAATAATAATTCCTCAATTTTTTTTATATAACAAATGGTGTTCCACAAGGTACTATCCTAGGACCTAGTACTCTTTTGTTTTTAATTCACATTAATGATCTTACACATTCTTCTAAAAACGACATTGTTACTATTATTTTGTGACAAGTTTACAAGCACAAATCAGCGCCTTTAACTGCACCTCGATGTTAAATGAAGGTCCTTCCCCGCGTGGGTTTTCGGCAACAAAACAACAACAACAACCAAAAAAAAAAAAAAAAAAACGATTTTTTTTTTTTTTTTTTTTTTTTTTTAAAATGTCAAAATCGGGGGTGCGGCCTATACGGCGGTGCGGCCTTTACGCCGGCAAATACGGTATACATACACATATTGTGGTCAGTCTGAAAAGTATTGAACATTGCATTTATTTTAAATAAACTGTTGGAGGAGAAAAATACGAGGAGGATCAAGGAGGAAATTAATTAAGAAGGAAGAAGGGAAACTTCTGAGAGAAGTCGTCTTCCATCCTCTAATGTCAGATTCCTTTTATACTGTAAATTTAATTTCTCTTTTTCCTTCAAGCATCCTATTTCGAGAACAAAAAGTTTATTTAGTTCAAATCACTTGGGTATTTTATGGTAATGATAAATTTAAGAAAGAAAAAAAAATCCTCCTTAGAGTTTTTTTGGATCTGTAAGTTGCTCTGTTAGTGTAATAGTTGGTGAACAACTTCATAGTATTGAACTGATGATCATTCTAGAATTGTTTTGCTGCATGTAGCTTTGCAATTTTAGAGCAGTAGAATTGTAGACTTTTAGAAAAAAACTTGGAATCAGATCATGCTTAAAAAAGTGTGAAGTCACCCTCCCTGATCCATTTACTGCAATCCAAACTCTATTTTCTGCTCAATTTGAAACAAGAATAGCTACTTACCGAGCTATTAATCCTATACTCGGAAGGTTATTTTAGTAGTGCTTGAAATCAAAATATGTATCCATTGACAAATTAGATTACAGGGGAACTAGGTGCACTTTCTTCGAAAGGTCATAACTCCTATTACCCAGGTTTTCTCAGTCTACATTTTTCTAGGCATAGTTGTCGTATTTCAGAAAATTGCAATTGGATGGGTTCACACCAGTAAAGATAATCTTGAGTTATGATAATGATAGAAAATGAATTCTCACTTCTGCTGCCGATACTTGTTGTAATACAGTGAGATCCACTGATCTTCATTGAAACGTTGAAATACAGAATGCCCACAAGGATGCACTGTTAATGTAATTTTAAATCATGATCAGAATCAAAGTACTTACAAAGAAAGGTGAGATCATGATCACAATTCTTAAATCTATTTTGTTGAATCTTACCAATTAATCCGTTTGTGAAAGGCTCATGAGATATATATCAACCCTCCGGAACGCTAGGCAGTTGATATTTACAAAGGTATTTATCTTACTTTGTATAGATTGTTTGATTGGTCGTAATTAAGTTTGGCTCAGGCCTGAAGTATTCCTGGAAATCTGCTTGTATTGCCAGGATGTTTTAATGCAGGCACACTGCCAGCTCGTAATAGCTTGTAATTACCTGAGTATATAAATAGTGATTACTTATATAGGATAGTGGGAAATAAGATGAATTACCGTAGACTGATTTTATCACCAGGGATAGTAGATTGAGATGAGATACACTTGGTAAATATAGCAGGTCTCATTTTTTTGTTGGATTATCATCAGAGCAAGCAAAAACTTTAAACTTGCTTTTGATGATGACAGATTAAGGTTTGATCTGTCTTTAGGTATTCACAATTAAAATCATAGATTTTTAAGAATAGATACTTTTCATGATATAATATCAACAAGAGGCCTTTTGTGTTTGTTTTTTAAAAGAAGATCTGTTTTTTTTTAAATCACATTCAAATGATTTGTGACTTCAGAAATTAGTTCTAATGAAAGTCATCATTGCACATTTGAAACTAGATTTTTAACATGGTGAGCAAAAAGATAAACATTAGTGGTTTTGTTAATTACTCAAAGAGCAAATGTAAGAAATGTTCTTTTTGGATGTTTTCTTGAATGGAATCATGTGGAACTCGTGCTTAGCATACCGTGTGGTTGATCTTGAGTTTGCAATGTGTCGAGTGAGATATAAAATGGTATAAAAAAGACCAGACCTACTGGAGAAGGTTAGGAAATGATGATACCTAATTACAATCCATGTATTGGAAATTCTTATACATCAAGTCTTAAAAATTCAATTCCAAGATCATCATATCAAGTTATATGTACCGGTAAACATACAAACATGCCCCTTTAAATTCAGATAGCTTGAAGGTAGGCCCTATCTCTCATGCATGCATTGATTGAGACACCGAGATTGAGAACGACATCCATATACCTTCCTAGTTCTTCATAAGCACAGTTTCATTTCTTTTTACGACCTGCTTACTCGCTTGGTATGGAGATGGTGAATGCATAGGAATTCACAAAAATCAATTCAATTATGGGACACTGCGAGGTGCCGTATGTATCGAGCGGAGCTATCCCAGATTCCCTGTCATCGAATGGTACATGTACATACTACCTGTAGCCAAACCTACTCCATTGCATTCAAGGAATTGTGCTTAGAAGTAGACTGCTTTGAAAATGTTTTGTTGTTGTATGGATAATGCATGTAATTATAATTCATGAGACTATAGAGTGGTGAAGTGTGACGTCATCAAAAATCTATTTTTAGAATTTCTCAATTTTTTCTTCATATTCCGCAAATACATCAAAAATAATGTCCAAATGTCGAAAACCAATTGAATATGTTAAGTATTGGCTGAGATATGACCATCTGAATGAATATATGTCCTATAGGAACTCAGTGTTATATGCTCTGGCTCCTAACCATTAGGAGCCAGAGCATATAACACTGAGTTCCTATGGGGAGTATATTTATTCAGATGGTCATATCTCAGCCAATTCTTAACATATTCAATTGGTTTTCGACATTTGGACAATATTTTTGATGTTCTTTCGGAATATGAAGAAAAAATTGAGAAATTCTAAAAATAGATTTTTATGACGTCACAGCTTCGGTACTCTATTTCATTTGATAGTGTACTTCGGCTAATTTAGAAATGATGACACCGCGCCATTGTGACAAAGCTGAGATTGAAAATCTGTATTTTGTATTGGCATGAACCCCCACATCTTGACAAATCCTTGTATAAATATAATTAAACAATTTTCTTTAATAGTGTGTGGTGTAATGTTATCTACTTTCAGGAATCAGGAAAGCAAATAATCACATCTTACATGATAAACAAATCATACTTTAAATTTATTATAGCAATCATTTATGAAGAAACTGCACAGTTATGCATTGTCTTCATTTTCATTTAATAATTTGTGTGGTTTTAGAGTGTGATTCATGTACCTCAGACATACTAGGAATCCAGTGTTGTCTGGAGAATTGAGAAGAAAAATATTTGTTTGAGCTGATGAAAGATTGAGTAGTGATGTATAAGTGAATCATCGTCATAAGGAAGTTTCGTCAAGGCAATGTTCTTCAGTATTTTGTTTTGTTGTTTAATCAGTTGTCGCTCACTTGCATCCTGACATGGCACTTATGTCCTTTGGCAAGGCAATAATCTACATTTGCCACTCAGGAAGACGAAAGCCTTTGTGTTACTGATTACCATAATCATGTCCTCACGGTGACCATATGATAGAAATACTCCCAGAGGAGTAGAGATGGTGCACATTGTGTGTGAATGAATCCGATGAACAGGGTTATAATGCCTGTAAAGTGCTTAGAGAGTGTTTCTTATGAAGCACTATATAAATCCAGATTATTATTATGATTATTATTATAATTGCTGTAAATGTATCTTGCTTATCTGGTTTGAGGAAACTATCAGTACTGTGTGTGCTTTCCAATTTCTACATTGTATACCAAACCATCCTCTCAGGATCATCTTTCAACTCACTTTGTATTCCACTGCCTGGACTACATGCATGTAGCTGATCTGTGTTGGGAGCCCAATCAGCTGATACAATAACACACCCTCCACGCTAAAATGGAGACAGTCCTTGCCTTTCATTCTTACCCTCACAAACGAAGGGTGTATTTTTGGGGGTTGCGCAATCTGTGTGGGATGTGCATAACAGAGGAAGACCTAGATGATTGAAGAATAGAGTACCGAAGCTGTGACGTCATAAAAATCTATTTTTAGAATTTCTCAATTTGTTCTTCATATTCCGAAAGAACATCAAAAATAATGTCCAAATGTCGAAAACCAATTGAATATGTTAAGTATTGGCTGAGATATGACCATCTGAATAAATATACTCCCCATAGGAACTCAGTGTTATATGCTCTGGCTCCTAATGGTTAGGAGCCAGAGCATATAACACTGAGTTCCCATAGGACATATATTCATTCAGATGGTCATATCTCAGCCAATACTTAACATATTCAATTGGTTTTCGACATTTGGACATTATTTTTGATGTTCTTTCGGAATATGAAGAAAAAATTGAGAAATTCCAAAAATAGATTTTTGATGACGTCACACTTCACCACTCTATAAACCATCTTTAAAATCGGACAGAATCTGGACTTCTCGCTTGGATGAGTCCCTCTGTTTTATTCAATCTTTCTCTATTTAAAAAAAGACTTTAAAAGTGATCTCAAAGTGGAAATGTACTTTCATGGAGTCAAGTAGGGGTCCATGGAGAGTTTGTACTTGGAAGTATTCCATCAAATGTATCAAGAAATGGAAGGAAGAGAGGAAATGTGAATGTACGACAGCCAAAACATTCATCCAATCAGTGGGATGCGGGAGATATCAGATAAGGATTGCACATCCTGAACTTTCAAATTTCATCAAGATATTGAGATCTATCTGGAGGACTTTATTGATAGTCGGGCATTGATAAGATCAGTTGTGAGAAGATAATATGGAATCGTTTGTGACGAATGTGGTTAATAAAGCCTTGAAATATATCATGTTTTGGAGTCTTTCTTGATTTTCTTGATTGTGGAAAAGAGCATTCAGAGTCTCAGTTCTGAGGATGCACTAATGAAATAAATCATAAAATTATCGTCTTGATTATATTTGGTAAATTGTTGGCAAATGGTTGTATTCTAATTTGATAAATTATAAGATCTACTTTGATTTAAAGTGGCGCATTTCATCCACAACTGGGGGCTTAAATGTGTTTCATTTTGGCATATGGATTTAATCTTGTTGTCACAAATTTGTAGTCCCTATCTTCAAAATGCCATGAGAATTATCTAAATATGCATAATGATTTGCGAGTCTCAAAGGAAAGTGACAAATCGCTTGTTGTCTCAATTCCAGTGTATTTGTCATTTCCTCTTCCTTCTGTCGGTCTCTCTCAAGATTTGCTTAAGGTAAAGTAGTGTGTCATGGTCACAATTTTAGATTTGTCTGGTATTAGTTTAGCATCTCTGGTTTGTGTAATGTTTGCCATGTCATATCATCATGTTGTTGGATAGGTCATATTTTCATTTGAATTCTTTTTGTTTTTTTTGCAGAGGAGAAGATGATATTGGATGGTGCTTTCACAATGCAATGAATTATGAATGGCTTTAATTTAATCAGCATCAATGTGTATACTCTTGATGATGTATTCATCAAGCTTTGTTGTTGTTGAGTTAGTTTTTATGGCACTTATTCATTTCATCTTCATTTTATCTTCTGGTCAAGGTTATGAATTCACTCTCTTCAGTCTTCAGGAGAGATCTTCATTTGTCAAGAGTTGACAGTTGTGCCATGATTACTAAACATCAATTACAGCTCGATTCTTTTTCTCTCATCAAGATATATCTGTCTTGAGTCTTATAGCCATTTAGCATTGGCCCACACTGCCAGCTGCATCCTTTTCAAGTATGTGGGACTGACTATAGATCAAATTTTCATGGGTGAGCTTTGTGACAGTTTGACAGCTGTGTGGTATGGGAATTAGCGTCTCAATTAAAACTGATGTAGCTATAAAAGACATGTAATGATAAGGCTATTTAGGATTTATTAAAGTAATCTATCATTGATTGATATTTGTTTATCATTATTACTTTTGTTACAAAATGTTAAATATTCAATTCTGTCCTTCCATTGAATGACTCTCTTCGAGGATTAATCAATTAGCCATAGTATGTATTGAAAATAGTCATCTTTGTTTTTAAGATATGTTTACAAAAGGTTATTAAAGTAAGCTATGCATACGTCATTGAATATGAAAAAGTTTACCCATCGTGAAGTGTAGAAGATATTTTATGCACAATACTGTACTAAGATTAATAAATAAATAAATAAACGAATCAAATATGATTAAAATTTGACTCTAGATAGTTTCCCTGAGGGTCAGTGTTTGCAAACTTAATTGCTGTGAAGAAGTTAAGCGATATGAAACTACAAGTGTACTATTGGAGTTAATTGAGTAAATCTATTACCTCTCGAGAGAAGTATGGTTTGAGGCAGACAGATACTTGATATACCTAACCATACTCACAATCATTAGCTGACCAAAGCCCTTTTTAGACTGCCAAACACAGGACGTCCACAGGAGGACATCCCAGACCCAGTCTGGTGCGAACACGGAGTGTAATCTTTATGAAAACACGAGGTAAGGTCACGGCGCCCTTTCAGTTTGCAACTCAAACAAGGGGTGCACTCGGTGTGCATTTCCGTCTGGGGTGATCTCGAGGTACGTTTCCGTGACAACGCCGCCAATCGGGCGCGCGCTTTTCGAATTTTGTACAAGAACAGTTTCTCATACCGAAATATTTATTTTACTTATTTCACATTCTTCGATTTAAACCTAACCTAAAAAATAATTAGGTACATATTTGGTATTTATAGACTTAAATTTATGTTTAGAACATTTAAAACTATCATAACATGCAGTGATACGATGCAATGACATCGACAGCGCGCGCAAATCTGAATGCTGATACACAGAGCTGATACTTCCGGTTCCGGAACACACGCCGTGTGCGTGCCGAGGCGATTCAGATCGCCAAAAACACGAGGTGTCCTCCGGATGTCGTGCTAGACACACCCTAGAAACTCTAGGATGTATTTTACCTCGTGTTCACCCTTTGTTCGTGCTGTGTACACCCGGGTGTCTTTTTCCGCGTCCTTTCAGATCGCCGGTAACAGTGGATGAACAGTGGATGACGTCCGGACGTCATCCACTGTTTGAGGTTCAATCTGAAAGGGGCTCAACTCTACTAGGGATTATGTGTCCAGTGATTAAATCCAATAAGAAATGTTCCGTTCACATATAAATCTCCTGTTCACATATAAATCAAATAACTTTCCCCTTTGACACATATGAATACTTCAGTATTTCTTACTTTTCAATTTTGTTCGGAACAAAATTTCAAGGTGACTTGAAAGAATATATATTAATACTTTTAAACTAAAAAAGTTGCTCTGGGCCTCCTCTGGAAGAAACTTGTTGAAAGACATGTTTGTATAATGTACATTTAAAGATATTTGACTTTGATAGAATTCTAAAAGTTGTTGAATTGTACATTAATTTGGGAAAATATAAGGAATAACATGCTTCAAAATTGACTTTGTACTAAAGTATGAATGATGCCAAATGATGTCACCAATCAAACAATGTGCTTCCTGTAACAGTGTGGGTACATGTACCTTTAAGATATGTCAGTGTACAGTATGCATTATCTTATTTATATGTTTATTCATAATATGAAATGTGAGTACCGTATAGTAAAGAGTGATAGCACATTGTGTAGAGAGCATATATATGATAGCCATGGTTTAAGCTGTTCTGTAACATCATCCTAGATGTGCACCTTGGTGTATAATCTCAAGGCTTGTTTGTCCAGCATGTAGAAACCTCTTAGCTATTTAAGCTTCTCTTAGGATATCATCTTTCATGATCAATGTCACTGTCTTGTATGCCTCTCAATCTTAAAGGTTCTCTACTGCAGTGTATACGGATGCTGGCTTTAATATTAAACTCATAGAGAAAATATCCATTTATATACATCTGTATGTGTACATTTTGTTTTTGATTTTCCAGAAGTTTGTAAATTGTAATCCTTAGAGCTTTCATTTTAATCACACATGTTTGTCAAACCCAAATATTGACTTGTTGACTTGATCAAAACATTGATTGTCGAATTAACAAATTCATTTTCATTTATTCAAACGCAAGTAAAGGGAAGAAACCCCTCACATTACTTAATGGAATCAAAATTAATTTTGTTAAAAAGTAATGTTAACTTTAAAAAAATATTTTAAAAAAATAGGGAGAGAGAGATAGAGAGAGAAAGAGAGAGAGAGGGAGAAGAGACTGATAAAATCAGAGAGAGATACAAGGAACTGAAGACGGAGAGAGATATCCAATGAATAACAGGCGTGTCTGCACTATCTCGAGATTGCCAAATATCCAGCTATTTGAATTATCCCGATCGCAAACTATCCAGCTTATTTGCGTCTTCATTAGACCGAAGTAGCAAATTAGCTGGATAGTTGGTCGGGATAATATCCCAAGATATCTCGGTCTAGTTTGCGGTTTTCCGTGTTTACTAGTTGTACTAGCGCGGCGCTGAGCGGTATAGATCGCATACTGTGCGGGGAAAACCGGAAATCGTTGTGCATGATGGGATCGGGATATTTGACTCCGTACTTCGGTCTAATGAAGACGGTCGCAAACTATCCCGCTAGTTGGGAAATAGTGGGATATTTTGCAAACTAGACCGAGATATCTTGGGATATTATGCCGACCAACTATCCAGCTAATTTGCTACTTCGGTCTAATGAAGACGCAAATAGCTGGATAGTTTGCGATCGGGATAGTTCAAATAGCTGGATATTTGGCAATCTCGAGATAGTGCAGACACGCCTACTGTTATGAATTCAAGAAGAGGACATATTAATGACATAATTTTGTTTACCATGGTGTCACCTGAAGAGGCAAAAATTGGAAAGAAAAGACATGTACACGTTTGAAAGCAGCATATTTGATGACACAATGCCTCAGTAAAATCCTCACTTCCCTGCCGGCCAGCAGTTTTAATCTAATTTCTTTTGAATTCTGGGTCATTTATACTGGAGGCCTGTAATGAGAGAGACGATCATTCAAAAATCAATAAAGGACCAAATCTCTGATGCTTAAAGTGTCTCATTATACCTACATCCTCATCAATCCAACATTAGACTCGACTAAGAGCAGCTAAATCAATTTTCATGGCGCCGATCATATGATACTATTTGGCTACCTATCATTATCTGGGCATCAGAAAATGTGGATTATTTTCCTGGGGACTGACCTATATTTCAGCAAAGAATATTCATTAGTGTATACTATCCATATTTAGGTTAATCATTATATTTGGAATAACATTTAGTATTATCTTAAAGGTAAAGACCAGTAATGGTCATGCGATTGCATTGTGAAAGAAACGTTGTGGAATCGATCAGAAAAGGTTGATCATCTAGCATCTAGCATCTGCAAGGTTCTGGAATCATCAAAATGATGAGAAATTTGGCCCATTCTTCGTGAAGTTACAAGCACTATACACAGAAAGATGTATATGGGACTACCCTATATCTCTCACACGACCATGAGAGAAACAAATTTACCAAATATATGAATTAGTAAGCGGTTTCCCGGCAAATTTTGTAATATCATCATGTATTAGTCAAAACATATTCTTTCACATGATTGGTAATGAGAGCTTCCATTTCATTTTTTGAAATTGGGGCATTTCCAATACTGGTCTTTACCTTTAATGTGATGCAAATGGAATGAAATGAGGAATATACACTTGTCATCGCCCCTTCTTCTCCTCCTCCCTAAAAAAGTTAAAATAAATTAGAATATTTCTGAATAAAAACATGCAAAATCAATACTGCTACCACTCTGCTGCTGCTACTACTACTAGAACAACAACTACTCATACAAGCACTGCTACTACTACTGCTCCTGCTACCAAAGCAGTACCAATCCCACCAAGACTACCAACTAATTCCACCACCAACCACTTTTATATACCACTCTCATGCTTTACTACTACTTTATAGTATGTGTGAAGTGGTTGCTTAGTATTCATTGAAAAAGAAAATGCCTTTATTTTCTCTTTATACTTTTTCAAAACAATTCAAAGACGGTTTTAGTAGCATTAGCCTTTCTTCTCTCACCTATAGGCCTAAGCCTCCATCTATAAGGTGTGATATCACTCTGATACAGTGTAGTAAGAGGTGATGACAGGTTATCTTGATGAATGACTGGCATCTCATGACTCACCTCAATGGAATCCCATCTCTAGCTGTATCATCCTCTGTCATCCACTCTTCACTCTTCTCCACTCTTCTCCACTCTTCTCATCTCTTGACCCTGTACGTCTTTCTACCAAAGACCCTATAGATGGTCAATTCTTAAATCCCGCGCAAATATACATTTGAAAAAAGGTGATAATGCAGTGTCCAGTGTCAGGTCAAGTATTCTGAACTTTTTTTTTTGGGGGGGGGGGATAACTGGTATCTTGTGGCAATATGTAGACATAACATTTCTTGTGTTGTGACATACAATTGGGGCATCAAGGAAAGAAGTGCCTTTGCCAGACAATTTTCTTTGTATAGTTTTTGTATGATGCACACGTCAACATGGATAATGGAGTAATTTATTTTTGCCATAGATCATTCACCTGTGCATAATTGTTCCCAGCAAGCCACTACCAACATAGATGGTGCTGTGAAATGAATAAAACTTGTGTGTGTGTGGGTGTGTATGATGCATGGTAAGGTATCCTTTCTGGAGCTTGTCTTAGAGTGAGACCCATCCCATCCTCTTCATGATCGATGCATTATCCATCTTCCTGTATCTAGATAGGTATTTTCCACCTTACCTACTTCCCTAAAACCAAATTCATATATGACGGGAGGTAGAGGGTTCTGACCAAAAGGCTTGAGTGGACGATGACCCATCCAGTGGAGGATGACCCACCCCATCCTCTTCATGATCGATGCATTATCCATCTTCCTGTATCAAAAAAGGTAGTCCATTCACCTCCTTTCTTCCTACCTTTATAATGCCCCATTCACACAACATGGTAAACCACCTCAAAGAGACCATTGCAAAATAAAACAATTTTTAAAATGTATTTTGTTTTAATGTGTTGAATGGCAAGTGGGGATGAAAAACAGTACCGGTAGCTAATACACATAGGTCCCTGACCTGTATAATATCACTTATGTGTGCATCATTCACACAGAAATGTGCAATGCACAATTGCTTCAGTCAGTTTATATTTCTCTGGTGTTTGTTTGAATCGTTCTATTACATTTCATGTGAACGAGGCAGAACATTTCTCTTGAAGTGGGTTCACTCTACTCCTACATTATTGAAATTGAGATGTGGAATGTACTAGAATGCCACCAGAATATCAATAGATATGAAAATAGAGAATGAGTTTTCCGACACATGAGGCAGAATCTATAATTTGCCTGAGAACAATAATTGTGCAAACACCATTAGAAATATTCCCGAAGGAAGAAGTATCCTAGTGGTCAAATGCACAGGAGATACATGCCTAAACTTCAGAGGTTGATAATTGCATGGAAGATTCCTCAGCATCTAATTGATGTGCTAGGATACTTCTTTTTTTCTTTCTTTTTTAAAAGGTATTATTTTCATTATTTTAGTTTTGCAAAGTGTGAACAATGAAAACGTTTTCTGCAATCTATGATTAAAGGTATAGACCAGTTCTGGTCATGCGATTGCATTGTGAAAGAAACATTGTGGAATCGAGCAAAAAAGTTGATCATCTAGCATGCAAGTATTGGTGTATACTGCAAGGTTCTGGAATCATCAAAATGATAAGAAATTTGGCCCAGTCTTGGTAAAGTTAAAAGCACTGTACACAGAAAGATGAATATGGGACTACACGAACATGAGGCATTAATATCTGTCCCAATTTTTATGATGTTTCATGCCATAATTTAGAATATTTAGGCATTTGAAGAGCCATGCTCTTCAGGGAACAATTTTTTTTTATCTGATGTTCTTCCAAACTTGCATAATACAATGATAACGCTCACAAATTATTTTCCACCTCTTCCCAGAACTCAACCTTCTCTTTAAGAAACAGTAAGTTCTTGATGATACAGTATCGTAATGTGAACACAGCAATGCCTCTTCACCGTGTGAGCCTCAGAGCATTCTCTTTCCCATCTCATTCTCATCATTCTCACCTTAGGGGTTATATTCTTTCTCCTCCCATTCCATTGGAGTCTTTTCCCAGATGAGTATTCATCATGATGTGCTCCAAAAAAAATTACATTATCATTTCTAATCGTTGATCAAAGCAAAATGGAAATTCTCCAACGAATCAATGAAAATGAATTATGAAAGACCATTTGAAACCCAAGGGCATCTAAGTTGTCATTGTGGAAAGAAATATATTGTAAATTCAAATTCAACTAAAAGTCAATTCTATTTCTTTACCCCTGCCTATGTCTTCTATTACTACACCTCTGCTGTTATGTGTTTTTTCTCAAAATATATTGCAAGATCTTTCAGCCAATATTCTGAATACTATACATTTTTCACCCACACAATATAGACACTTGATACCCGTTTTATACTCCATTCAAGCTCGTATTCGAGATCAAATATATTTACTTATGACCCAATGTCAATAGAACCGTTCATGCCTGGTGTTACAGGGATATGATATATTCATTTCTCACCTCTCTACCTGATGTTGAGTTATAACAGACTGGTTGTTGATATAGCGCTATACTATTCAGATTGATTGATGGACGGATGGACCCCTGGGATCAAAACGTCATTTCATTTGATTTCATTCAATGGTTGTTAGAAACGTCATCTAGGCTTGAAATTTGTATTCAAGTTTTCATGGGAAATTCAGTTTTGTAAAAAAAGGTAAACAATCAGAGACATACCATAGTAAATTTCCTCTGATGTGACAGTTGACAGTGGTCACATGTTAATTTTATAACTCTGTTTGGATGACGAACTATTATTTGAGAACACCAATTTTGCAAGATGTACATACCGGTATGCATATTTTGTAAAATAATGGGATACGTTGTTCTTGACAAGATGCATACAGAGAACATGTCACCCAGAAATGTAAAAAAGCTATTGTGATTACGGTAGCAGTTTTACTATTACAATAATAAATACAGCATTTGTTATGTGCCATCAATCTAGTAAATCATTCTGAAGCGCAGAGGGATAGAATTAGAATGAGCTACATAGAGAAATGAGAACAAATATGCATAGATGTAAATTCAACATACCACAATCTGTCTTCCATGAATAGAAGAAATCTAGCATAGCCTTAATAAACGATAAAGCCAGGGATTTCAAATTAAATGGGGAATATGTGCATCGGTGTTTGAAGATTTTACCAATTATACTATTGAGAAATTCAGCAGGAGGGCAGATTAAATGGTATTAAGCAGGCTTGCAGGTAATCCCCTGAATTCAAATGGCTTCAATAAGTATGAGGAAATGTGTATAGATCTCAAGTCGTCTGTAACAACAGGAGCAAGAGGCCTGTTTTCATCAGCTTGAGTTTGCCAAATAACCCACTATTTTTACTATCCAAATTGCCACTGTTGCAATTAGCTGGATATTTGGTCGAGAAAATATCCAGAGAAATCTTGGTCTTGTTTCCAAAATTTCTAATTTGCACCCTTCAAAGCTAGTTTGTGATGAGCGTATCGGTCTGGTGAAGATGCAATTTCGAGTTTCAGGATATTATCCCGAGTCTGAAAATAGCGGGTTATTTGGCAAACTCAAGCTGATGAAGACAGCCTTTGAGAATAATTGCAACCATCTCTGCTTTGATTGCCCATGGAGCTTCTGTTGAGGTCAAGCACTTTAAGAACACCGTTGGGGATGGAGCTGACCTGTCATTAGCAGACGGTCTCTAATCCTTGCTCTAAGCCTCGTTAATCCAGCTAAAAACCATGTCTGCAAATGAAAGTATGCCAGGAAATATATTTTCATGATGTAACAGATAGTTTGACCCTAAACGTTGAATGGGATTTTAAATCAAACCCGACAATGTAGCGTTCATTGAGATACAGAAGCAAGGCAAGCTTTATAAACAGAAATGTTTTCCTGAAGTAGCTGTGATTATCTGCAATCTTGCTGACATGAAATATGTTGATAGAATTATTTTTAAATAAAAAAATATATCTGTTTGGAATATCCTAAATGATTTTAAAACTGAAAATGGAAGGTATCGGATGTATTGATGAATAGTGAACCTCCTTCTACTCATCTCCTTCTACTCATCTCACCTCAACATCGTGTAATCATTGATGTATGAAGAGAAGATCCATTAACTTTCATCCTATTGATTATCATTCATTGCTTGACAACTGGTATCCAGGTCAATCATTGTGATATGGTATGTCAATGACAACTCTCTCCCTCTCCCTCTCTTTCTCTGTCTCCCTTTCCCATTCTCCCTCCTCTTTCCTTCCATATGTCTTCACTCTTATAATTTTGAAGAATAGAATTCAAAAGTGCACTCGATATGCACATCATGCTTCTTGTATGATGGCAGCATGCAATTCAGTACCCTGGACATCAGTTATCTTCTGAGATGTGCGAGTAATAATAATAATAATTGGATTTATATAGCGCCTTTTCCAAAGGATTAAGAGGAGTTGTACAGGTATGTTTTCAGTTGTTTTTGAAGAAATCTATTGAAGTGCTGTTTCTTAAGAAAGAGGGGAGTTTGTTCCAGAGTAATTGGTAAATGTTCTTCATCTTTAGATCAAATTGATATAAGAAATGCAGCTTGATTTTAATTTTCCTAATTTTTCAGTGCTTGTATCTCACATGTATTTTATAGGTTAACTTGATCGATTAAAGTCATCCATGGGGAAAGGATCTATTCCTAGCGTATCCAGCTGGCTAGCTGCCCCATCCATCTCCAGCCTTGTTATGATGGACAGCTCATAAATAATTATCATTTAATCAGCTACCCATCCTCTTTCATGCCTCATTCATTTCAAACACTAATATATATTGCCACCTGGGGAAAAAACACAGACGGTTTGAGGTCAGTGAACCTTATATGCATGGTCAGTCAACAGTGGGGTTGTTTACACTCACCCAGTCAACAGTGGGGTTGTTTACACTCAACCGGCTTGTGTATCTGAAACAGCGTCAATATAACGATGAAGTGGTACTGGGTGTGTGTTGCTTACCCACATGTAAATTAAGGAATCATGTGTAGAGATCATGGTGGAATGGTTCATGAGTATTCATAATGACATGATGGAAATCACAGATATGTCTTGTTTTACAAGAAATATATGAAACATGTGTTCCTAGAATGATAGGAATAGGTAAAATTTTGAAGGCAATTGAGGTAAAATCTGCTTTTTTGAAAATTACCTAGTTTTGTTCTCAGTTGTTAGTAGAAGACTAAAAACATACCATAGATAAGTAAAAGAAATACTGTGTACATTTTCCCCCAAAATACAACCAAAGTTGATCAGTAACGTGGGACAAAACAACATGTAGTATTTTAATGCAGTAATCAATCCAATGTAGTCTGCTACAGCTTCAGACAATAAACACAAGAGGGAGCTATTCTACTTTGTGTTTATACAATTCAGAATGTTTTATTTTCACAATCGGCAAATGCATACAAACAAATTTGTTCATGATTAAGTAATTATTATCATGGGATATGTCATTTTGCAGTAAAAATATTAAATTTAGATTCCTGTTAGTTAACTGAATGAGAACAAAAATAAATCATATCACACTGTGGGTAGCTGCACTGTGAGGTACATGTATTCTCTACATTTTGTGTTTATTTATGTTGTCATTATTTGAAGCTGATTTTATCTAATTTTTTCAATCTCTAAAAGGTCATAATTATATGTGGCCAAAATCAAACTGAAAACTATATAGTATTCAGAAATAGTTATTTGTACATTTGTATACATCATAACCATATTCTTTCACATTTCTTGTCTTCCCAATTATGCCTATATGTACATGTAACTAAATTTCGGGTAACAATTTAAAAGTATATTTTTACTTCTATACTCTATTTTAAGTGGATGAATACAAGAACAAAACATTTCTCTTTTGCTTGGATAATACTCCCTCACATTACATCACTCGAGACAATAATATTCTCATTGAAGATAAACAAATTAGATTCCGGAAAATGTCAGTATTGAGAGCTCTAAGAGACTTGTTTACTTACTGAGATCAATGACCACCGAGCCTGAATCCACTCTATAAACATATACTCCATGATATAGGATGACATTGGTAAGCATACCTAGGAGCATTGAGGTAGTACATGTGACATTTACAAATGTAACTTACTTAGTACCGGGTAAGTGATTTCAAGAAATATATTTTGGCAGTGATCTATGGAGCAGTGTATTAGAGCTGTTATTTTGGTTGGATGTCTTTATATTGTGTACATATGTGAGATACATTAGTGTAAACAAAAACATTTTGGATGGTGTTCATTAATGCATTACTTCTGAGTGATCTGTGGACAAAAATAAATATAATCAATATTACTAGCAATAAAATACATGATTTAAACAGAAAGAGAAAGGCATAAAGGGGTACTAAACACATTAGTACAGTATCAAATATATTTACTTGAACCTGTTTTCCTTAAAGTTTTTTTGTGTCTTTGCCGAAAAGGACCAATTGTAACCTGGAAAATACAACTATTTCTAGTTTTCATTATCTGGAGCAAGAGGTATTTTGATCATTAAGATGATAAAGAAACTGGTTATAAATGATAAGAAGTTGATTATAGACTACCAGTAGTATGGGTGATTAATGCGAACATTGCCCTCCATCGCATGTTTGTAATGAGCATTGACAACATTACCATTGAATGGGTTCCCCCTGGGCCCCTAGGGTTGTTATGATGTGCAGTGATACGCTATGATAAACATGCAGGCATTCATGAAAATAAGGTTAATTTCGATGACTCATGTTTCAATGGGTATTACCCAGGGAGGAATGATGACAAGCTTGTGTTTGGCATTCTAATTACATCTTGGACATACTCTTGTTTCTATGTTAAGCAATAGCTCGAGGTCTTAATTTGAGAGTTTGGTCTTCTGGGGATGGTTGACTAAGATTGAGGTATCATTCATCTTCCTCGTCCTGTCATTTTGATTACTTAGGGAATTATGGACTGAAACAGATACAATGAGCCGCACAGTAACATCAAGAATACTTAATTGACCATTCTGTGTTCTTTGTGCAAGGCATGCATGTTATATACCCGTAGGTCATATCAAATTTTAAGGTACATCATGAATTATGGCAATTATTTACATAAAATGAAACCCATTTGCACTGATCATGACAATGTTATAATAACTATTGAACATTCCTAAAACATTGGCCTTAATTTTAGAATTAGTCAACCTTTTGTCTTTTTTATTGTTTTATATATTTACCGGTACTTTCTTTCCTCTTTTTTTCTTTCTAGAAGATCAAGTAAAGCCTTATGACATTTTTTGATAATTTTATGTCTAGTTAAAATTGTTCTTGAGTTTTATTAATTTTCATTTCTTAATCCTTAATATTTCTTACAACACCGATTGTCTTCCAAATTAGAAGTCCTAACAATATATTTTTTCACTTTTTATGTTATCCATTATGCACTATCATTTTAATATAAATGTTAAGCACACAAACGCAATGTTTGGCTATTTGAAAAAAACTGCAAAGTATGTTGTATTACGATGTACATACATATTGAATGGGCAAATCAAGAATGATCAGCCCCCTTCATCTCAGCACCCCCTCCCCTCTCCCCTCTCCCCTGGATCTATAAATCACTAAGATGTATGACAATATAGAGATCAAACTTAGACAAATGCATTTTATGCCAACTTTGTAATTTTATTTCCAAATTTTGGGGTGCCTCCCCTTCCCTCAGGGATGCCTATAATATTTATATAAAGATGCGACATTGACGAATGTTGTGTGCTATAAGGTTTGCCTCGTAACATAGAGCAAGTGATGTAGTCGTGCATAGAAGCAGAGATGAGGAAGATAGTCCAGATGGTATATAAACTGAAGAGCGACTGCTAGACCCATCAAAACTGTATTAGTCCGAAGGGAAATTAGTTCCACCAGGTCTCTCTTCATCATGCTCAAGCTAAATTGAAACCATTAGATGGAGCTTCTTTTGCCATACGACGACGAGCTTTAACCCCTTGCATGTGACACTTATGAATATTAATAAGAACCATGCAGGGAGGGTCAGGGTAATAACAGTTGCAGAGTAACTGATTGACTTCTTCAATTATAGATCTGCATTATTGCTTCTGGGTTTGATTGCTTTTTGTGTGTGTGTGAAATAAATCAGTTTCAATTCCATATGAAATGTATTTTGAGGCCTGTCTTCATCAGCTCGAGATTGCCAAATAGCCCGCCATTTCTGTTTTGGGAAATAAGCGTGAAGTTACAAATCGCGTCTTCATCAGCTTGAAACTTGGGCTCGAGAAATTAGCGCGAGATACTTTGCTCAGCCTTCGCGCAAAGTGCGAGTCTTCGGGCTGGTGAAGAAGCACCAAACAAATAGCAGGATATTTAGCCAAATAGCGTGATATTTTGCAAACTAACCCAAGATATCTTGGGATGATTATCTCAACCAAATATCCCGCTATTTGCAACTGCGGGCTGATGAAGACGCAATTAGCTGGATAATTTGTGATCGTGATAGTTAAAATAGCGGGTTATTTGGCAATCTCGAGCTGATGAAGACAGGCCTTTGTATGTTAAAGGATAAAGGCCATTAACAATTTAATGGCGTTCTTGTATGAAACTAATTGGCTTTGTCATTATTATAGATAAAGAGGTGATGTGATGTATTGAGTTTCAATATCATACGTGGAGTATGTATGCCTTGATTATTAATGATGTTATGTAACAGCTGATGAGATGATAATTATGATTTGAAAGAGATCACAATGGAAGCAAGGTTGTAGTATATCATATAAATGGTGGTCATGATGACAAAGATGATGACACTGATGGTGATGATGATGACGACGATGATGAAGGTGGTGATGATGATAATAATCGGGATGATGATGATGATGATGACATTGTGGATTGTAATGACTGTATTATAAATTAGAAATTGTTAAAAACTACAGTGATATTTAATCATTTTTTTTAAATTTTTCATGTATAATATGAAAGGATGACTGCAGTTATATCATATTTATTTTATTAGAGAGATTTTTGAAATAATTACAAATTTAAACTTAAAAAAAATAGATGAGTGCTATAAGCTTTGAGGTATAGCCCCCTCTTGTGACCACAGTGCATTTGAGCTGTACTGATGTTGTTAATGTGGAGAGAATGGTGAAGTGATATACTGCCATCTGGTGGTGGAAAATAGCAATATGATTGTGTGCTTGTGACAGAATCTTTCAAAAGAAAAAAAATACCTTTGTATAATGGAAGTTTGATAATGAAAAGTAGTAGACAAAAGAGTACATGTTTGAATATTACAATTTACCATTAATACAAATTAAAAATCAATTTTGATTATCAATGGATGTAAAAGATGATTGGTAGATATATTTCTTGTTTACTTTTTTTTTCCTGACATTTTATATATTTTTTTTAATGTGTTTTTCATAATGCTTGCTCATGATCTGTTTTCCTAGCATTGAGATTTTATTATGCAAGGTATCTTGTTATTATGTGGATCAGTCAAATACAGCAAACCCATGCTGTTATGTTCATATGAAGACAGGGTGAAATAGGACAAGTTGGTTAACTCACTTGATAGAAACTTTCCTTCACTATATACTTCTTTCCTGTTTACTCTGATATGAGATTCAATTTCAGACTTGGTTTCTCTATTGACTTCTCGGGGAAAGAACACATGTGCCGAGTCACATCTTCTCCTTACAACCTCTTCCCTATTTGCTCAAGTTTCACCAAAGTGCGTCTGCTCCTGTTTAATCAGCCCATCTGCGCCTTGTTTCAATATCACCCATGTTCCCTTGGCCTCAGCCCATGAAAGTAGCCGAGAAACAGCCAGGAGCCCTCTCCCCCGATTGGGTATCGCTTCGGTGATATGCGCCCAGGGAGTGAGAGGGGAAGGAGGGTAGCGGCCGAGAAAGATGGCCGAATGAGATGCGAGCACACGTGTGATTATTTTAGGCAAAGTTTAAGGGTAAAGAAGAAATGAGTTGATGGAATAGCAATTAGTATGCAAGGGAAGAATGTAGGACAATAAACCTTTTAGTAGGTCATGGATGCTTGAATCACACCTATTTATTGTAAACAACCCTTCTATTGCAGAAAGTCAGCTGTGATGCCATATCCAGAGCTGCCAACTAGTACGGATTTCCCGTAATTGGTACGGAAATTAACGACCATTACGGAATGTTGTCTCAAATTACGGATTTTTTTTTTTTTTTAATTTTTTTTTTTTTTTTTTTTTAATTTTTTTTTTTTTTTTTTTTTTATTTTTTTTTTAAATAAATTAAATATGATTTATCGTAGCGAGTGCTGTGAATAGAAGCCATTTTTCATGATAAACTGTGTTGTGATGACCTGAAATTCAATATTTAACATCTTTGTGTGAGTAAAATCACCAAAAATTTCAGATAATCATGCGTCCGCGCAGTGTTGGCGTGCCGTTTTTTTTTATTCATAGCGCCGCATAAGAAATTACTGATTTATACCCCAAATTACTGATTTTGAGCCTTGTGATTACTGATTTTCTGTTCTGGAGGTTGGCAGCTCTGCATATCATATTACCCATATTGAAGATGTCCAAATTAGCCAACCTATTACCCACTAATGAAATGAACAGTAGTATGATACTGAAAAAAATGACTATGTAAACAGTGAATTTCACTACAGATTTAAAGATATTTTCTGCTCTTGTTTGAGCAATGTTTATCTATTAATGTTTGTAATGATGCAAGTATTCTTCATTAAATATCTTCTTTTTTCTTTTATTTTCTCCTCTTTTAATTACAGATAAGTTTCTTCACCTTCCTATCAGCATTATGTGTCGTCCTTCACCTCGTAGCAACCGCCCTGTCAGGTCTAAGCTGTGCCGAGCTTCAGGTCTTAACAGGATGCACCAAGCACCCTGGCACCTTGGTCTGTTACTGCTGTACCTCCTCGCTTCCATGCACCCCCACCGAAAATGCAATCTCGGTGGAGGGCGTCAAAGATTGTTCCACTATCTCGTCCACGATACGACTGGTGATGTTCATCATCTGTGTCGCAAACATTGTAGCGTGTCTGATCTGTATAGCAGCCACCATCGTGGGATGTGCTTATATTGTTAAGAGACACGCTAATAGAAGGGTAAGATAGCTTCATCTTATTGAGATGTATGAAAATATAACAATACTTCCCTTGTAGGTAGACTGTAGGCCTATTTCTGATAGTCCTCTTATTCTCTACCTTATCATATATGTTGATGCTAATGATCATCTCAATTTGAATTTCATTCTTAAAGTTTCATTGCTTGAGACTATTCAGTTCCTCCCTCATCACCCTACTGTCTGTATGTCTGCTCTGTCTTCCTATTACCATCTCTCTCTCTCTCTCTCTCTCTCTCTCTCTCTCTCTCTCTCACTCTCTCTCTCTCTTTTCTTACTCCCTGACATACATACTATTACTGCTGCTGCTACTGATGCTGCTGCTACTACTACTACTACTACTACTACTACTACTACTATTACTATTACATCTACTACTACTACTACTACTACTACTACTACTACTACTACTACTACTACTACTACTACTACTACACTACTACTACTACTACTACTACTACTACTACTACTACTACTACTACTACATCTACTTCTACTTCTACTTCTAATTCTAATTCTAATTCTACTTCTACGTCTACTTCTACTTCTACTTCTACTTCTAATTCTAATTCTAATTCTAATTCTACTTCTACGTCTACTTCTACTTCTACTTCTACTTCTACTCGTCTACGTCTACTGTATGTCTACTTCTACTTCTACGTCTACTACTTCTACTTCTACATCTACGTTTACTACTTCTACTTCTACTACTTCTACTACTACTCTTACTACTATTAATAATAATAATAGCTATAATAATAACAACAACAACATCAACAATAATAATAATAATAATAATAATAATAATAAGTCTTGTTTACCCAGGGTATCCTCATCAGTATAAAGACTGTTCTCCCTGAGGGCCCTGCAATCATATTATTACACTGGCTTTACATCATACATCTCCTCCTTCTCCTCTGTATCTCCTTTCCCTCTGTCTCTCTCTATCTTTCCCCTTTAATAATGCCCCTGTCTCATATTTGTATGTAAGATACCAATATCCAATCATCCAAGTATCTTCATGTCTTGCTGACTTCCTTTGATCTTCACCAACCCAAACCGTCAGTGGTCAGAGACTCTTACAATCACAACTAGGTCACATACGGAAGCCAAGCAACCAGTGCTGTAGGGGACCATGCAGATCACCCACCAAAAGGAGTACAAAAGTGCCCATATAGCTAATTCCTCTGGAAAGTAACCAAAGATATTGGACAAGCCTTGTAATCCCAGCTCAATTTTTCTCTCTTTACATAAGAACGGATGCTAATGGATGTTATGTCACGCCCACGGGCAGGGAAATACCACCGCCAAATATGAAATCCAAAGAAATTTCTCTCACGTTCCTGTAATGAATGTAATTAGACTGGAATGGTAATCGGCACTTAAAGATTGTGCAAATGTAGGTCTTGATTGTAAATTTTGCCATTAGATGATTATGGGCTATCATTTATATATTCCCCCCAGGTGCATCATCTTTATATATTTAGCAATTTGCAACTATTACCAATCTCTTTCCTATTACCAATGCATACTTAGCACAATTAATGGGCAGTGCTAGAGGCACCTCGTTATCTTGATCTACACATGTTGCTCTCTCTTTTAATACCTTGTGATTTGCAGCTTTCAGCCTTTCTATTATTGTGATTTTCCCTCAAATTCTTAGCCCTTTGCCTATGAGAACTGGGTGGCCCCTGTATAAAGTCTATGGGAATGTGAGAATGCAGTAGTCGGAGGGTTAAGTATATTCAGTCCACACCTTCCTATAAAGGCATCGGTTAACAATGTTAAATCTGAGATGCACGGCCCTGCATGTTTTCAGTGTCTGTGATATGGTGTAATATTGAAGCCCTTAAAAATCAAAACGATCAAAAAGTGCCTCAAAAAAGTAAAAATCTTTGAGTGACCGGTTTTACCATACTCATTTTCCCCAATAGACTGTAGTGTTAGGAAAACCGTTTGGAAAACCTTAAATTCAATTTTGATTTCCTATCATAAATATCTTGATAATCAGACAGGCTTTCGTTTTGTAAAAGTCATGGGGTTCCTGGCTGACCTAAAGGTGTATAATTATCATGGAAGCATGAGCTGAATCCAGGATTTTGTTTTTAGAATCTGAGTTACCGGATCCCTTTAATAGATGTCTAATATTGTTAGCTCCTGTACATGCCAATTTATTACCCACTTCTCACCCATTCTGATATACTGATAGATATATCCATATAGAAACACAGCAATATTCATTACAAATTGCAACAGTTGTTGGAAATATCTCCATTTGAAATCGTCACAAAAGACAAAATTATTTGTGTGATTGAATACTCCTATGTGCTTTTGAAAAGCCCGGACGGATATACCAAAGAAACCTTTTCTCTGTGTGTATACTCATTACAAAGAGAGTGAGCGGATATTGATAGTGGCGCTGGGATTAATTGGGTCATCTTATTTGTGTTCTACTATTTCATTCTCAGAAAGAGGAGGAGTAGAAATAATTATGTCCTTGAATTGGTGTTTGTTCATGAACTTGGCTTCAATAATAAACTGGGTGGGTTCAACACTTTTCCTTTAGCAGTGGAAATGGAATGATTATAAGGATTTCTTCACACTAATGGCTGAACATAGAGTTTTGTGTCGGGAATTTTTAAAACTCTTCTTGATTAGAATGATTTTAACCATATGATATATTAGACATTATATTTGAATAGGAAGGTGAGGGAGAAGCTATGAAAACGAAAAATACCCCCCCAAACCAGTTATGATTTATCTAAAAATTTAATTAATTGAGAACAATGTGACGTCACAAATCTTAACGCTCTATGGAGGACTCATGAAGGCAGAAAATCTTGATCTCAAAATTAAATTTTTTGAGAAATGATTGCTGTGAAGAGGGAAGTTGTTATATTTGATTAGTAAGGCTTCCCCTTCACAATGATATGAATTTTGCTTCAATTCAAAACACTTTGGAATCTTCGGGTGACCACTTTAAAGTTTCAGTGGAAATTCAAAGAAGCTCACTGATGATAGAATGACCTTTATTTCCAAGAAAAGAGGAAACATCATTAGGCATAATGCTTTTTCTTTTTGTTTAATTAAAAGTTGATTTTTCTGTCAAAGTTTAGAAGAATGATAGTGCAAGAAAAAGCAGTCCCTAAATGTTAAATGACCACTTGTATCACCCACGAAGGTTGAACTCAATCCAAATCTGTCAAAACCTTGAACAAAAATGTTTGTATTGCTTAATTCTTTGTGTGTGTGTTTCAGCTTCGCATCATATGACAATAGGTCTGGAATGTACAAAGTAGCTTCTGCAAACAAAATATCAGTAGCTGAATGATGTAAATGGTGGAGTAGATTTGTAATAATCTTGTGCCCTTTCAAAGTCATTGAGTGACGTCACCTACCCCATGCCAAAGCTATTTCAATGTCTTTCTAGAAATTTGTATTGTATAGGACTGTTCTGTGAAAAGAGTTTGAGGTTTGTAATAGGGTGTAGGACTTCAAAGGAAGAAAGATGACATGAATAGCGAGAGGGAAGTAAAATGAGTAACTAAAGATGATGG
The DNA here is from genome assembly GCA_035222895.1 of Strongylocentrotus droebachiensis. NCBI lineage: Eukaryota > Metazoa > Echinodermata > Echinoidea > Camarodonta > Strongylocentrotidae > Strongylocentrotus > Strongylocentrotus droebachiensis. The sequence continues at coordinate 133,492 of JAVYIG010003351.1, forward strand.
ATCATCTGTTCTTTCATTGGATGCTGCTGAGATAATGAAGCGTTAATCGTAGGAGGTTTTGTTCTGCTTGATCAGTAGACCATTTATTCCATGTTACTTCTTCCTCTGCATGATAATAAAACTAGTTTCATTGATGTATAGTACAATGCTTTTAAACCAAGGTCGTTTTGTCAAGGGATTTAGTAAGAGTCAGGTGGAGTTTCAGTGGTATTGGCCTTGATTTTAAGCTGTCGTTAGTCATTTAGCAATTACTCATTATGAGATACTTAGTAGAAGATTTGGAAAGATTCATTACCAGAAAATGAGATTCTTTTTTGTGACGTAATCACAAATTAGGATTATGACAGATTATGGCAAAGAAAAGGAAACTCTTAAACCTTAATTGAGAAAACCTCATTACCACACATGAAATCTTGTAAGGATATCCTGGAAAGCAATTATGTTATCATTATATAAATTTGTAAAAAACTTTACATTCAGCATATATACACAACAAGATGCTGGTTACTGGTACAAGCACTACAAAATTGCTTTAATCTGTAGTGATTTGGATACCTTTAAAGCTCTGAACAAAGATTGTTTTTTTAGAAATTCTTTAGAAAAATAGGAACACTCTATGATATCATTGTGATTTTTCTTCAAAGAATACACACATAAAATGTGTATAAAGGCATTTCGGTAGTAGTAAATCCTTAAGTACCTCATTTAAGAATTAGAAATGGCAATTCTATGAACCCAAACATGCCCTTGCCTCTTGTGTAGCTGTATACATCATTTAGCTATTAAAATTAATGAATATCATAGAGGCCCTTTTTATCATTATTATCCTGAACCATTTATCATACTTAACCTTTGCCCAAGAATTTGTTCTGGTTTTATTAATGACACCAACTTGGCATCATATCTACATGCCATTCAAATCTCCAGTCTCTGTCTTGGCTTTATGCCACCTGTTCTACCCCCTCTGTCCAAACAAAAAAGTTCAAAGTTACTTGATAAACAGAGAAAACGGAAGGGAAAACATGGAAAAAGAAAGAGAAACAAATGGATGTCATACTTGAACACCCAGGTTCAATGACAGATAGGAATGCGAATGAACGGAACACGCGGCTTGTTCTCATAAATCATCAAAGGGTCTGCGGTTTCCAAACTTTACCTCTGATATATTGCGCAATCTTGAAACAAGAAAGAAAAATCATTGATACATATACGCACGTCTTTGTGTCAAAATCTATGTATTGACAATCGCTGATGCAATGATTGATTGCTTATTACAGGTTTTAAATCTCCATGCTCAGATCTAGAAATATGTAAAAAGTAGAGATCATCAAAGAATTAATTGCTCATCCTATGTATCCACTCTATTAAGCTACTTTCACAGAAACTGAATCTATTGTATACATTTGTAATAATACATGGCAGCTGCTCATGCTGATAAATGGACTGTTCTGCTATATTTAAACAATTTATTAAGTCCTTAGAATGGATTTTTAGTGGTAATGTGGTCTGTCATGTGCAGATCCACCTGCTGTTCTGTAGAGAGATTCTTGATAAATGATTTCAAAACATGTCTTTTTGTCATCATGGAACTTTTATTGAGAGAAAGTATTGTTCAAACAACATTAATCACGACATTTCTTGAATACTTCAGTTTGCCTTCCTTAATAATGTAATATGTAAATGTCTTGCCCCCTCCTTCCGTCAAGGTAACTTTTAACTTCCTCTTCTAAAAATAGAAGGAAGTTCATCAAATCATGATTACGAAAACTGGTGAAATACCTGTTCTCTTTTCATTTATAAGAAATATACACTTTCAAACTCATTGCATAGTTTCGCATCTTAATTCTCTGAAATTTGGTTCTAATAATTTGGTCCAAGTTCAATTTTGGAGACATTCTTAACATTCCTTGAAATCCCAAGGCAGCGCTCCCCAACATTCTTTTGTCATTTGTGAGATATTCAGTAACAGAATCACAGATATTTGGAGCAAGTTTCGGCCTTTTTAATTCAAGATTTAAGATGCGATGAATACCTTTTCTCTTTTTATTTATATGAAATATACACTTTCAAACTCATAGCATAGTTTCGCATCTTAATTCTCCAAAATCTGGCATCCAAATTCAGTTTTAGAAAGTTTTTTTTAGAGACATTCTTAAAATTCCTTGAAATCCCAAGGCAAATATTGCTCCCCGACATCCTTATGTCATTTGTGAGATATTACAGAATCAGAGATGTTTGGAAAAAGTTTCGTCCCAAATAATGTGGATTGCACTCTTCCATCATTCAATGTGTACATGTATAAAGAAAGTCATACAGTCATTGAATGGCATATTATGCATGATATGTAAATCCAGTGACATATAAATTCATGTAATGCCTAACTACATTCATGATGGGGGTATTATGAAAATGACAAATTAAACCATGCGGGAGTGAAATAGTGGTTAAAAGTATTAAGCAGTTTTGGCTATACCAAGAAATCCCCGCTGTATGTTATTTATATCACACATACTCCTAGGGTTTGCTCATGCAGTCAAAAGAGATTAATGGTTAGAGAGCTTGTCAAACATTATCGTTACCAATTATTTCAATAGAATGTAGTGATAAATCACTTTCATATTCTGAAGAAGTGCCTCCTGTTTTTTTCTTTTGCAGCATGGGTGGGCAATTATGTTCTTTTTGTCTGTTGAAAAATGTATGTTTAGATAATAGGGAAAAGAAAGTATGCATGGTAATTGTAGAATGATTTTAATGGGCTTTTCAAATTTAATTTGCTCTTTTTATTACAATCCATTCCGTTTTTTTTCTTATTGCTATCCTTTTATCTCATGTTGACCTACAGATCTAGCTTTTGATTTACAAATTGAATACTATTTGAATTTAAATATCTTTTTATAGAATATTGTGATTTTCATGTTTATAGATTCAAATTGCTCATTATCACTTTTTTTCTTCTATTTTTTCAAAAAATTCATTTACAGATGGTATTACGAAGGCCTCATCACACGGGCAGTATAGCAAGAGACTCTTATATTAGTGACATAGGGGGTGTAATAGACTCCGTCTTTACCCCTCCCCTGGTGCCACCGCCCCCATACTCTCCGCCCGAATACACAGAGATCTCCAACGATCCCATCATCATAGAGGGACCGGACTTCATGGACGACCTCTCAACGCCTACACCCGTCCTGCCCATAGCGCCTCACGAGATGCCCCCTCCGTATTCAACACTCGACCTCCTCCCCGGTACTACAATAGAATGCTCCGTCGCTCAGGAATTTCAGATGGCTAACGAAGAGGTAGGCAATCACTTTCACTTTCTCTCTCTCAATTTAAACAAAAATAGTTGTGGCTTCTTTCAAAAGGTTTTTATCAATGGTATTTTAAGTACCATTTGACTTTCATGCAGAAAAAAACAAACCCAAATCAATATTTAGTGATAGATAGTAAGAAAAGAAGGATTGCGTGAGTATTACACTAAAAATTGAATTTGTTGAATGTAAGAGCTGGTATCTCCTTGGTAAGATGCACGTTGAAGTCCTTCATTACAGTGAGGATAACAAAGGAAGAGATATTTTTCTTTTAAATTACATTTACAATGATTCAACGAAACACCTGTCTATATAGATGAAATTGACAAAGTGGATTGTTTGGCCTATATCAGTAGCTCCAGAGAAAGAGTTTGTATGGATAACAACTGATTATACTCAAGAACTTTGTGTAACACGGGTCATTACTAAGCAATTATCAATATTTTTTAAATTTTTAATATTGTTTGATGTAGTAGCAGAACCTGTTTACTTAACCCCCTTATCAATAGCAGATATATATAGGTCAGTTCAGGTCAACGGCTACAGCTTTATTATGGTTTGTTGTCTATTCATGACCATCAAGCATGATATGGGGTGTTTCATGGGTGCTTGCATCTGTGTGTAAACAGACTGGCAGGTGCTAAGAGACTGTTTATCTTCCTCTGTGTATAAATGTTCAGAATATGTTGTGAGTTTTACAAAAATATGTTGTTGTTGAACAGTTTGAAATTTACTGAATTGCTTGAAATTTCACATTTTACCATACTCAGTAGTGACCTTTTAAAACACACACACACACACGCACACACACACACACACACACAATTTAAACTTTGACTTTATTCTTCTTTTGTGAAGTAAACAAACAGACCTTACAGAAAAACAAAAATGGATACGTAACATCATTTTATACATTAGACCTACATTTTAAATAGAAGTTAGAATTAGAGCCTATAAATATGAAAAGGAGATAACAAGACTGTGTACTAGTTGGTTACAAATAAGATATTGCTCAGAACCAGATATTTCAATAGTTTTCAAGTCATATTTTCTTTATAATATCGCATTTCACAATTTGATGTAATTTTCAATTTGACATACTTGATGTACAATTTGATGTACAATTTGATGTACCATACTTTTCATCTTTTCATTCTACCTGTATTTCTGTAGTTTGTATCTCCATTATCAACATTTTACACATTTGTTGTCTTTGCATTACAATATTTCTTGTTTATGAAAAGAAAGTGATTCTTGGAGAATTGACCATTACTGATGTAACACACCAGCAACACAAAATTCTTGAATATATTGAAACTGCACACATTCTCATCTTAATATGTCGATCAGTCAATCAATTTAAAAACTTGGATTTCCGCCCCTCACACTGCTAAACCAGCTGCACTCTGTACAGAGTTCGCAAACAGCCGTCTGTCACGCGGCGTATCAGTATTTGTTACCAACCATGAAGGGTTTTCCCTCTTTCTCTCTCTCCGCACTCTGTCACACCTAGCCAGGGAGTCTGTCAGAATCCTTTGTCAACAAGGCACATTACTCGCCCAGCTCCGTACCCTGGTTTACAGACTGAATAGGGTATATACCTCGACGGTATCACCTTTGGGGAATTTTTCTGTTTGAATTCTCGTACTTGGCTGCAGATATTGAAATGTTGTGTCAAGTTTGAGATGTCAAGGTTTTTTTGCGATTTAATTTGATTGTGTGAGACCTGCCAGTTTCAGTAATATTTCATACTTCACCAGGACAAGAAGACGGTTATGGTAGTTTTGAGTCCTCACTATTAGGTACAACGCTTCAAAACACGGAAGCGCAGGACTTTGTGACAGTGGAGCTCCTAGTGAGGTTTGAATGATAACAGTTTGTGGAGTATGATGACCACTGATACCACCGTACAAGAGTAATACGAAACTTGATCATCTCGAATCTGCCTCAAGTTTTTGAAGATTAGCTACACTGTCAGATGCAGTGGAAAAACTCGAGACGGGCAGACTCTATTCTGTAATCTTATGACACCGTATCGGTAGGATAGTACATGATTTGCTGAGGGGACTTGATATTGAATATCGCGTTGCATATTCCAACTTTCATGTACTTCTTGCAAGCATCATCTATCATCTAATCCAGACCTTAAGACTCCTGCAGCTGCAGGGGGGCGGACATAGGGAGGAAGGGGAAAGACGCTCACTTTCAGGCATCGTCCAATCAGCAAGCTGAAGCATGAACCTCAAATATGAGATGCTGTAGTGTAGAGAAAGAAAAGAAAAACATGAGAGTTTACTTTTCGTCTGGACCTCTCACAGTAATGTGAAAATCACTTAGTTTTCTTCACGCCTTTGTCATCCCGGGCCAATTTGAACAAGTGATGATATTCCCGCTTCACACGTAAGTACACACCGGGACCTCCAGGTCTTTTGTAAATTGGGGTACAACTCTCCTTGAGATTGTCCTCTGATATTTGCAGAACATGGCGTAGACAGGTTGCTAGGGCACCATCACCCGTTGCTAACGACAATTTGGAAATGACGCATTAATTGTCCTGTATTTCATCTCTTGTATATCAATTTACAATGTGTTCATTTCACTGGTTGTACTTTATGAGCTATTTACCAAGCGACACGTCTCTGACTGTAAACCGTTGGTCAAATAATTTGCACAGGACTGCTTGTCAATAGACGGACGGTGTGAAGAGGCCCTTTAATCAATTTATTCAGCAGGTACTCTATGGAACATGTAGAGTGTGTACATTTACAGAGCAGAAGATAAAGAGAAAGAGAGAGAGAGGGGGGAGCAGTGACATTGTTCCAATTTGTTGTGACACCTTGTCGGGATGGAGAGCAGGGTGCTTGTCTTTTCAATACTGTCTTGAGATGTAGGCCCTATTAGTATTAGTAGAATGTTATGAGATGTTTGATTCGCATGGGATCTTTCCTTAGACACCTACTAATATATATATGCCTACAACACCACTATGTGCTAGGAGACTGTTGATTTTAGTTTGGCACATTACAGGCACAGGTTGTATGGTCAGTATTCTGAAAATATTCAAATATGAATAGTAATGATAATAATAGTTTGTTCTTTAATAGCGCATTTCAGGACAGCAGGCCCTCTCAATGCACTCCATTCCCTGGGGAGAATTCCAGCCAGGCGTCAGTTTTACAAGCACACACTTGCTATTTTGCGAATCTAACCACATTAACCTTCGCATCCTACCAGGTACCCATTTAACACCTGGGTGGAGAGTGGCAAATGTAGATCAATGTCTTGCCATGAAGAAACAGAAGAAGAGTGTTTGTGCTGTTGCAAGGGGAATACAAGTTCATCTCACAAGCTGTCAGTCTATTTCTTTCACCTTTGATTTTATTCTCCTTTTGTTTATTCAATTCAATTTATTCGTTTACATCCGATTCTCTTCAAAGGATAGAAATGTGTTATTTATTATGGGATGTTTTTTAATTGGAATATTATGAGGCTAGCTGCACTAGAGTAAAATGAACAAATTATTTATATTGATTTAGCATTGTTTATACATTGGTTGTCACTTATTACACACAGTTCGGTGATTGTTTATTCCTTCCAAATTCCAATATAGCCCCCTCGCAGCTGTACTGTAGCAAGGAAGAGTTTCTTCATGCACATTAATGCAAGTAATCTCCATTGCCATGGCCGTGCATTCTCTTATTGTGCACCAAAATTGATGCAATCATTGAAGGTCATGGAGTGGATTCGAAAAAGACCAAACTAATGCTACCTCAATGATTGCATGTGGATTGATGATAATGATGCATCGAAACCAATGATGTTAATTTGTACCATTTTTGTATAAAATCAAGTAGTAAAACCTGTTGGTCATTTCTAAACCAAATTCCAACAGTGTTGATGAACAAACTCCTCTCTCTCTTCATTTATCTCCCGTGACCATATTCCATTTCTCCTTCGTTTTCAACTTGTCACATCTTTCTCTCTTTCTCTCCCCCCCCCCTTCTCTCCCCCTCCCCCCTCTCTCTCTCTCTCTCTCTCTCTCTCTCTCGCTCTCTTTCATGTAAGAGATAATCGTTGGTCTTCATTATATCTTGTACTTCTCAGTATTATCCATCTTCTCCGACTTCTGTGTGCATCTCTCCGGTATAGGAATGTAATCCTCCTGTTTTAGTTTAAATATTCACCCTCGCTCGCTCGCTCGCTTTTATAATGATAATGTCCGCTGACTGACCTTGTCTGACAACTCCAAGTATTCAGAGCGCAAAACTGAGCTGTGAGAAAATATGAGGCGCATGTGTGCTGAGGATGCAGAGAGGCCCAGTTATCCATGTCAGGTCTACTGTGATGAGATAATTAGAATCCTTCCAGGGCTGTTCCAAGCTCAGTTTTATTTTGATGTTTGGGTGGGATTTGGTTGATTTGCCTCTGCCTAATCCTGTTATTGTATTCTTGTTAGATGCTGTAATATGATGTCTTGTTACATTTACAATAAACATTTAGCAAGCTCAACAAAAACAAAAAACATACAAATTAGAAGATGACATAGGTTACATCTAGGGCAATGGATAAGAAATCTGGCAGTGCCGGTCCCCATGTACATTCAGTTTATTACACCTGCCTTATTTCATTTCCTTTAAATATTTGATATTGATGATGATGATGATGATGATGATGATGATGATGATGATGATGATGATGATGATGATGATGATGATGATGATGATGATGATGATGATGATGATGATGATGATGATGATGATGATGATGATGATGATGATGATGATGATGATGATGATGATGATGATGATGATGATGATGATTTAAAGCTATGTGTGTTTGTTTTGAAGTCCTCTCAGATAAGTGGGTCATTCCAGCAGTCCATTCAGTAGAGTACAGTCAGTCAGTAATTCATCTGACATCTTTCCCTGATCGCATCAAATGATTCCCTGATATAACTCATGACAGGACAAACAAATGGAAAGAATTTCCCTTTTCCCTCAGGTAAATTATGAGAGTAAGTTGTTACAGTCTCCCATAACTTCTATATTTACTAGCATCCAGGGTGGCCGTTTTAATGGTAGCTTTATCTCAACTTAAGTAATTGCGTGCCATCATTACCACTCAATACAGTGACACAGTATTCCAACAAAAGATTAAAAAACATTTCAGATGAAGGAGAGAGAGAGAGAGAGGGAGGGAGAGAGAGAGAGAGAGAGAGACTAACAGACAGAGAAATTCAGACAGAGAAATACATGGAGAGAACAGAGAGCCTGGGAGAGAGAGAAAGAAAGAGAGAAAAGGGGAGGGAGAGAGAGAGAGAACGAGAGAGCGAAAGAGAGAGAGAGAGAGAGAGCGAAAGAGAGAGAGAGAGAGCAACAGAGAGAGAGACAGATAAAAAGAGATGAGAGTGAAAGAGAGAGACAGACGGAAAGTGAGAGAGAGAGAAAGAGAGAGAGGGAGAGGGGGGAAGAGACAGACAGAGGTAATTAATAGACAAAAATATCAAGAGGAAGAGGACAACTTGTAAGCTCTCTGGAAGTCATCAGCTGATGTGACAGGTCTCACCTGACCTCATGGGGACAAGGTCGTGGTTTTTGTTGTGAAGGGGTAAGATAAATGGAGCTATTTATCACACCCCAGGGACCCAAGTGGTACCTGGAGATGACAAAACACAACACAAGTAGAATCAGAACCAACATTCTATGCTTCCTTTTTTACTATGGACAATGCAATGCTTGTGCAACTCAATTGTGAAAGTGTGGAGAGTTATTTTTGTGGTTCATTGAAACCGATTCCTGTCATTTCTTTTGTCAAACGTTTGATAGGTAAGTTGAAATTCATAACTATTATGATAGAAGTTTTCCTGTTGATATGCAAGCATTTATTTAAAAAGATGGTTGACTTCTGGGGAAAGGTGACAAATAATTTGTGAGCTTTATCATTGTTTTTTATGCAAGTGTGGAAGAACATCAGAGAAAAAATGTTAAATGTTCCCTGAAAAACATGGCTCTTCAAATACCTCCATATTCTAAATATGACAAGTAACATTTTTTAAAATGAGGCCCAATATGCCACATGCTTGTGTAGTCCCATATACATCTTTCTGTATACAGTGCTTGTAACTGTAACTTTACCAAGACTTGGCCAAATTTCTAATCATTTTGATGATTCCAGAACCTTGCAATATACACAAATACTTATATGCTAGATGATCAACCTTTTCTGATCGATTCCACACCGTTTCTTTCACAATGCAATCGCCCGACCAGAACTCAACTTTCTCTTTAAAGGCACATTGATGTTCCCACATGGTATATTTTGGGGTTCGCTACAACATAGGGGGGTGGGGTATGATTGGATAATTGAACATTCTTTTGTATGTTGACGAAATCCCATGAACTCTCAGCCAACCCTCCAAACTTATTTGAAATCAGATCCTTCTAAAAGTTGCGGAAAGAAAAGAGAGTGACAAGCCCGTTCTTCACACCTCTTCCAGGGTTGCCATTAGAGTTCTTAAACCTTTTGACCCAGAGATTATAATGCACCAGCTCTGCAAAACATTTCTTACTTTCATGCACCTTTTCTCTGTTAACGTTAAAGGTACTCATGGGAGGTGACTCACAATTACTGCCCTACATAAGTCTTCATTAGTCCGCATGTTTTTAGATTTGACAGTAGGTTTTGAATAACAAGAACTTTTTTTGGGGGGGGGGGGGATGATGTGCTTATATAAGATTTGTTTCAGAAAATCTATAAATATACGAAGAATTTGAAAAATATAGTTGAAATTCTAGATATCTTTGTATTGAATTCCATATCATATTCTGAGTGTATTGTTAGGATTTGTGAATGCAAATTTTAATTGAAAGTTATAAGCTGAAGTTAAGCTGTTTTTACACTGGTATAATATCAGCTTCATGATTTTGTCTTGATTTTTAAGACGCACTGGCCTCATTGAATGGCATCAAATTGAATAAAGAGAAAATAATCTTTACCCTATTATAGATGTGTACCTTTAATATCTGTAGCCAAACCACATCATGTTCCCCAGACTAATGTATTGTTATGTCTAGGGATGTGATAAAGTTCTCTCTCAATCTCATGCTGCGATGTTTTCAACAGCTCCAAGGGGGCACTAGGGGCACAGCGACTATTCACCATGCATGAAAGAAATTAACAGTTTCATGAGAAAAACATGCTTTGTGTGACTTAATACAAAATATAAAAAGGGCTAAAGGGGAAAACTTATTAATGCAACAGGAGAGTCGATTGTGGATAAAAGCTCATGAAGGCGTAAAGCAATTTAGTCCAGTCAATCATTCTGTTTATGGAGACGTGATGTATGATTATGCAGAAGATCTGTTTTTATCATATTCTCACCTTCTTTAAAAGGAACATAAAGAAGAGTTAAAAAGGTTTTATACGCAGAAAGGAAACATGTAATTTGGGGAGAGATTGGCTGTTCTATCTCACATCCATTTCGTCTTTTCACACAATGTAAACATATTCCTTTACCAAACTTTCTGCATGGTTTGTCGGTCCAATGTTTGCCTTGGAGCTAGACAATCAAGTATCTTTAGAAACTGTATGTCTTTTAATATTGACTACTACTATTATGAGACAGGTATAAACAAGACACATTCGGCAAGCAATCGGACTAAAAGGCCTTGAGTTGAAGATGATTACTTACAATGAGGGCTTGGGTGATTCATTGTTTGCTGCTAAACATGAGTTCTGATGTTTGTTCACATCTTCCTCTCTCATTATTGTCTGAAGAACGTGTGAACCTAATGCTCCATTGTAGTCACTCTTTTGGCAGTAAGGAACAAAACTCGTGTTCAAGACAAATCCGCTTTTAGTTATGAAACTGCATTTTGATATGCATCATTTGGACCAGCAAATGTAACCAAAATTGAAATCATGCACTGAAAGTTATAAATGCCCAATAACATAACAGGTACTCATTTCAAAGTACCAGTACCTTTATTGTTGATTGGTGTGATACAAAGCATGTTTAGTCATATTCCTTGGCCCATCATTCAGCTCTTATTCACTTTATTACACAGATTTGTATGAAAAGAATGGATTTCATGAAAATATTGATTTTCTTTTATTGGCAGTACTCGACACTAGAATGAGAGATATTGTGTAAAATCAGCTGTGTTGCTGAATTGCATGATATTGCCAGAATGAATAAAAAGATTTGTATAGACACGAACGCGTGATTGACATAGATTATAATTGATTGTGTTTCCAAGTGAGCTATCACGGTTATAACCGAGTTAGCTGCTCTTTGTCTTCGCAAAATGTCTGTTTTTCTCACATAACGACATGATTTATCGTCTCATACTTTCCCAGCATTCTATTCGGCCAGAAACCGAGCCACATTTTAGCGTTGAAAGATGGCCTTTGGCTCGGCTCGGCTCTTATTCATGCAAGAAATATGCCTGGTTTCCATTCTCCTAAGATTACAACCCCTGGCTTGAATTTCACAAAAATATTGACATCTCAGCTCTGAGCTCTGCACATAATCCTCCTTTTTATGTTCCTACATGGCCCCTTCTTACATTCTCTGCCTTTCCATTCCATCTTACTTATTCTAGCTTTATTAGAAGCAGTTGAATTCCATCATGTCCTTAGAATAATTCTTTGCACCTTTGAGGGTCCTGGCTGCTACCCTTGATTCTTAAATCAGAAAACTGTTTGCAGATGTTAGGCTATTGCACTGTTGGAGGAAATTTATGGGGGAAAATCAACCCCCCCCCCCCCCCCCCCCCCGAAAAAAAAATGTTTTGTTCTTTTTCTTTTTTTAAAAGCCTTCTGTCAGGTCTTGCTTATGGACTGAAATTCGCTCCCCCGCTGTGGATTTACAAATTACAGGAATTTGTATAGTTGTACTTTTTTTGTGCATTTCAACTCATTTACCGGTACCATGATTTGATATTGTATTCCATCATTAAGCACTTACATTGGAATGTGCTGATGTACTTGGAGGATCAATACAGATATCTTTACATTCGTTGAAATGGAACAAAGGACTATTTCGATCTGCAGTCATAGTTTTTGTTGACTTTGAGCATTAGTAATATATATATTCATGAGTCTTGTTTCTTTTCATTGTAATTTTGTATAGTATTTTGGATTATTAGTGGGCATTTCCCCCTCTTTCCTTCAGTATTCATAGTTTCCATTGACTTTGGGCATTAGTTACATGTATTCATGATTTCTTTATTCAGTTTAGTCATATTTCTTTTCATTGTATAGCATTCTTGGACTATTAGTGAGCATTTTCCCCTCTTTCCATCAGCATGCATTCATGGTTTTTGTTGACTTTAAGCATTAGTAATATGTATTCATGAGTTCTTTATTCAGTTTAGTCTTATTTATTTTCATTGTACAGAACTTATGGATTATTAGTGAACATTTTCCCCTGTATCATAGGTGTGATATAAATACTTGTACCATACTTCCATTCTGTAATCTGATCTCTATTATCACAAGCAAAATCAAAATATATGTGCCAGTTCTAGGCAGAAGCATATTTCCTGTTTGGAAGTAAATAATCAGCGCTACGTACTTAATTTTCATGACTTCTATAGAATAGGATGTTTTGGGGGTAGAGAGATTGTACCTTATGGTTTCATTCACCCATCCATCGCGATGCAATCTCGTTTCTCATTTGAAGTGTAACATCCATCACCTCATCTTACCACTCAATGATGATGAGGTTGAAATGAAAACTGGTTAGAAGTCTTATCGCCTAGGAAACAGATGAGATAACAGGATATAGTAGGTATCATTCATCACCACTTCCTGAGAGAAAAAGAGTCCTGGATGGAAAGAGCAATTGGGATGTTCATTTGATTCTCTTCGTAGTTACATCAGAATGAAAGTGAAGGTAGTTAAGGAATCTGAATGGAACAATCTGTCCCCTTCTAAAGTTGTAAATGTAATGTGACTTTTCCATTGACGAGGAGTAAAATGAACGTCTGACTTTCTTACACAACTGGTTTATGGAATAGAAGGCAAATTGTAAATTCTCAACATTGCAAATTGCACAATTCAGAAATATAAAAGGGATTATATAAAGAAAGAGGGTATAATAGTTTGGATGGATTTAGTGTTTCAATGTTTTGATTCACTAGAAAGAATCTCCCCCCTTCAAATTTGTCTCATTTATCTTCTTTTCTTTCTTTTTTAAATCCTAAGATCCTAATCGTATATGTTTCAATCTCATCGAAAGTATAGAAGGGTTATCATGTCAGTCGAGCTTCCAAGGATACATGAATGTGTTACATGCTAATCTCTATGGAACAGTAATCATGATAGAAAGTACTGTTAAATTAGATCTGCAGAACGGGGATGGTCCTAAATCTGATCTCAATGACACAAGCAACGGTGCAAATGGAGCTAATCTTCTGCTTGTCAGGTAGATGTTTAATGTGCATGTTCAGTCGCGATAAGCTAGCTGGATTCTTTTGAAGCTTATTAGAGAAACCTCCCGCTAACAATGTTGCAAAATGTAAAGGGGTGGAATGATTTTAAAAAAGTGACACAATTATGTAATTTATTCTGATGACTCATATCATAAGTTTCTGACTTTTCATGTGATGACAAATCTGTTCACTAGTTACAGAACCTTGAGACAAAGTATTTTCTGGATTATAAGAAAACACTGACTGGCAGTATGAAAAGAAAAGAAAACCTAGTGAGTTTATAAAGGTTTCAGATATCAGCCTTATGTTGTTGTATGAAATACACAAGTGTACGGAGCCCCTAAGGTGACATGACAAAAAAAAATAATCATAAGTCGTGCGCACGACTTAGCTAACTCGTGCCCACGACTTAGCTAACTGGTGCGCACGACTTAGCTAATTCGTGCGCACGACTTAGCTAACTCGTGCCCACGACTTACTAACTCGTGCCCACGACTTACTAACTCGTTACCACGACTTATAGGTGACATGTCAAAAAAAAATATATATTTTTTTTTAAATATTTTTTTTCTCCATATTTTTTTATATTTTTTATAGCTAACTCGTGCGCACGACTTAGCTAACTCGTGCTCACGACTGAGCTAACTCGTGCCCACGACTAAGCTTACTCGTGCCCACGACTTAGCTAACTCGTGCCCACGACTTAGCTAACTCGTGCGCACGACTTAGCTAACTCGTATGGCACGCCATTTAACCAATAACCCAGATAAACCCTTTTTATCGACGAAAAACAATGTTTTTCTCTCCTTCAAACTTTCTAGGTTTTCGCCTTCTCTTATCTCTCTCACTCTCTATCTCTCCCTCACTCTCCCCTTTCTTTCTCTCACTCTCTCTTTCTCCTACCCTATCAATATAACCCTTCTGTCTCTCCCTCTCTTTCTTCTAATCCTCTCTTTCCCTTTCTCTTTCCTTTTTCTTTCTCTCTCTTTCAAGTTCTCTTTCTTTCTCTGCACTCCCTCTCTGCCTCCTCCCCTTTGTTCTATTTCCCCCGGTATGAGAAATAAGGTAGAGATAGATGGATGGAGAGAGAGAGCAGAGATAAATGAGAAATAGAGGAGAGATAGAGCAGGGGAAAAGGAGAGATAGAGCGGGGATAGATGGATGGATATAGAAGGAGAGAGAGAGAGCAGAGATAAATGAGAAATAGAGGAGAGATAGAGCAGGGATAGATGGATGGATATAGATGGAGAGAGAGAGAGGAGAGATATTTTAAAGATAGATGGATGAAGATAGAGGAGAGATAGAGCGCGGATAAATCCTTTATCTATCCTCTCTCTCTCGATCCATCTATATTATCTCTACCCTATCTCTCCTCTATCTCCTCTCTCTGTCTCTGTCTCTCTCTCCATCTATATCCATCCATCTATCCTCGCTCTATCTCTCCTCTTTCCCTGCTCCATCTCTTCTCTATCTTCATCCATCTATCTTTAAAATATCTCTCCTCTCTCTCTCTCCATCTATATCCATCCACCTATCCCTGCTCTATCTCTCCTTTTCCCCTGCTCTATCTCTCCTCTATCTCTCATTTATCTCTCCTCTCTCTCCATCCATCTATCTCTACCCTTTTTCTCATACCGGGGGAAATGGAACAAAGGGGAGGAGGCAGAAAGGGAGTGCAGAGAAAGAAAGAGAACTTGAAAGAGAGAGAAAGAAAAAGGAAAGAGAAAGGGAAAGAGTGGATTAGAAGAAAGAGAGGGAGAGACAGAAGGGTTATATTGATAGGGTAGGAGAAAGAGAGAGTGAGAGAAAGAAAGGGGAGAGTGAGGGAGAGATAGAGAGTGAGAGATATAAGAGAAGGCGAAAACCTAGAAAGTTTGAAAGAGATAAACATTGTTTTTCGTCGATAAAAAGGGTTTATCTGGGTAATTGGTTAAATGGCGTGCCATACGAGTTAGCTAAGTCGTGGGCACGAGTTAGCTAAGTCGTGGGCACGAGTTAGCTAAGTCGTGCGCACGAGTTAGCCATAAAAAAATTAAAAAAATATGGAAAAAAAATAATAAAAAAAAAATATATATATATTTTTTTGACATGTCACCTATAAGTCGTGGTAACGAGTTAGTAAGTCGTGGGCACGAGTTAGCTAAGTCGTGCGCACGAGTTAGCTAAGTCGTGGGCACGAGTTAGTAAGTCGTGGGAACGACTTATGAAGAAAAAAAAAATTGACATGTCACCTATAAGTCGTGGTAACGCGTTAGTAAGTCGTTGGCACGAGTTAGTAAGTCGTGGGCACGAGTTAGTAAGTCGTGCGCACAAGTTAGTAAGTCGTGGGCACGAGTTAGCTAAGTCGTGCGCACGACTTATGATTTTTTGTTGTTGTCATGTCACCTTAGGGGCTCCGTACAAGTGTGATTGGGGGTTTGGTATATTTTTTCTCAAAGAATCCTGATCAAATACATGTGTAGTGAAACCTGGCATGACATGAGTACAGTCTGATGACTGATTATCCAATCCAACACAAAGGGAGAAATAAAGCTTTTGTATGACTCAGAACCTAGGAATGTTCCCCTGACATGCCCTTTGCACTCTCTCTCTCGCTTTCTTTCTCTCTCTCTCTCTCTCTCTCTCTCTCTGTCTGTCTGTCTCTCTCTCTCTCTCTCTCTCTCTCTCTCTCTCTCTCTCTCTCTGCTTTTATCAGGGTCTCCTCGTCTTTCTTTTAGTTCACTTTGTTTTTATCATTGCCATAATTTTGTTGGCATTGTAAATGTGTAATGATCCAATGTTATGGCTTTGCTCCATATGACATTTGAAAGAGAGACAAATAAATATCTTATATCTTATCTATCTTATCTTATCTTTCTCGCTTACTCTTTCTCTCTCTCTCTATCTCTCTATCTCTCTATCTTTCTCTCTTTCTCTCTCTCTCTCTCTCTGTTTATCTCTCTCTTATTTTATTCTCTCTATCCATCTTGTTGGATCCTCTCCTACCCTCAATTCAAAGAGGTTGCCTAGCTGGCATCCATTCCCCTCTAGTTACTTCAGACGTGACATGACGTGATGGACTGACGGTCACTGTTTTCAGACAGCCCTTACGTTACAATAGAAGTCAAAATCCAAGGTTGCTTCATGTAATACTGGATGCTCCTTCTCTCAGCGTGTCCACACACAAAACTCTATAACGAAACGTCATATAAAGAATCATCGTACAAATTTCAGGGTGTCCACACACAAGAAACGTCGTATTAAGAATCATCGTATAAATTCCAGGATGTCCACACTCAGAAGAAAGTAATTCTGAAACTCTACAGCGAAATGTCATATAGGTGCGCAGTTTGCTACTGCGATCATGATATGGAAGCGGAAATGACAGGTCAGGTCTCCTTTCGTTCGAGGTCACGTTAAGCCCCGCCCAGTTATACCGTTCTAGTTCGACTAGTTATACTAGTTTTGCCACACACAACACATTCCGTGATTAGGCCTGATTAGGCGTGATTCTTTATAGGTCGTATAACGAAACGCATGTTTGGGCATCGTTTCGTTATACAACGTATTGTTAGTAAGCGTCCACACACACAATTCCATCGTATAAATATCCCCAAACGGTATAACTAATCACGCCTAATCACAGAAAATTGTGTGTGTGGACACGGGGATACTTGCTTACAGAAATCATGCTAAAGTTCAAGATTTGAAACTAATACTCTATACTTTCATGCATTTTTAAGAGAACCCAACCGGCTGTTCTCT
The DNA here is from genome assembly GCA_035222895.1 of Strongylocentrotus droebachiensis. NCBI lineage: Eukaryota > Metazoa > Echinodermata > Echinoidea > Camarodonta > Strongylocentrotidae > Strongylocentrotus > Strongylocentrotus droebachiensis. Next base: position 150,983 of record JAVYIG010003351.1, read on the forward strand.
TGGGTGCTCTTGAATTCGTTTTGAGGTGAAGGTAATGTAACGTCATCCAATATACTGACATTAACACCGGTGAACTGACAACTCTTCTACTTTTGTGACAGGATGCATAAAATATTAATATTTAACTGGAATGAGTGTTGATCACAAGGGGTTTTAATTCAGAACGCATCGATATAAGAGACAATACAGGGCATTCCCGGACTGATTTACATGCACCTACATTCAGTAATGAAGAGGGTGTATATACGACAGTCTCTGGAAAGGGACAATAAACATTGGTTGAATCCCCTGTAAGTGTAAGTGATGGAGGGATTTTGTATCTTGGCCCGGATGCATTAGTAAGACGGAGCAGAGGTGAGAGAGAGATAGAAGTCGTGTGAAGGAAAGCAAGTAGACTCCGAATCAATGTTAATTGCATCGTTGGATTACTAGCTTTCATGGTCTGTTTCCCTTGGTCTTCTCTGTCATCATCCTATCTTCGTCCTCGTCTTACATCTGCCTTGCAATGTAAGGAGGTAGGTTTTATGTCATCTTTTCTAGAGGTACTTCCAAAGTTCCGATACACTGTATGCGTTGAGAAAGCTGTTCTCTCCTCTCCTGCTTTTAAAGTATTGTCATGCAGTCATGACATTAAACTTGTTAGATTTTGGAGAGTTTTTTCAATCATGGATTATAACTAATTCATAAAGTGCACCATGATAATCAATAGTTACATTATCAAATTGTTACATTCAATTCTAGAGCTTAGAAAAAGGATCCTCATTCGTTTTCCCCTCACTTAGTGAAGATATGTATTAGTTGTCAACTATACAGAATTATTTTCTTTTGAAAATGCTCACTATATTAATTAATTCTTCTGTCTTTCCAGTCATTTGTGGAAAGGTTAATGTACACTATTGCTACTATGCTTGAGGAAAAATTATACAAATGCAATTCCAGCTAAAAATGATTGGAAGAATCCCATTTCATTTATTCTCATACATCGTGGGTTGCAGGTAAAGTATTGAATTTGAATAAGATGTTTTATTGATTTCATGAAGTTAATGGGTTATGGTAAAACATATCGCACTAACGGCATTGTACAATCAACAATGGAGGAAAGAAACGGAATTACTGTTATGACTGTTACCATGGCGATAGGTTACATTGACAAAAGGAGATATGAATGTTCTCCAGACAGAGTCTATATACTCATGCATCAATCAATGAATGAATTATTTATCTTCCACAACAAAATGTCAATTTGTCAAGTTTTTTTTTATTATACCAGGGCAAAAGTGTATGTGACAGCAAAGTGCTTGGTAAACTTTCATAATTATAGATTTTTATGGAGGGAGCACTGAAGCATATATCATGGCTCATGCCTCATCATCTATTTCTTTTTGTGATCATTAATAATGATGATTTCCATCAATATTGATGATAAAACAGATAACAAAATAATAATGAAAGGAGGGATTTCGAACAAAATAATAATGAAAGGAGGGATTTCGAACAAACATCTCATTATGCGAGTATAGTGTAAGGCAATTTAGTGTGCAAATAAAAAGAGGGTGATTGAAAGGAATATTTTTTTAATAGATTGAATTTCACCTGATCAACAGTGAATGCACTCCATATATGAATTAAAAAGATAATCTAGAATTTTAATTAAGTACATGACAATTAGCTGAAATTAAAAGTACATGGTATAACAAGAAAAATATGCTGCAGTTGAAATAGGCCTAAGTTTAGAATCTTGAGAGCAGTCTGGATCCTGCACAGTATGAGTACAAACCTTGGCAGACCAGACTTTTCTTTTCAAATGCTCCAAGAGTTGAAACCAAGCCTTTGAATGGTATGAACAATCACCCATCACAAGTCATTCAAGAGGAGATATGGATCATAATGACCTTAGGATATTATACTTGTGTGAATAACCCTTGATAGTGATCTGCTTTCATTCCGAGCCTCAAGAAACAGGGGTTTTACTACCTATTTCCTGAGCGATATCTCCTGTCAAATCTCCAGTTCGAGGCAATTTACTTGTCAACATGAATAATTTCAGTTGCAATTTCTGCTTGATTATAATCAATTTCAGATACGTGTCGGATACAAATATCATGAATATATGTTTTCCGTCCCGATGTTTGCCTCAAGCCTTCTCATTGAACAGGTCCTTGTGTTTGGGGTATCAAGAATAAGTGCACTTTTTCAAACATTTATTAAGAGTTTTGGGCATTGTCGGTGATACATATAAGCTCAGATGTTGAAATTGTTAACATAATCATAATAACCAATATAAGCACACTGGATATATGTTTTCCCTTGTGCATTTATTAAACAGGAGTATTTAAAGAGTCTATTTTGTTAAAATCAAATGTTTTCTGTTCAAGAATTTTTTGTGCATTTTGCACATGGTCCAGATTTGTGAAAGCTTTGTGCCAATATAAAGTTAGTTATATTGTACCGAATTTGCAATTTAAGACAGTTTCTTGCCGAAAATAAATAATGAGTCCTTACAATTTGCAAATGTTTCCTTGAGCTCCTTGAGAAAATATTTCTGGCTTTGCAGTAATTCTTAAAAATGAGCTGTTCTTGCATTCCTTACACGTGGATTCTTGTTTTAAATTATTTAAACAAAACATACAAAAAATGTATAATTTACATTATTTGTGCCATGACAGAGGAAAAAAAGGGATTTAAAAATATTAAAAAAATTAGAGGGCATATTTAAAATGCCAGAAATAATATTTAAACAAGTTTTTAACATAATACATGTATATGTTGTGGCACCGTCCTAAGAACCAGGAACTCAAGGAATAACATATAAAGAATGAAAATGACCCAGATAAGAGTAATTATCTGAATATTCCCCAAATAGCTGGTCTCTTTGGCCTAATTTCATGCTTCATGATCAATAGGCGTGTCTGCACCATCTCGAGATTGCCAAATATCCAGCTATTTTGAACTATCCCGATCGAAAGCTATCCAGCTATTTGCGTCTTCACCAGACCGATACGCTCATCACCAACTAGCTCGAAAAATAATCTCGAGATTGACGCATGCGCACTTCAGCGAATGACTGTACGGCCAGCGCGCGGATTTAAGATGTCCAGTGAGACATTATTAACACCTAAGTACAACGGCGAACAGCAAACAAAAAACAAAACAAAGACAAAAACAAACTAGACGAGTAAATGCAGAAAACTGACGATTTGAACGCAAAAAATACGGTAGATGTACGCTGAGCTAACTGAGTGGTATAGATCACATGTGCGCGCTAGTAGAAGTAAACAACAACACGGAAAACCGGAAATCGTTGTGCATGATGGGATCGGGATTATTGACTCCGTACTTCGGTCTGGTGAAGACGCTCGCAAACTATCCCGCTAGTTCGGAAATAGAAGGATATTTTGCAAACTAGACCGAGATATCTTGGGATATTATCCCGACCAACTATCCAGCTAATTTGCCACTTCGGTCTGGTGAAGACGCAAATAGCTGGATAGTTTGCGATCGGGATAGTTCAAAATAGCTGGATATTTTGCAATCTCGAGATGGTGAAGACACGCCTAATGTCAATAGACTCCTATGTCTAGGGAATTTATCAACCAAATCGGGTGAAACTAGAAACCTTGCACATCACCTCCTTCGGGTTTTAAGACAATCCTTTGCCTTCTCCATATCCCTTATTCTTTCTTGGGCCATAGTCTTTATTACCTTTTCCCTAGTGTTTGAGCTGTTTATAAAACAGTTTTTAATAGTCCAGAGTAAAAATATTGATATAACCCCCATTTTTTTTTTATTCTTCTCAACTTATGTATGTCAGTCATCACAGAACAGATGGAGAAATACAGGTTTCTGACTGTCATTTATTTCTTCTGGTTTAAACTATTTTTTTCTTCCTGACTGGTCTTTAAAAATAAAGGACCTATTGTCATTTGCCATAAATATTTTTGAATACTTGCAATAAAGCAAAATTCTATGCTTTACCTGTGTACCCATTTGTGATTTCATATGGATTTGAGAAAATAGGTCTATATAATGTCAAAGTTAAAATACAGGTAGATATTTCAAGGGTATTTACTACTTGGCATCAGAATAATTTATATAGAATCATACTAACATGAGTGTAGAGATTTATGATATTTATTGTAAAACAGGTATACTAGAAAAGGCAAGGAAAACTTTATAAGTCTTCTCATTGCTTAGAGGCAATTCAAAGTCCAAAGCTGTTGATAAAAATTTGTTACTGCTCGAGTCAGGATTTTTTTTTTTTTTTTTTTTTTTTTTTGGGGGGGGGGGGTTATTATTCCACAAATTTAATGAGGAATTTCGACACTTATCACAGAATAGAGTTACAGAATTTAGACAATAAGTTACAGAAATAACTGAGAAGTCAGCAGATAATAGAATAGTGGAGAATATGAACCCCTCCCGGCCTTTCGTTTCTTATCCTCTGTAAGACGATTTCTTGAAGCATTAGATGTGGACTGACACAGAAGCTTTGTCATGCCATGGGGGGTCTCACCAGTGAATGGGGATGTTTTTGAAGATGATTCCTCATCATACCTGTAGGGGAGCAATTTATTTTTCTTTCTTTTTCTTCTTTTTGTGGCTTTAATCTGTTGACACAATTTTCAAAGGTATAGCTCCTGTAATCAAGGCATAGGACTTACAGGATTAAATCTAACTGAGGACAAATTAGACGAGCTCTCATCCCTCCTTCACATGATTTACACCTAACAACTAAAGATAATCACATCCCCTGCGGAGCTCAGGGTTCCTCTTGAACTCCTCTCTATAGGCCTGTCCTCATCAGCTCGAGTTGGCCAAATAGCCCGCTCTTTCTGATTCAGGAAATTAGAACAAAGTTACAAATCGTTTCGAGCTCCAGAAATTTGCTCAGTGTTTTACGCACAATCCGAGTCTTCGGGCTGGTGAAGACGGACCGGACAAATAGCAGGCTATTTTCCAAGCTAGCCCAAGATATCTTGGGAAGATTTCAAAATAGCCTGCTCTTTCATGATCGGGCTATAATTTCCTGAAACAGAAATAGCAGGCTATTTGGCAAACTCGAGCTGATGAAAACAGGCCTTATGCTCTTGGATTCAGAGAATAGATGTAAATGTTTGCAGACCATCAATCCTTTTTGTGCATATTGTACTATTTTGGCACAGGACTTAAGGAAAAATATGGCAATAACAGCTAGGGATGCACTGAGAATCATATCTGCTAGAAAGCACTATCAAAGTGACTTGGTAATATTGCCTCAGATTCTGAAACAAAATCTTGGATTTAGCCCAAGCTGCAATCATAATTATAAACCATTTGGTCAGTGAGGAATCCCATGACCTCATCACCTGTCTGATTATCAAGATATTTATTGGAAATCAAAATCTAAATTTTCGTTTTCCTAACGTTTTTTATATTGGGGAAAATGAGAATGGTAAAATCGGTCACTCAAGTTTTTTAAAAACTTTTTTGAGGCACTTCATGATCATTTTATAGCTCAATTTTTTTTAGGGCTTCAATATTACACCATATCACAGACACTGATAACACGTAGGGCAATGCATCTCAGATTTAACATTGTTAAACGATGCCGATGCACCGATTCAAACTGGCTACTTCAAAATACATGTAGATTGTAAAGCTATATAGCAAGATAGAAAAGAAGTGATCCATCATGTAAGATGCTACTTGAAGCAATACGATCCTGGTGATCAAGAGATGAGAGCGCTATGGTAACCACAACCTCTGCCCCAGTGTGTCACTCACTTACATGAAATATGATGCGCTGACAATCCTCCTGGAGTTGATGTACATATAATGTACAACACTGAAGATCAACCCAATTAAAATGTTAGCAAAACCTTTTCAAACTCGTTATTCAATGAGTTAATGGGACCAAAGTTGCGATATTTAATTAAGCAAAAGCAAACCAAACCCTTGATAAGCAATGAGCGCAGAAAGGTCAGTGTTGTCGGAGTTGTTTGTTTTGATTTCTGAGTTTAGACTGCCATTTGTGTCTGTTTGATTATTTGTATTGGTATGCCATGGGGCTAAACAGGTGTGAACTTGTTACTTATCAAGGTGAGCTCTGTAATGAACTTTGCTCCTAACCATGAGACATGGAATAATACCCCCTTAGGGGTGCTTCAATACTACTTTATTCATTCCAATATCCCCGGTGATCTCTTGATGAAGAAAGGAGGGTTGGGAGACGGGAAGAAGGCGTCGAGTAGGTAAGAAAAGGGTCAATGTTGCAACCGACTACCGCGGCGCGATTTAAGGAGGGTGCTGAATTCCAAGCGTCATTGTGCCGCACCGTATCTAGGCTCTATCTCGTAAACATGGCAAGAAGGTGTGGGCATTTGCATTCATTTCCATTCTGACATTCTGCACCATGTAGTCCTTTCTCCATCTCGTCATTATTACCGTTTCAGGCCGGTGTCACTTACCTTTATTTTAGATTTAATTAAACTACACATCTGTCGTATACATTCATTTCCTATGCTATAGCACACAAGATAAAGGACATAAATATTATGTTTACATGAAAACAGCTGCAGTTGACTGTATTCAAGTAGATAGAGTGGAAAAGGTACAGAGAGTGCATCTCATTTTGGAGCTTTTATTGTAGGTCCATGGAGAAACTAATTGAATCGCTACCATTTTGTAGAATAGGCATCAGGATGTAATGGAATAATGAAATCATCAAAGGGATTTGGTTTCCATGGAAACTGTTATATATCCACACCTTCTAATAACATCAATTGTTTTCAGTACCTTTAACAGGTCAGTGTTAATTGTTTTCATAGCTGTCCTGTACACCTAGCACAAGGAGTTAATTTGATAACGGATGTGTTTGACTATCTTGTATAGTTAACCATGATATATGTAAAGGTCATTCCTGATATCATTGTAGAGGTGTCGGAACAAGGACATAAACAAAACTATGAGTAAACATCATTACAGTAGAGACCTCTAGCTCTATGACAAGAGCGAAGCTATATGTTTGCCAGGGTCCTGTCTTACAAAGAGTTTTTGATTGATCCAAAATCAATCGTAAGTCCTCCGATCAATTGCAACTTTGCAGTCTCCTATCTCTTATTATGTACCTAGTTGGGATTGATATCAATCACAAGTTGTGATTGATATCGACTCTTTGAAAGACGGGCCCAGGTCTTTCATTGAAGCCCATTTGATGGTAATATGTAAAGGCAATAACACAGTTGATGATTAGACACACGATGATGCCACCTCTCTGTGTATCTTTGGTGTACTACATTTCGTCCCTATTTTCACGAAGTGACGGTAATGAGGATAATCGTCACGCAAATTATATGCGATTTTCCTAATTACCGTCACTTCATGAAAATAGGGACGATTTAATTACAAATTGAATTTTAAAATTTCAAAATAATTTTAAACTTTTGTTCAGGAAAACATGGCATTTCACAAATTGTTCTCTATGCTTTGTAGAGAAATCTCGTGTCTCAAATCATACTTGGGGGGCCCGCCCCTTATAGGTTTTCAATAACCTGCCCAATATTTGACATTTTAAAGAAGTTTTGGTTTGGCATGCAGATTCGGTACAATGTTCAATGAATGCCTATAGCCTGCAGAATGTCCATAATTTGTAGGAGACTGTATATATAGCTCCTTATGAAGATTGCTGGCTTTGTCCCCATAGCTTCAGTGTCAAGCGAGTTCAAACAATCAATACAAATCATATCACGTCACTTACACACTCCAAGATATATCTAATCAATGAATCTCATATATCTTGAGGCGGCTCCAGGTTGGTACGTCCTGCAGTCATGATTGGGGTCTCCATAGGGAATCCGAAGCTCTTCAACATTACATGAGAGGAGCTGATGAATCATCAATTTTTACAGAATCTTCTCTTTCATTACTGGGAGAAAGGGAAGGGGAGAGATACTCGAAAATTATGAATGATTTTAATATTTAAAGGCCCACTGCACTACGTGTAGCTACTTGCACCCTCTTTATAACAAACAATGCCTAATCGGTGACCATTGGTCCCCCATGATCCTCTTTTTCTTATGTTAACTGAGAGCTGAGTTGATAAAATAACCACCTGTCCAGTGACCTTGTAGGGCGGTCTAATCCCTCCTGTAAACTATGGCAGATAAGCTTTAAGGAACAACGATCGATACTGGATAGCAAAATAACCAAACATTTTGAGTTAGATAAAGATATACCTACATTTTTCTCCCAGTGTTTTTTATTGAGAATTTTCAGGGATGTAAACATGCTTTGAATGAATTTCTTAATTTGTCAGGATCTTGCAGGAAAGCGCAAATAAAGAAAATGCACACATTGTGCAACTATGTGAAGACTATAGAGTGTACCTCGTCTATTAAAGATTAATGGAATTTAAAGAAAGTTTTCATTTCATACAGAGAAAAAAAAGTCAAACATGGAATGTAACACATTCTGAAATATGTTTTGTTACATGTCTTGCCAATTTAGTAACCTCATAACGAGGTCACAATCATGGGAGCTCAGGTTATAATTCATGGCACCACACATTTCACAGATAAACATTCATATTTGTTCATAAGAGAGTGATAGATTCCAGCCAGAGGCGTGAGCCGTGGTTTGCATAATTTAGCATGGGTAGTTATTATTCTTTTCTTATTCCTTTCCACCACGTCTGTCGAGATGAGGATTAATGAAAGAGTCTAGAGAATACATGTGAAATGTTTCATTAAAAGTTACCTTGAGCAAGGTATTTATTTACTACTCTAACAATAGAATTCATTAATGCATTTTAATGCTATTCCATTCTCTTTCTCTCTTTTTTAATTTTTTCTCTCTCGATCTCTCTCTCTTTCTATCTTTCTTTCTTTTTTCTCTCTCTCTCATTCTCTTTCTCCCCTTCTCTCTCTCTCTCTTTCTCTCTCTCTCTCTCTCGATAACATGTGTGAAAATGATTATTAACAAACATGCTGTGAGCATGACTTGCTGAGTGGCTCATACTTTAAAGTGTTTGTTCTCTATCATATTCCATGTATGTGAATCGACTCCAGAAGACATTATCATCATCGCGTCTGGATCCATTAGTGGTTCTTTATTGATTTCTCTGCATCTCTTAGCGGCTGTTTGATACCTGATACTGACAGTGCATGATTAAGAACTAATTAAAATCACAAACAGGGTCTAATGCCCACTTATTCGTGTTCCCATTAAAGCTTGTTTGTTTACCAGTTTGTACAAAGGTCGGGAGAGGAATGTTCTTTCATTACGACTCTCTTGTCTGTCCGTCTTCATTTCAAGCTAAATATATCACTGAGTATAGCGGAAGATTAAAGGGATAGATCTACGTATCACTATCAGGTCTAGTGCTGTGTTCATATCGATGTGGATGACAAATTTCTTCTGCATCATTAGTTCATTGGGGATAAAAAGAGCTGGAAATTACTGTGATTATGTCATGTGGGGGACTGATTTGTAACAGGAATTAAAACTAATTTCACCTCTTCTTGTAATCCCAAGCATAGATCCTTCCTTTACATGCTGGAATTCTAACCCTATGAATAATGACCTTTAGTATCCCTATACCCTATAGATTTGTTTTTAATAATAGTGGCTTATATCAACAATCATCCATAACTGTGGTTGATGATCATAAATCTCAATTGTCTGGAGCTGTCTCGTAAATGACTATTGTCTGGCTGTGAGCTGTGAAGGAGGTCAATCCCCTTACTGACTTACTCTCATTTTTCATCTTTATCATACTTATATTGGGAGGGTTTAAAGGATTAAGGAAACATGAATGAATGGTTCAATCATGGTTCAATCATGGTTCAATCCAGTTGAGTATGGTTTTCTTTGTGTCAATAAAAAAAAAAAGAGGTGTAAGATGGATCTGTAACTTGGTGCCAAAATGTTAACCAGCATCAGCTATAGAATAACTACAGATTTAAACCAACCTCCCTGTACCAATTCTGTTCCAGTTACTGTGCCTTAATTGTCTTGCCATCATCATTCAATAATGTTTGTGAATGTGTAAATGAATCACTTTGAGTTTGTACATGTCACTTTTAAATTATGATGAAAGCTTCCATCTTTTCTTTAGACTATGCTAGCCTTTGTCCTGTTTATAGGCCTACCTCTTTCTCACCGCATCCTCGATCAATGATTTAGCGGTCCAAACCGACCCTTACAGATTCATCCAGACTCTTGCGAGAAGGATGGTGTTGGCGTTGTGTGCTTATGTGGTTACCTTTCAAGTGAAGCTACCACTGTCTTCCAGTTTGCACTTCGAAACCGCAGACTGCATCGCAGAGCGAGATCTCTTTCGTAATAGATACTGAGATTAACGATTGCATTATATGAATGCATCGTACTGCACGATATGTCACCAAAGTCCTTTTATGAAATTTGTGGTGCAGTATCTTGAGTCTTATTTCTTTGAAAATCCATCCTAATCGAGTCATGAATGAAATAAATTCTGAAATTAAACATCCCATTTCTAACATCGCCAGGCCCATTCTAAGAATAATTTCCTTGAATAAATAGCCCTTTCTTTATAATGAGGTACTTTGGAGTGCCGTTCTATGACTGAACTTCACCTCTTTGAACACACAAACGTCTACACCACATCCCAACCCAAACACTCCTTCTAAAGGACTTCAAAAGAGAGTAAATCAATAGGAGTCCGCTTCTCAAATATGATCGCCTCATCGTCAGTCTGTATGATTTCGTCATAATATTACCCACAGGGAACGGCTTCATGTCATGTGCTTCCTTCATGCACATGTCAAATGTCATCGCATTTAACTGAGATTTCTTTTTAAAACCGATTCTCCTCTTTGATGATGAATACAAAGTGAATGGAGTTGTTACACCACTTTATTTTACATCTAGAACACAATAAATGGTCCTTGGCTGACATCTTACTTTTTCCTTAACTTTTATATTTTTTCCATATATTTATGCCAAGACTTCAAGACAGTCGTTTAGTCTATCAAAGAGGAAACATACCTCCCCCCCAAAAAAAAAATATATATATATAAAAAAATGAGAAAATAAATCCAACAAAGGCTTCAAATTTTGTTGCAGAAATATTGGACTTTAGAGACACCCTGTTGGGTTTATCATCCATTTTGAGTTCCATTTTAAAGATACTATATCCCTTTTGCAGCCAAAATAAGACAATTACTTAGGTGATTGCAATTACTTAATCCGATTCGACAACTAATGGTTGTTATTTTCCCACTAAAAGCCATTTTCGAGCCCTTTCGTTTTGAGGGAAGTTCTAAATTAGTATTGTCTTTCAAATGCCGTTGGAATTTAACCTTTACATTTTGTTGGCCTGCAAATGGGAATTAGTACCTTTAAGGTCTGATGATAGATGTGAAATACTATCTGCATGGGAAACTGCAGATCTATCACCAAGCATAAATCCATAGCTATGCGAGGAGGAGGAGGAAGAGGAGGAGGAGGTGATGGAAGAGGAGATGAAGAAGAGAAAAAGAGGATGATGGAGAAGGATGAAGGAAGCAGAAGATCAGGGAGATACAAAGAGGCGACCTGGTTTGCATGTCAGGGTTCATATCTCTTCTGAAACCATTCAGTTTCGCTATTTTGCGCTGGATTCCCAGGTGACATGATATGGGAGTGTTTGCAAGACCATGCCGTGATTGAGATCACAGAAATGATAAATAAAATGAAACCGGGTGTATTATAATTCTGCTTACCAGTAGATATATTTAGAGCTAAAAAATGTTATCAGTGTTTTGGATCCCAGGTGCCTATTCCGTAAATATAGTGGATGTGGGTCAAAACAAAACTATTTTGTAGATTTGATTGGTAGATCAGAATGCTTCTTGATTAGCTGCTTGAAAATTGAAGTTAGATACCGTTCAAGTCCTCTTCACTTTATACAAGAGAATTGTTTATATTTTACTCAGTTTCACGTTTAATCTACTGGTTGTTTCTTGAGCACCCTGCCTCATCTCTCTCTCTCTCTGTGATTCTTTCAGACTGATGAAAATTGAAAAGGAAGCGCGAAGTAAATTAATTTAGATATAAAAGCTTGATTATCTCCGACATAAAAGCACTGTGCTGTCCCAATGAATTTCTCACAGCCCTTTTTATTAATTATGAATTTTCTTACTTCATGTTGTGTCATCTCACCGTCTTCAAAAGCACTTTCAAACTTTTATGTCTAAACTTGTATGTCTGCTCAGAGAATAGGGGAAAAAGAAATAAGGGAAGAAAAGGCCTAATGTTGTATGTTCCTTGATTTTCTAGGTCAGAGCTAGAATGAAGAGAACTTTGGTTTATAAAGAAAGAGACTTGATTTAATAAATGAACAGACAAATAAGTTGTGACAGGTCATTCTATTTGTGAGTTTTGTTTTGTGTGCGGTGCAAACAGAATCAAGGTCTTTAAAACATGGTTGGTGTCAAAGTCAATCTTTTTGTAAAGGATATTGTTTCCTTTACATCTGTCTCTGCCTTGTGTAATGTGATTTTTACCAGGGTAGACTTGAGATGGAACTCTTAAAGACAAGGTAGATTTCTGGGAAGAGGTGAACAATAATTTGTGAGCGTTATCATTGTTATTATGCAAATGTGGAAGAACATCAGATAACAAATGTTCCCTGAAAAGCATGGCTCTTCAAATGCCTTCATATTCTAAAAATGGCATGTAAAAGCTTAAAAATCGGAACAGATTTTTATGCCACATTTTAGGTAGTCCCATATACATATTTCTTTGTACAGTGCTTGTAATTTTACCAAGACTGGGCCAAATTTTGTGATATTTTGATGATTCCAGAACCATGCAGTACACACCAATACTTATATGCTAGATGATAAACCTTTACTGATCGATTCCACACCGTTTCTTTCACAATTAAATTGCTTAACCAGAGCTCAACTTTATCTTTAATTGTACTATGTGTGAGCTATAGGAAACAGACAGGACTAGTCTATAAATGTACTTTATTCCAATTTGTCTCCTTCAATGTTCTCATTCTTATGTATAAAAAAAAAAAAAAATGTATAAAACAAAACAGGAGTTAACTTTCTTTAAAAAGAAATTTTCAGACTTTTTTTTATTATTGTAATCTGAGAGAGATATAACATTCAACAACAAAAAATTCTGTCTACAAAATATATCAAAACCAAAATTTGTATCTAAGAGGTTCAAAGCTTACATTATACATATTATCTATTACATATGGCTTCTATTTATTTATTAAGTATTTAATAATTATAAATGCCAACAAGACAGGAATACCTGCATGCCTACCTCCATAGAGTTCATAGTGATACAGCTGTCACAATTCAAATCATTCCTAGAATTGTTTTAATCGTCAAGTATATTTGGGCTCAATGATATACCTACAGGGCAGACATTATTTAACTTTCACTTCTGCTTATATCCAACTCAATGTGACGTATGTGAGTATGAAAATATTGCTATGTTGTGCAAGACAAAGCTGTAGTTTCTCAGCTGGTGCTTGGTATTTTGGAATGTTGGACATGAAAATAGAACTTAGAAGAAGGCAAAGTTTGACAGGCACCAACTGTGTTTCTCTCTCTCACTCACATCTGACTTCTATGCTTGATACCAAGCCAATGGGGGGGGGGGGGGGGGGGGGGGGGTTTCACAAAGACTAAAAACAACTTTAAGTTGGACTTAACTATGGCAGGCCATTCATGCCACTAATTCCTCTAACCTCTTCTGGCATTGGTTTCTCAAGGGACGTGGTCACAAATCTACAGAATTTACCTTTTTTGATAGTTCATTATTGAAGGAAAAAAATATTATCTAAATATCATAATTGAAAGACCAATGGCGACAGCAACCAGTGGCATGAATGGCCTGTCTTAGTTAATTCCAACTTAAAGTCGATCTTAGTCTTTGTGAAACACCCCTCCCTCCCCCCCCCCCCCCCCCCCCCCCCCACCCCGTGCAGATGGATGTTGGTTGCTAGTTATATTGCAGGATGTCAATGAAGACTATGTTTACAACATAACGATCATCATGATTTCATCTGTATTTTGTGATTTTTTTTTTTTAATGTGAATGGATCCTTTTGATAAGTTTAGAAATAAAGAAATAAAGAAACGTGTTCATGCATAATAGCCTTTTTGCATAATATAATTGCCGACAAAGTGCATGATACATTTCTGACTTAGGTGAAATACATTGAGCTAAATACCCTTAGAATGTCTCCATGGTGAAAGTTAGATTGGTAATATTATGTTATGGTGACATGAAACATGGCAAAGAACAATTTCTGCTGTTTTTCAAAGAATTATCATGGTAGCGGTAATTTTAGAGCATGTGTTTTGAGACACATGAAAGTTCTTGGATCACTTTGTCGTCTGTTATAATGAGTGTGTGGAGCGTGTGTGAAACGAGACCATCATCTGAGTACAGTCATCATCCAACCTTTTTTAATTTGTCTAAAAGGCATCTTCCATCTGAATCTAGAGCAAGTGTGTTTATCTTCCTCGTGTCTACATCACCACCTGTAACGGTGATTGGAGCTGTTTGCTGCCCCTCAACAAATAAACCATCATCCAATGGCTTCATGTATTGATAGCGAAAACAGAAATGATGGAGGCAGACAACAACAACAACATGATTATTATTAGCAATTTAACATTCAGTGAAAGATTAAGTGGGATACAAATCCAGACCCAAGATGTATAAAACATTTGAGGAATAGTGAGGTACTGACATCACAGTCCTATGACAGAGTTTACAGTGACTCCTTTAGATATCTATCTTCACATCATAAGAAAATTCGTATCTTACCGGTAGTTTTTCTCATTTCCTTCAAACCTGTTTTGATGTATTTCCCTTCTTTTTCCTACTTTTCTTGAAATTGACTTATTGTAGGTTTGAGTTCTCCTCTAAGGATAGACTGTATTTAGTAAGCTACAAGCCACATGTCTGCAGACATGGAAAAGACATTACACAAAGTTGCTGATAATGGTGTTCTGGTCAACAAGAGAACATTCATTATTTTTTTCTCTCTCTCTCACTTACCTCCCTCTGTGCTTGCAAGTAAACGCAAACAAAAAGGTTTTAACATGATTGTATTTGATAGGATTTTCATATGAATCTCTACAAAGTAATATCGTATAGCTAGCTCTCAGCCACCGTCAGTTTTCAAAGAGGCATAGTGGAGCTGCTCTTTGCTGGCCTTCTTTCTTTCTTAACATCTTCCATTTATGTGAAATATTCTATGGTTTATTTTCTCATTCATGTTCTCATCTTATTCATTCCTCTTCTATTTATCGCTAGCCTTATAAAGGACAGACGAAGCCGTCATATATATTTCTGTACAGATTCGTCTGTTCAAAATATGGCTGACAATGTGTTTCTCTTCTGTAATGTACATCACTTATTTTTTTATTTAAAAAAAAAATTATTTCTGATATTTATACAGGGTGGCACATATCACCAATTTGGTGGTTTTCCATGAGGCCCTGTTAAAAATAAAACAAATAACAGCAGTAAAAGCAAAATAGATGAATACACAAGCATATTAACAGGTAAAATACAAATTAATTGGTATTCTCATGAAATAACTGATCATTCAAGAATTATCCTTGATCATTTACCAACAAATTTTGAATGGAAATTTCAATTTAAATAGAAAATACATTTTGCTTCATCATCAATTCAGTCTCTCTTTTCCTGTACATTTTATTTTTCTGTCTCCTGCCACTTCCGCTTGAGTCAAGGTCTTCCTTCGTCTCGTTAATAATTCAAGTCTATATCTCTCCTACCTACCTGCATCACAACGTTTAAGTGACACGTCTAATTCGATTTTTAGAAGGGAGACACCTTACGGCCTGAATGCGCTGATTCCATTTGTATATTTGATTAGCAATAGCGTTAAGTATGTTGAGCACCTTCACAGTGTAACATGATAAGGGCCAGCCATATGTGTGCCTCGCATTTTTGAGAAGGCAACGTGCCTATACCCTGCACATGAGGAAACACACTGATCCGTTCCCTGCACCCCCCTTCATCAATAATTCAATAATATGGATGAAATTATACATTCTCTACTGTATTTTGTTGGAGCTAGCTATCGGCTTATTCATTATGTGAATTCCCGTCCACTCACATGCATGTACAGTGAAGGTATTCTCAAGGGATTATACCTCATTACATTCTCTGTCATATAGCGGATAAAGGAGGTTCACATTTCCATATTCTGAACTCATGATGTATTTGAAGGTCACACCATATTGCTTTTATGTTATTGCTTTGTTCTGCCATGTTTTGTATTCATATCAACTTTCATCTCTATATTTAGCAAGTTCACAAAACCAATTTTGCGCGATAACAACATTTCATGGAAATACGATCATCCGCCTTTGCAATTTCATTTTGATGGTATATTTTTGTCAAGCAGAGTGAACGCAACATCTTTGCTATTTGATTCCTCTTCCAAATTGGTGTATAATGTCAATGTGTACTGCAAACTCATAACCTCTTTATCACAGAGATATACCAAGAATCCTTATTTATAAAGGTCAGATTATCTTTTAATAAAAACTCTTGTCTGCCAATTTGTTTTCTAGAACACTCCAAAATGAGATTTCAAGAGGACTGTAATATTTTTCCTCATCTGACAAAACAGGCCACATGGAACTCTGTGTATTCTGTCATCAGGTTTCAATTTATGTTCCTCAAAATCAATCAAAGAAATAAAACAAGAATAGACATTAGGCTTGAAAAGAGAAAGCTTGGGGGCTCACCAGAATATATTTGTGTGCTTGGGAAGTAAATCCCATTGCCTCTTGTTGAAAAATCATGTAATCTTTTCATTACAAAATAGAATCCAGGTCTTTCTTTTTTATACCGACAGATAAATGATATTCTTTAGTTTTTCTCTTTTTTTTGGATGAGATGGTTATTAACAAAGATCAACATGTTTGTTGTCGTCCCACTTTGTAATCCATAGATAAGAACCAAGGACATTAGGCCTGTCCTCATCAGCTTGTGATTGCCAAATATCCTGATCGCAAATTATCCATTAATTTACGTCTTGATCATCAGCCCGAAGTTGCAATAAGCGGGACATTTGGTTGAGTTTGCAAAATCTCCTGCTATTTGTCCGGTGCATCTTCATCAGCAGACTCCCACTACGCGCGAACGCTGAGCAAAATATCTTGAGCTAATTTCTGGAGCTTGAGTTTCGAGTTTCGAGGTCGAGTCTCGAGCTGATGAAGACGCGATTTGTAACTTATGGATTATTTCCCAAATCAGAAATAGCAGGCTATTTGGCAATCTCGAGCTGATGATGAAGACAGGCCTATTGTTGGCTTGATGTTAGGAGGACGTCGGACCAATGCAAAGCATTTTGTGAGATTAGTTTATAGATTGGTTAACAAAATCACTCTGACTTCTCTAGTTAGAAATATTTAGACTTTTTTTAGTTTAATGAAAAGTGAAATACACTTTCTGTAGAATTATCAATACACCTGTAGTTATGTTTTTCTACCAGTAAGACACGTTTCTGCATTTAAATTTCATTTGACATGATATATACCCTTTTTACACCTAATTGTACTTCAATTAAAATTTCATAGGGATGTGAATACTTGCCTGCAAAGAGGTGCACATACGAATATTATCATCAAATCATTATCATCATCATCATTGTTATCTTAGTAATTATGAAGTTTCTTCATGATATAATGCTTCTATAGTGCTTAATATATCATGACACCTAGGAAGTTTAACCAATCATCCACCAAATCATTAACATATAAAAGTACACGGTCTTAGATTCACCTAGAAGTTGGAAGGGTCACTCAGGTAGACATAATTGATATCACAATTATTGATTCAATTTTCAGGTTGAAAGATTTATAAATATAACATTAATGTAGACACATTGATATAGTCAGGAATTTGCCTTACAGATATATTCTCCTCTTGCGTCTTCGTCTTTTTTCGCTGCCCTCGTCAGTGAAATGAAGGATAGGTAATAACTGCGGTAAATGGAGCATCAAATGACAGTGGAAGCCGGGATATTGTTTAGTCAAATAACCCCCAAAGTCATTTTAGCAATATCCGCAGAGTAAATCTACATGTATATAGCTGACATTTTGGACTGCCGCCGTTATTCTCCTAACTTAAGTACACGCTGGAAGAGAATCCTGTATTCTTAAGAAAACAACATTAACATACATTTACAACGTTATTTAATAAAAAGGATGTATTTTAACTTAGAAAGCAGTCGTTTGGCATTTAATTTTAGAATGATAACAGTTTCTCTTTATAGCATAAACTTGACTGCAAATTCTCATCTGTCAATATATAACAGCATTGGTATGGGGGCTTGTACATTATATCTAGAAGATAAAAACTTTTTTTGCTGCTTTGGGAAAATAAAAATTGATGTATACTTTTATCTGCCTAAAATATGAAGGAAAAAATGTCTGTTTGACAAAATGCACTAAAAACTTGAACAAAACAAATGCAAACATTTGTCACACACCGTTATCAGCCCCCCCCCCCCCCCCCCCCCCCATAATGTTCATACAGTTTTGTAATTGTCGATGGGTATTAACAGCTGAGGTATCAGACACCAACGATAAGTACAATTAGTCATCCCTCACTTCATGTTACTTAGAGATAATGTTCGGAGATGCATGGAAATATAGGACACTACCGACTTAACTTAAACCTTACCAACAAGCTTCCTCGTGGCATCCCTTCACTTTGTGACAAATGTATCTCTCATCTACGTCATGGCACTAACTGGAGTGAAATAAATGAAGATCCCACTACCAAATTATCCTTGACAAACTTCCCAAGCAGAAGAATAATCAGTTAGCTGGCCCGTTTTACGCTAGTCTGTCTCGTCTAAATGTATCAGACCCACTAATACATGAATATGCTAAGAATGCTTATGTATTATTTAGAATAATGTTACATCTCATCATGGTTTCATGCAAGTTTGGTCAAGAGAACAATAGAAATAATGGCTGAAATATTTGTTTATGCAAAACAAAAATGAATTCCATTCATGAAATATTTGTAAGAATCCTGTTGTTTCATCTTTGTAAGAGCAGCTTCCATCTGTGGATATGAAGTTCTAAATCAGTCTTATTTATTGCTTAAAGATAAACTTGAGTTCTGGTAAAAAAAAAGAAAATGAATTCTCACAGAATCTAACGAAACTTACACTGAATGTTCAAGATTACAAATAAATGTCATGTGCCAAACAATTTTGGAAGAAAATGTATACTGGCTGAGTAATGAGTATAGAAAGATAAGGAAATCGGGGTAGTACTAGCCCCGACACCATGTGTGTTTGTCCCGTATACATCTTTCTGTGTAAGTGATTGTAACTTTACCAAGACTCTGCCAAATTTATGATGATTTTGATGACTCCAGAACCTTGCATTACACACCATTACTTACATGCTATATGATCAACTTTTCTGATCCATTCCACACCTTTTCTTTCACAATGCAATCGCATGACCAGAACTCAAAATTAAAATGTCTCTGGGAAGAAAATTGAGTACCCCAGTATGGATAGGAGGGACTATGAAGGAAAACAAAGTAACAAACGAGAGGAGAACATCTGTGGGATGATAGCATCACTGGCGGGTGTGGAGGTGGATGAGTTACTCCGGAGTCTGGTAATCGAGATACCAGTTTCATTTTTCAATTAGACTCTAACCTTGAGGTAACATTATGGGGAACATTGCCTCTGACTCATATCATGCCTGGTTGAGCATTTTAGAAATAATGCTAGCATTAATTTTGGGCTGTGGGAAAAACTTTTCATCACGATGAGAAACTAAAATTTGCTTTTGTTGTAGCAACTTATGTATTTGTGCTTAAATTATTCATTGTCATTGTGTTTATACATTGCTCATCACAATGTTTCTAAGCACAGGAGAGATTGTCAAGGTGGGGGATGAGAGAGAGAGAGAGAGAGAGAGAGAGAGAGAGAGAGAGAGAGAGAGAGAGATAAGGGGAGAAAGAGAATGAGAGAGAGAAAAGGAGAGAGAGAGAGAGAGAGAGAGAGAAAAAGAAAGCGAGAGAGAGAGAGAGAGGGGGGTGGGAATAAGTAACTAAATAATTTTACTGGATATTATTCTATCGTACTGTATTACACATCATGAAATATTCAGCTATCCAAGTTAATCTGGTTAATTATAATGTGAGGGTTTCTATACCCACTTCCTCTCTCTTTCTCTCTCTCTCTCTCTCTCTCCCTCTCTCTAATTTTCTATAACAAAGCAATTAATCTGCATACAAAAGTAACAGTTTGTGCAGGTATCTGTGCCTATTGAGTCTTAATGAAACCATAACATAATCATTTTAAGACTGCCAGCATATTAAACTTGCCAGTATCTTTTCCTCATAACCTTCTCCCTATTTGTGTTTATATTATAATTACCTCCTTACCAGTACTTTCTTTAAAAATTATTTGTATTTCTTTTTATTTTGATATTCCTGATACATTCCTGTCTTTTACTTAGAGATGATTGTAGAGGAAAGGAGTATTTTATTAATCAGTGATAATTCTCACCAGTTCTCTTTTGTTATTGCCGCTGCATTAATATTTGGAGTGCATGCATGCATAAGTGGATTTGCAGCCAGCTTGCAAGTTGCTACCTGTTGTCTGTGTCTCTCCACCAGACACACACCACACACCACACACACACTCTACCAAACGCACAATGCATACATAACACAATAGAGTGATGCTAAACAATTCTGTTGTGTGTCTGTCTGGCCAGCCTGCCTGCCTGCCTGGCTGCCTGCCTCAGTGGTACTAGTGGTGCTGGTGCGGTTAGGGGCTGCTGAACTTTAATCATTCAATCGTTGGAGCTTGTACCAACAGGTCGTGCTCTCTCTCTCTCTCTACCTGCCCGATTCTATCATTGGCGCTTACTGACTCGGACTGTCAAGTTGTTTGATCTATCTGTTTATACCTTCGCTCTTTCAACGAGCCCACAGGATATGGGCATTTATTGAGGATCGTCTATTTAATGCTGTCAATAATCAGAGATATATAATTGATGGATGGTTTTATTAGCGGATCCTGCTCTAATCTACTTCATTTCGAGTGAGTACTAGGTGATTTGTTCTCCCACAAAAAATTCTCCTATAATCTATTTTTAACTTTATGATTGGAATGTAATCCCCCTGTTTTATGGAGTCCCATAGGGGCCATACATCATAAATATCCAACATTCAACTATTTTAATTATTCACATACATTTTAAATTGGTCAGTTTGCTAAGCTTTTTAAGAATCTTTTTTTGTAGGCGATGAATGAATGTATCTTTGGACTTGGGCAACGGACCCACAGCACGCACAACAATTATTTTTTTTAAGGTGCAATTTAAACAGTACATGTATGCCATTTATAGAATACAATTGATATGATAATGATATGGTCATGTGTTTTATATATAGACATATTGTGAAGTATGTTTTAACAAATTAGTGTCGAAATAAGAAGGTTAAATGTGACTTCATCAAACATGCGTTGTGTTTACTGCTACTGAGGCAGAAAAATAAATACTGTATGACATATTTGTTTTCTCTGATGAATGTGGTTGAAATAAGTGCAATGCATTCATTGTGTTTTAATTGAAGTAATGAGTGATTGGGGTCTCCTAACTCATTTCACCCGAGCGAAGTTTGTGCAATTATTTGCAGGCTTGCCATTGCCTGTGATGTATTAGTTGTCATTAGATTGTAAGAGGAGGATTAGATCATTTAGATGAAAAGTATCCACATGCCGGCTGCCATGATGGATGGATGTGATGAGGTCTTCATTAAGATGGCCGGGTCCAACCAACTAGTCAACCCTCCTGTCTAGCTGCTGTAGATTGAATATCTCAGCTTGATGGCATGATTAATTGCAGTCTGTTGCAGTTACAGATGAGATGAGCGCAATTTGCGCGGGTAAATTGTTTCAGTGTATGTTTCGTTTTGTGATGTCATCAAGCCTATAATGTTTGCTTCTGCCTACTGGTAATGACAGTGGAGTGACTATTTAATCAAGGTTATGAGTACATGTTTTGGCAAGTAGTTTACAACCCAAATTAAATGTGCATCAACCCATACAAATTACAAAAAACCTTTCAATAGGGAGGCCAATGCCCAAATCTAACTTTTTAATTACGAATTTGTTTAAAATAAAACAAAGATTAAAAGAAAGCATTTACTTTCACTAAGAAAACTCACCCATCTGCCGACTCCAGAAGTTCCATAAAATAGGAGATATCCAGCTTGTAAACACTCCCTTCCTTCTACGCCTTGGCCGTACGCAAGAGCCTTGAAACAGATAAATTCATGTCGCGAAATTACGTTGATAATTAGACAGGCCCGAGGGAATGGGCGTGTCATTGTCCGGACAAAGTTTAAAACTTCGCGCGAAAGTGCAATCACTCAACAGCGGCTAGCCTTGAATCGGTCGCACACGTACACACCGACACAGGCTAGGCAAGCCCCGATACAGGCTGAAATCCAGCCATCAATGTGCGAACGATTACATCTTCAACTACTACGAGCCGAAGGCGATGGTTCAAAAATGAAGAAGAGATATCAAAATTGGCAGGAAATAAATGTATATAATTCATTGATATTTACCTTAGATGTGTATTCCAATAATTTGATTTCCTCATGAGTATTCCTTATTATCAACGATCGAGAAGTTACGAGGTCCAATTAACATCCATCTTGCAGCGTAGACAGCAGCATGCATAGCGCATTTCTCTCTCTCTCTCTCTCTCTCCCTTTCGCTATACGTAACATACACACTCACTAACCATGTATCATACAACACACCTTCAAATCATGGCTTTCATTTCAATTCTCAATTGGAGTATATGACTGCTCACGTAGACTTTTTTTTTTACTTAAATATCTTTTTTAACACTTCTCATACATTACTGCACGACACTCGAATCTAGTGCTGTGAGAATAAGGTACTAGGGTCTATAAATAAGACTACGCTTTGCGCACGATCTGACCGGAGCTTAGTGGAGCTCAGACATATGTCGCAATACCCTTTATTTTTGGCGCGAACAATGACGTCACCGGTCACAGTTTTCCTTCTCATTTTGAGATGGCTGTAGCTATAGGGCTCAAACCAACGCAAGATTGACATAATCATCGTACTCTATCTACCTTCGCATGTTCAGTTTGTAAAATTCTGTATTTAAAAAGATATAATCTTTTTTCTTTATATTTTCTAGTTGTTAGAAGTGGCAATTGTGAACATCTGAAATGTTGATCTCTATCAAAAGTTCTTTACTCAAAACGGATCCCATATTTTTAGGGTCTACCTTCAGCCAATGAGAAGGTTTTTAGTGAGCAAACCTCTACGCCCTCTAGTCTGTGATACGCGTGCGTAAAGTTCTTCTGCTACGACAATTATTGGACTCAAATACTTCAAAATCTGCAAGATCGTCAACAAATGGTGAAAGACTGTTACAGATCCGTGATTATAGGTATGTTGTGAAATGTATAATTGTATTTTCTTTTCTTATTTTCATCAATTTTTATTTTTACATCATTTTTTTCCCTCTGCTAATTTTTTGAAGTGGGCGACGAGCGCACAAATCGTAGGCGTAGAAGCCTTACGCCCGGGCATTGGCCTCCCTACTTTCAAGGTGTTTTTCTGTTCAGGAATTAGAGGTAGTACAGTAGCAGGAATATGCATGCAGCAAGGAAATATTTTGTAACACTATTCATGCCTATACCAGTTGTTTTTACTTCCATTATTCAATATAATTGTATTTTGAGAACGAGCAAGTTCATTATCTCCAAGAATATTTGTTCAGAGCGTTAGAAATTTGAACCTAATTTGGGCTGCGTTATGTGTAAATATATCTTGGTCATTATCTTGAAAAAAATCAGAGACAGAAATAGCGTGTTATTTTCCTTGATCTCTTTTTGTTCAAGCCGTACAGTTTTGTTTCCTTACATCTTTTTATATTTACTTGACGGTATATTTTGTATCATGTGCATGTGATGTTATCAATATAGGACAACGCACCTCAACTTGCAGTGGTCTTTTTGTAACCCACAGACCGTCTATTCTTGTAACAAAGCGCAGTGGCACCCTTAGATGATAATGTGTATTGATGTTGCAATCCAGAGATGAAAAAATCCCTTTATGTTTTGATGAATTGTGAAGACTGGGTATGTGTAGACAACCTCCTTTCAACTGAGAAGTATTGATGTTTCTATTCAGAGAGAGAATTAAATCCAAACGAAGGAATGAAAATGGTTTCTACAGACCAGTCAAACGTACATTAGTAGAAATGAGACGGCAGGCACGCAATTTTTGTGTTTTCTGCTATGATGGATCACATGAATACGATTGGAATCAATAATGTTCTCCCATTCCTATTTTTACAACAAACAGCATGGTTGCGTGATCCCCCACAGTTACATGTATATGCTGCACAGCTCTGGGAAGAAAAGGGGAATATAATCTTTTTCTCTTTCTTGAAGGATTGGTGCTTGGACCCCATGGGATAAGAAGATACTTAGGATAAACCTTGAGGCAATTACCAGTCACTCTTTACACCAGAATATCCCTTGCTTTGTAGTCCTCATTGTTAACCAAGCTTTCTTTCTGTCATGAAAGCTTGCTGTAGCACTTCAAATAAACTGTTGTGAGGGGTTGTTTACTAAATTGAAGAAGGGGGATTGCTTTGTGCTCACCCTCTCACGAACTGGTGAGGAGTTGAATAGTTCAACAAGTTAGCTCAAATAATCAATAATACTTTAAAATTGATTTTGATGGGATGTCACTTAAAAAGACCAACTCAGAAGCTTTGACATGCTGACTGAAACAGTTAGTAATTTGGATGCTTAGTATATCAATGATTTGATTTAAGACTACCTGTACATCTATGGAATGGAGTGGGCGTTAATTGGTCTATGTACATATCTGATCAGGGATTTAATTGTTTTCTTTGTCTCAGACAATGTTTGATGATCTTTGAACTAGCTGAAAGATTCTCTTAGTCATTAGAGCAAACTCAGCAAAGCATAATGTCCTGTTACTTGTTTCATTTTTATTGGTAGCATGTGAGGCACCTTTGCTTCAGGAACATACATGTTTTCATTAGGTTTTAATTTTCCTCCAACTGAAATTGAACATCCTCATTAGCCTGCATAGTTATAACCTGATGTCTATTTTACTTCAATTCAAAAGTATTGTTTTTCAAAAGTTGTTACCTTTCTTACCAGGAAGCTAGTTTGTAATGGAGTCATTTAAATTTCTGAGGAAATGCCAACTCTGATACCCGCAGTTCTTATCAAATAAAACATTATAATTGGGTGCTTGTTATCACCATTAAAGGTTGTAATAAAACATATATCATGTCTCCTATTCTTCCACATGCCCACATATTGTTGACACATAGTATTATAGAATGATCTTTGACTCACATGAAGTTCGTAAC
Source organism: Strongylocentrotus droebachiensis (assembly GCA_035222895.1). Lineage (NCBI taxonomy): Eukaryota > Metazoa > Echinodermata > Echinoidea > Camarodonta > Strongylocentrotidae > Strongylocentrotus > Strongylocentrotus droebachiensis. The sequence goes on from JAVYIG010003351.1 coordinate 176,446, forward strand.
ATTAATGACAATATGACATCACAATGGTGTAGGCTTGTATCAATAAATTTAGGTTTAAAATGTGCACTTTGATAGGCCCTATTTACTTTGTACTTCTAATATAATTGAATTCCTTTATAGAGTCAAAATTGAATATTGAGTGTATTTTCATTTGTTGATGAAATTGAAAAGGAGGAACTGAGAGTGAGATTTTGATACTTTTCCTGCTTTCTTTTCATCATTCTTGCCAAGGTGCACACAGTTTTATATTTCTGTAATGATAGCCGACTTGGTATGATCAAAGTGCTATATTTGATGGTAAATAAGATCAGTTTAGGTCCAATAAACACAGCTATCAATACCCACAGAGGGCCGGGTCTGTGCTGTGGAATGGATTGCTTGGTTGAAATTGAAACTTTGAGTGCTTTATTCTAGGCATCATCCATGCCTATCTCCAGAGGACTAGATATATAAAGGTCAGTAGTATTGGGTTAGCACTTAGCACTATAATGACCACTTCACAATCAAGGCAATGTCTCCTCAATACTCACTATCTTGATATGATTTGACACCACAGACTGCATGGGTTGATATAGCTGTGAAACTTGAAAGAAAAATAAAAACCTTATTGGGTCTAGGAATAATGGAAAGAAGCGATATTGAAATAGAGACATCCTGCCATCCTGGCAATAGAAACTAGCTTGACAGAGAGACTGTCTCGGTTTTGGGAGAGTCAAAAATATATTGGAAAGATCTTCTCGGATAGCAATTTGAATTGAGTGTGAACCATGTGAAGAAGTACCCTGCAGTTTATTAGAGTGCAAAGTCAAATACTTATTTCAGCTTTCTTTGATCATGTTACAGCGAGATAGAAAGGTGTGATGGTAGCCTGGTAGGATGTTGTTCACAGCATGGAGTTACCGGTCAAATTTTGATAATGCATTGGACTGAGATGCTTTCTTTTAGACAATAAACGACAAACCAAAACTGAAAATAATCGTGGTACATGTCAAGCTGGATTGATAACATGAGTGATACTGGATTGATTATGAATGACAAATAGAGAGTCTTGAGAGGACACTCCTATAAGATAACAGCATGGAAACAAGAATGCTCTGTTTCTTTAGCAAGAATAAAAGCATCCTGTTGATTAGAGATGGTGGTTGGTCTCTCAGGCCTGTTTTCATCAGCTTGAGATTGCCGAATAGCCTGCTTTTTCTGATTTGAGAAATAATCCTGAAGTTACAAATCGCGGCTTCATCAGTTCGAGATTCGACCTCGAAACTCAAGCTCCAGAAATTAGCTCAAGATATTTTGCTCAGCATTCGCGCATAGTGCATTCTTCGGGCTGGTGAAGACGCACCAGACAAATGGTAGGATATTTTGCAAACTAGCCCAAGATATCTTGGGATGATTATCTCAACCAAATATCCTGCTAACTTCAGGCTGATGAAGACGCAAATTAACTGGATAATTTGCGATCGGGATAGTTAAAAAAGCGGGTCATTTGGCAAACTCAAGCTGATGAAAACAGGTCTTATGTCTCTCAGTTGTCTGTTTGATATCTCTGTCTCCACTCCTTCCTTGGTCTCCTTTTAACTTGAACTCTTTTCGAGTAACCACAAGCAACCAGGGTAGCTAGCCATAGTGGCTTCTGATAAGAGATACATGATACTGCCCTAAAACCTGTGGCTTTTATAGAAGTTCATGTATGATGTAACTAGGGTAAGCTTGGGAAATGTTTGTACAGTCAAACCTGCTTTAGTGACCACCTGTATAGAAAAACCACCTGTCTACAAAGGCCACATTTTTTGTTTCCCTTGAAAATGGTTTCTCATTGAAACACGTAAAATAAAAATAAACTAATATTTGGTTCTTGTATAGCGCATATATCACATTATATAACATCTCTATGCACTTCCACCTGCCTATAAAGACCACCATACTTGTCTCCCTTGGGTGATCTTTATAGACAGGTTTTAGGGCTGATCTAAATAAAAAATGGACATAAAGATAATCTTCCAGTCATCCTGTGATCAAGTCTTTAATTTTAATGTTCATATTTTTTGGGAGGCATATATCTAGAAATGAGATGGTGATGATGGTTATGAATACCTAACACATCACTCGATATGATGTTGATAGATTAGACTGTAACAAATGAGTCATGAGGCGCATTTATACTGTCAAATACCTCATTTTGAAAAGTCGCGATGTTTCGTGCACCCGGTTACACTTGTGCTGAAACATCACCGACGGAGCTGTTCAGCGATGTTTTGGCGTGTTTCGGTTGGTAATGCGCATGTGCAGTCTTCCCGACCTTTGACCCCGGCCTGCTATAAGATTTTTAGCGCGCGCAATTTCCAGCTAGCGCTATAGCTAGCTAAATAGCGATACATCCCATGCGCATGCATGCGATATGTTTTGTTTATCTCGCGTGTAGTATTTGAGGCAAGAGTGGATAAGTTACGAAGTACGGACTACGGCTGCTGATTCAGTTTTCCCAAATTCAATCGAAATCTAGTAGTAAAAACGATATGGGAAGGTTAAGAAAATCATCGTTGTTAATTGGAATTATGAGAATTCTCCCTGCCTCCACATCGAAATCAAGAACTTCATCTCATCATCAGTGGCAATGGGAATTGTTCACTTCCATATTAATTAATCTAACAAAACACTCAAATACTACTACTAGACAGATATGGCCAGACGGGAATAACGAAGATTGAATAAAGGATGAGTTAACGGAATTGGAACAAACGGAGCTGAATGAACGGATAACACGCGCGACGATGGAAATGCTATTAATATCACACGGGAAGAACGTGGTTTAAAAGAGCGCGGGTAACAATCCGGAAGTGCCGAAAGTCACGTGCCTAACATCGCGATGTTACAACTGCGAGCGGTTATACTTGCCAAACACGCCAAAACACGCCAAAACACGCCAAAAGATCACACTTCGTTTTGGAATGTTTGGGGCTTGGCATGTCTGCCGGTAAAGCGTAGTTGCCCTTGGTAACATCGCGGCCAGGCTCCGGTTTGGCATTTTTTGGCGTGTTTGGATGACAGTGTAACTGCCCCTATGGTTGCAGTAATTCATACCACGGCCCATTTCATGTCCAGTGGTATGAAAGGATGAAAAATGAGGGAGATCCCAGGGTTGGGGGGGGGGGGGGGCATTCTATGACACCTCGGCCCACTGGAGCACAGCCGACAAACCCCCCATAGCCCAGGCCAGCCAGCCGGCACACTGTTCATAGGGTCCCAGTTGAGTCAGGTCCATTGTAAGCTCAAGAGGCAAACAGAAGCTAGGTTACAGTCAAGAATTAGAATTGTTACACTTGACAAATAAGGTTGGACAGACCCTTTCAACCAGCCATGAAGTATGCACTTTAGTTCACCTTTGTACTAGTTTTAGCCAGGTGTATGCAGCTGATTGCATTTAATATCAACAATTATATATTACCCTCATAGGGCACATCTGGATTTTGAACCCCCCTCCACCCCCCTTCCCCTCTCTCACTCACTCTATGCACGTCTCGTTACCATCACTCTGATAATTTTTAGATGACTTTAATGTACAATAGCCAGTAACATTGGATTTTGCAGAACTTGGCCGCTTTTGCTTTTGCTATCTTCTCATATAGCTCATGATGATAATTCTCCTCCATTCTTCAATGAGTGGATATACTGCGCATAATCATATGCCTACCAGAAACAATAAAAACAGAGATGAAGTTTATTTGGAGGAGTGTATATGGTGGGACAGTGACATAGTAATTATCTCTGGATGTCTTCCACTCATCACCCTGACCTTTTATGTAAGAATGTCACATGGGTTTAAACTTAAGCTGTTTGTCATCCATTGTCATCTTTCATTGGAGGGTATATAGGGTCCATGTACAGTATGATGTACCATTCTAACTGTCACTACTTATGGAAGACCTTCAGAGGAAGTGATATCATGCTGGAAAAGAGTGAGATGAAAAGTTGAAAACTGGTCTAGGAAAGATATTTTTAGAAGATCCTGTAACCTGAAACTCTAGGTCAATTGCACCTCAGGGTATATACAGCAGACATGATATCATTCAAGACCAGTGAGGTGTGATCAATTAATCACATTACCCAAGGAATTAAAACCTTGTTAGCATGAGTCACTATGGACTGTTTGGAGTATAACAGCAGCTGAGTTCAAGGTCTATCATAGCGGGTGGCCACCTACTGTCTGGGGGTCGGTCTAGCTACACTTGTTTCTTTTTTTGTCTGGCTGGGGGTCGAGGGAGTGCTCACTCACTCACATCTGGTGGGTGTGTTCCAATCTAGGTTCTCCTTTCAATGGTGTACAGAGTGTACTCAATATTCTTGAGTCAATATTTTAGTACAAATTCCTTGTTTGCATTGTAAACTCTCCAAAGTTACATAGAGGTGAGGTGGGGTGGAGTAAGAGTAGAACTTCTAAAGTCCTAACGGTATTGTCGTGTTTCAGTTTTCTAACAGGTCCTCAAATTTATTCAGCTCTTCAGAAAAATGATCTCAGTCGTGTGATTGATTATTAGAAGGTTATTACAGGAACCACACCATGATTATTCATTCATTTCAGATTTCATTTGAATAGAATCCCTTCATCTATCATAATAAAACTGATAGGACCTTAGGAGGTTCTCCTTGACAGCAATTTTATTACAATAAATATGCTGAAAATGAAGTGTTCAGCATGTCCCATTTTCCCCATTACTGAAGTGAAGTTGAATGTGACTGTCGTACCACTAGTGTAGTGAATGGCTTCTGAGAGCAATGTCACCGCGATGAAAACTTTCAATTTGAACAAAGTCCTTCAGGGACTCGGACACGAGACATTATTAAACTTTGTTGATAGACTCATGTGACAGCCAGATGTTAATTAATATTTTTCTGTGACAGATATGAGAAGCCCTTTTCTATCCAACATCCAACTCTGTCATCTTGTGAACATTCACTTAATTATCAACCACAGAGGAACATTGGTATCTCATTTTCCCACTCTGCAGAGAATTCATTGAAATGTGACAAGTATTGATTCGACGAAAAATAAATATACATTAGCAAACTTTTATCATTTTTGAAAATCAATGAGCCTGGCTTCTCCTAGGCAGGGGCTTTAATTCAGTGCTATCCAGATTACTACCGGTAGACATTATTAATCTTCACACAAAGAAAATAAGTAGCTTGGGGAATAGAGGGACTGACTGGATTAATGAAAATCCAATTGCTATTCATATCAAGTGAATAATTAGGTTGCTGCAGAATAATGGCTTAGTATGACAAGTAAAACACATCAAAAATGTTGTTAAAAAATATACCTGGATTTTCTAGGAGGTTTCCATAGGAACAACCTGCACGACTAGATTCTGAATGATTGTATGAATAATTTTTCATGTAACCCGAGTACATGTACATGTAGATGGGTTCTACAATCGGCTGAAGATATAATGAGCTTTACACATAATGAGCTTTACAGTACATTTCTGCTTTTAATTGTCGTCTGGTGCAAGCAGTAGCTGTAAAGAACATCCAACTCAATTTGATGCTGGACGATAATTACCAGCTCTCTGATACAGAACGTGCCAGCCTGTTCTCCATCTGTCTACTGTCTGTGGATCGCTAAAGAAAGAAGATGGTAGAGAGAGAGAGAGATGATGTCCTCATAGGGGTGTTGGAATCAATTTTCCAGTCGTAACCACAATCACAATCCATTGAGTTCTCACCATTAATTGTAATCATTTTTTAGAATAATGGTGGAGTCTGAGGGTTATAGAACTAAATATTGAGATAGCCATCTGGATAATGGAGAAAAAGGTGGTGGGAATGATTATGAAAACTTACATGTAGATGATTTGTGGTCGAACCTAATGAGCCTAGACTGATATTATGTAGAGTTTCAATAATATTTGTCATTCATCTGTGCACGCACGTTTAAAGGGAACCACTTATCATCATATATTTTGCTATGTATGTTTGGGGATTCATGCTTGTGTAACTATTCAATTCAAATTAATTATTCAACATACTTGCTTCAATACTTCAGCTAAGAAATATTTAAAGATTGAATGCAGAAATGATACTCCAAATAAAGGCAAAGAGACTTGCGAGAAGCCTTCAAGACTACTTTGCACAATTCGGCCACATTCCGTCTCCACCAGAAACTGTTATAGAGAACCTTTAATATCAATCATATTTGCAATGTAGGTTGATATTGCATATGATTGAGTGGAAATCTCAACTTGTTGTAGCCACTGGTGTACCTGGTAGAACTTCATCTCATCAATAATTGAATTCTCGCCCGACTGAAGACTTGAAGACACACAGGGTTATGAATTCATCAAAGGACATCAAAGAGACAAGCCGGCTAGAGCAACCCGTCTTTCCCAAAGGGCATATGTCTTATGTTGCTTCATCAAGATGAATTATTTTGGCTTGATTGAACTCTGGTGTCTTCCAAGTCAGGCGTATGTAGGGAGTCACAATGTTGTGTCATTTGATTTGAAAGCATGTGCTACTGCATGAGAAAGGACACTTTTAGGATGTACTGCCTTGAAATAAGAGATGAATTATATGATTTAAAGTGTTTAGAACATGGATTATAGAAATCAACAAAGTTTTGACATGATGGTTTGATGAAATTGCTGTTGAAGTTCTTTTGATGCATCTTTTATTATACAGGAGACTTGCAGATGTCTCCACTTGTAAATGAACTCACAATTATTCAAAACAGTTCATGTATTTTAAGTTCTGTTTAGTACGACTACCTAGTTTTGTCCTTGAAAATGACATCTATCTCCAGTAGACATTCCTATGTCATCATCATTCATGGGCGTCTACCTAATCCCATTCACAGCATCAATTATGGGAAGTAAACTTCATCCAAGCTCGACATACCCCCTGTCCACACACAACATTTTCCGTGACTAATCATGATTAGCTATACCGTTTCGCGATAGTGATACCGTTTCACGATAGTTTTACGACCAAAATTGTAGGTGTGGACGCTCACTAACGATACGTCGTATAACGAAACTAGTCTAACGAAACGCAGGTTTGGGCATCGTTTCGAACTGAAACTCAATAAAGAATCACGCCTAATCACGGAAATGTTGTGTGTGGACAGGGGGACCCCCTGGGGGAGTGTAACTAGTGTAACTAACTGGGCGGGGCTTAACGTGACCTCGAGCGAAATGAGACCAGACCTCTTATCACTATCGCGAAACTCTATAAAGAATCACGGAAAATGTTGTGTGTGGACAGGGGGCATTTTATACGATGATTCTTTAGTGACGACGTTTCTTGTGTGTGGACATCCTGGAATTTATACGATGATTCTTTATACGACATATCGTTATAGAGTTTCGCGATAAATTGTTTTGTGTGTGGACACGCTGATAATGCCATTCATAATAGCACATGATGGCCCTAGAGCCATCATCATAAAAGGAAACACAGCAATAGAGAGAAGGAATGAAATCTCATTTGTACGAAAAAAAAGTCATAACCGGTCATGAAAGAGAACTCATAAAAATTCCTTCAGCTGAATTAAGCGCTACAGTTACCCAAATATAATTTCAGTTTCAATTCTTCTGTCACAATCTCTCTCTCAAGTTCTCTTCTTACTTACCCTGCAGGCTATATTAGTCAGCAAGTTCGGTCCGTCAATTCCTGCTTTTAATTTGAAGTCTTTTCTGTCAGCATGAGGAGAGAAACCAATTTTGTTGATGCGAATGTGGTGTTGCCGGGCCGACTCTGCTACGATGTACATGTACTTCTTCTACTTCTTTCAATTCCCGTCCAATATAGGACCACTGTTCCTAAACATATAGCCCGTGGCATGGACTGACTCATCCAACTCAATATCAACATCATACCCCTATGATTTATACTTCATCTCTAAAATTTACTAAATTAAATCACCCAAATAACGAACCATTTAGATGTGCTGATATATTGATTCAGGAGGTTTTTAGAAAAATAACAGTCAAGAATTAGTTTCTAAGTGACCCTTGGGTATGGATGACGAAGCAATTACCGGCAAGTGGTAACTGATTAATATGCCTACTTGTTGAAAATTATTTTGATGAATGATGTGCCTGATAAAATGATATAATGCATGGTCCTCTATTAATTGTTTCAATTTTCTAATTATTCAATTGAAGGCAGTTTCATTCATCAAAGTTAGCAGAGGAGAACTTTTCAGAAATTCTGCTTTTCTTGGAATGACTCATCTCTTCCTGCAATCAATATATTATTTCTGATTTTCTTTGGTATTATATTTCCTCATTGGGATATTCTTAAAATGGCAACGGTAATTCTTATAATGTGATTTATTTATCCATGGATGCAAGGAGCTGCCTCTGTGGATTATGGACAAAGATTAGAGATTTGAGATACTTTTATACAGTTGTTAGCTTTCCATTACAGTTAAAAATACAGCAAAGAAAGCAAAACTTTTATGTTTTATCAAATGCGTGAACAATCTTTTTCTTATAACAAAGGAAATCTCGTTAAAGATGCGATAACAATCTTCTGGTATATTTCTTTTTGTACCATTTCCAACGATTTGACCCATTCCTACAGTCTGGCACTCCACACCAGTCATTCCCAAGAGATGGGATGTAAGGTGTGTGACATAAGGTGTGACATAAGGCCTGTCCTCATCAGCTCAAGTTTGCCAAATAACCCGCTATTTTCAGACTCTGGATATTATACCGAAGCTCGAAATTGCGTCTCCACCAGACCGATACACTCATCACAAACTACCTCAAATGGGCGCAAATTAGCCCGATATTTCCCAAATAACAGGATTTTTTGGCAACAAGACCAAGATTTCTCAGGATATTTTCTCGACCAAATATCCTGCTAATTGCAACTCCAAGCTGATGAGGACGCAAACAAGCTGGATAATTTGCGATCGGTATAGGTAAAATAGCAGGTTATTTGGCAAACTCGAACTGATGGAGACAGGCCTATAGGTATATGATCTTGACCCCCTTCATCCTGACCATGATGACCCTTGTCTAATTAAAGAGCTTCTAGAAGGCGGTCTGATTCAAGGGATGAAATGGTGGAGGTCCGCCTAGGGGGAGAGGCTCCTTCTCGGAGTCACCCGAGACTACTCCCATCAGCATTTTATTAATTTCCACCAATCTCTCTGCGGCGGCGTGAATGCATGGCATCGTATGATGACGACGACTCCGTGCTGGCTTGGCCCTCGTGTGACGTGGAGGAAGTTGTGCTGCCTCGTTGTGAATGAAGCATGAGTTTGTGCACAACACATCAAGTGTCGCTCATTTGCATATTCACGAGATTTGGGGGCAGGATTTGTGAAAGAGAGATTGAATATCACTGTGGTTGCCGTCTGTTAGTTGCGTGTAGTGTGCTATCCCATTTCAGAGCATTTGACCCAGATACATTCCAGATTTTTCTTCTTAGATCTTCCCCTCAATATTTTAATTCTATCACATACAGTATATTCATTGAGGAAGCAGTGCATTTTGTGAATGACTGCAAGAGGATGATAAAGCCAGAGAAATTGTGCCAGATTGCTGGAAGAAATAGATGTCTTATTCCCGTTTAATACATCCTCTTGAGCTCTCAACGTTCTATGGTTACAAGATTTCATCAGCCCACACTTGATCCAGTAAATTCGTAGAATTATATATATACATGTAGCCCAGTTCTGTGTTTTTAGAAGGAAACTCAGACTCCTTCTTTATGTAGTATCCTTTAGTATCTCAAATTTTGAAGTTGCTTTAGTGATATATCCATCTTGCTATATTCATTCTCTTTGTATTTCTTAAATTGGCCAGTTGTCTGAGATGTACAGTGTAGATCTATGGTAATATAGAGTCGGTTTTGTTTTTTCAGTTGGCAAATGATATAGTTTTAAAAACCTAATAAGAACAATTATCACATCGCAAAAAGAAAATTGGTACCGGTATGTATTTTGGCAGCAATTATCAAATAGTTTTGCAAAACTGTATGAAGAAATTTCATTCTTGAATCCTAAATCAATGTTGGCCATTTCAGTTGTTTTTCTTCTTTTATTAGGATGAATGTAAGAATTGTGAGCAACAGATGGATTCGATGCAAAGGAACTCATTGAATTCGCTCAATATTTAGAATCTGAGATTCTTGGGGTGTCTCTCCTCTTATCCCCTGTCTTCTTTGTTTGTTCTGTGCTATATATACTTGACATTGGGAAGTATCTTATTTTGATTAGTGCTTGAACCAGCCACGCTGGGTAGGTATGTCAAATCAAAGGGTTTTGTCCCGAGTATTTTCCTTGTAACAAGAGGCAGTCTTCTGTTGCATCGATCACCACTGTCTCCCCGACCGACGCGCAGATGCCGAAACCTGAACTCGATTTCATTCAATCTCATTAGCACCGTGTCTTCTGAATTCTAAACTTTTTCTCAACCCTCTTGAGTCTCTGCATGCCCCTTGAAGAATAACACAGCTGACAGTAAGGTATTATTCCAAATCCGTCTTTGCTTTCACATGTTAACATGTGAGTGGCATTGGGGAATGTTACACATGTAATGTAATTTGCTTAATTTGTTTGCGGCTTTTTATTCCAGTTTCCTAGATAAAGAGGTTGTATTATTTTATTGAAAAGGAAGTTTGAATGTCAATTATTCTACTCTTTTTTTCTTCTTCTTTTTAATTTATTTTAATGTAAATCCATGTCAGCTTTATCTTTCATCACTCTTCACTTCTGTTTCTGTTTCATGATCTTGTTATCCTTGCTCCATTTCTTTACTCTCCTATTATTAAAGTGCATAACCACACATTTCCCTTCTAAATGGTTTTCTGTTTGTAAGTTAAAAGTTTCCTTGCATTTGAATAGGCCATGTCCCCTCTCCCTCCCTCTCTCACTCTCCCTCTCTCAGCACATTTTCTTTTAATTAAGGAACGGTCGTTTTAATGGGATAAAATCTTTTAGACTACAAAATAGTCAACATTTTTTAAAGAGAAAAACAATTATTTGTGCAAACAGTTTCTTCATTCCTTTGATTAAACCTGCAACTGCACTGTGATGTAATAGGTTTGGAATTACTTTAGGTTTGTTCAGCACCGTACATTGTCCTTGCTTACTCTTATGGCAAATGATTTAATTTGACAGGGAACATCTTAGTAGTGCATGCTGCTTTAGGGATAACTGACACACTTACATGTACACCAAGCAGATTTCCTCTCTTTTTACTTTGTAGCAGACCTAAAACATTTCATAAAAAACAACATCTCCATACTAGCAATTACACCTCATAGTACAATTACAATCTCAGCTTTACACAGATAACGAAGCTCTCACAAGAAGAAAGTTGTTTTGCTAAATTCCCCCAAGCCCTAAGCTAAGGATTCCTATTGATAGCTCCTTCACAGAAGCCCTGACACCTCTCTGACTCTGTACAGTTTAGTATCACTCGTACTGCCGTATTCAATGCTAGCGTGTCCCTTTGAAACGGCATACTATGTTGTATCATACCCCAGCACGCTAGTAGCAGAGAGCTAGCCAGATGTTTAGAGAGCATAATGAGGGCTGAACCCTCGGTTGTAATTACATTTGTTGATGTTCTGCAGCAACATTCTTCATTCATGGATGACTTGTGCAGGGTTACCGGGCTCCAGACCATCATCTTCAATAGTTCAATTGGCTCTACATTTTTAAAGGTGCTTGTGGCGACTACAGGAAAATTGAGTTTGTGATACATGCACTAAGTCTTCCGTATATTAATAGAGCTTATCATCCTATTTCGGCTGGCTATTAAGGAATATTGTTATTACCAGTTCTTTCGTGTCTTATTTTGTTACATACAAAATTTTGTTTTTCTGATGAGTGTTGATGTACATTTCTAATGTGTGTATATCTTTTTCATGTTTGTCTTTGCAGATCTCACATTTTCCTGACAACAGACGAGAAGAGAACGGTGACATTTGCCTAGGAGAAGGATATGTTCCAGCAAATCAACTGAGGGAGCATCATGTACCCCTACCACCAATCAGATGGGATAGTCACACTCTGACGCTAGACCTTACAAGAACACCAGGATTCACCAACGGGTATCTCTCTCGCCGAAACGAGGACACTGTCAATTATCTATCATTATCATCTTGTGAGAGGAGGAGTAGGAGAAGCAACCGTAGACGTCGGTCACCTGGAGACGGGCGATCAGGGGATAGTGATCAGTCAGGGAGGAGACGTAACAGGAGCAGGGGCAACGCCCAGACTCTACCCCTGCCAGGTCGGACGGCTATGGGCATGCAGGCCCCTCTTAGGACTAGTGCTTGTCTAGATGATAGACGAGGTATGATCGAAGAACGCATCGTTACCGGGGCTAGTTGTGAAGCTATTCTACCAAATACAGTTGAAAATATGTGGGCTCGTATTGAAAGTAGGAGTGCAAACGTACGATCAGTTGGAAACCATACTAATGGGATTAGGAATGGAAACGAAGAAACCATCATGGATAGGCAATATGACAGATCTGAAGGAAATACTGTGTTAGATAACAATAGTGAGAGGACAGAGGATAGCCATAAAACAAGCAGTAGCTCGACCAGTCCACTGCAGAACCGTTCTCCCCCTAGTGAGCGCAGTCCCTCGGGTAGCAGCGAGAGGCTTACAGGAGGTACGACAAGCAGCAGCAGTCGTAATACACGCACATCGTCCAGCACCCAACGACGTCAACGCAGACGTAGGTCCTCTGATCGTCGTATGAGGACCTCGTCAAGCAACTACAGCACGTCTTCCACCGACCATAGCTCAAAGAGCAATGGAGGCATCAGACAAACTGCAAGAGCCAGACAGCAACAGTTGTTCAGCACCAGCTCATCAAGCGATAGCGACGACAACACTCCACAACGCCCACGCAGACTAATAGCACGCATGGGAAATGGAGGTGTAACGCATGAGGTAGATAAACAGGGTCAAAGTGGACAGTCAAATGGACCAACTCGTTCAAGGAGACACACGCGTGGGTCTAGGAACAGACAGAGACCCGTCAGTGCCCAGCCTACTGTAGGTAGACAGTCTCTTCCTCAGTCGCAGACTACCGCTAATGCTAAACCAAATGCCAGACCTGGGACGTGTCATGAAAGAAACAATGCAACTCATGGTTTGAGTCCATCCAGTATTCAGTTCAATCAGCACGGTAGGGTCAAGCAAAAGAGACCAGATTCCCTGGACTTGAAGCTCATATGGAGCTCACATAGGGGTTACATTGGCCATCAGAACTCATTATCCACTAGTTCTTCCGCTGATTCTTACGATCCCTGGATCCCTAGGGATGGTGTGACCATTGCTACGAACAAGGAGAAGTTAACCGTCAATATGGCTGCTAGTGAATCGAAGCGCTCTAAAGTGCCTCAGGCAGCGCCCTCTTGCATTAAAAAGAAACAACTGCATCGCATGTCAGAGGGCAAGAACCACCCTAGGAACAATCTACCAGCATCGCTCCAACTACCTGATAACAATACTCGTGTCAGGATCAATCCGACTTGCAATGACAATGGAGTCATGGCTGAAATGGGGCTTCCATCTAGCAATATTGAGAGGGAGCATGTAACACCCGAAAAAGACATTGACACCACTGAGTGTTGTAATGTGACAGAAAATGCAACAAAGGACCGTCCAAAGTCAATGGTGGAATTCAACAACGATACCAGCACGCTTGTCTCTGAAATCCTGAGCCATGCTGATGGCGATTTCTCACCCGCCGTCAAGTCTGTTCTTCAGGATATCCACAGTGTGATTGAGAATGACGATCGATATCTAAGTGAACTCTGGCAGAGTGCTTGTATCCTTGATACATTTGCCAGTAAATGCACACACCAAAGGAACTCCTTACAGAATGGCGTTGTGCGCTTCAAGGATAATAGAGAGCAGGACACCGTGGAGGCCACGGTCTCCAAGTCTGAACAGATGAAGTTCCGTCATAGCTGTCCCGATGCCGATGATATGCAGAGACAAGCGGAGAAGATGCTGAGCGTATCCCGGGCAGAACTTGTCAAAAGCCTGGAAGGCGCTCGAGAGACCATCTTGTAATGCACAGGTGCATCGCAGATATCGCTTTCATGAAGAACATTGTTTCCAACCAACGAGTTAGGACTCTTCCATCTCATCAAAGACACACCATGCTTCCTCACCATTGCAATCATTTATTATAGGGAGAGAGTGGAGCTGTTGAGTTGATCAAGATATTATTTAAAATTTATATAGGAATAAAAAAATTAATCATGTGGTGTAGAAATTGTTTCATACATGATAGATCTTAAGGTCGTTTAATAGTAAGCAAAGAAGTAGATTGCAGATACCAAGGAGGAAAGTAGGTGATGGATATTAATGAAGATCCCATTTGCTTTTGCGACTTGTCCTTCTACTTTACGTTTCATTCCAGATTTTGTTTGATTTGAAATTATTTTTCAAACATGATCCAAATAAGAGAATGGGTGTTAGTTACAAGTAGACTCCAGTATCTATTGTAATGACATGGTTAATGAGGCTGCATTATATTTGTGTTTGGAAAGGAACTCAATTGTTGTGCTTCAGTTGTTGTAGGTGCATTCTGATTCTGAATCTGCTGTATGTAACGTCCATTGAACTCAATTCAGAGAGTAATATTCAACTCAATTGGCTATGCAATTTGATTAGATTGATAGTGTTTTTGACATTTGCTGAGTAGCTTAATCTCATGATGCATGAATGTGATTGAAAACCAAATGAAGATAGAGTAATCTGATTCTGATCTTCAACGAGAACTCTGAGGTTTATATGATCAGAACTGATCAATTGATTAATCCTGTCTATATCTATTATGTCCTCTCTTTCTCTCTCTCCCCCTCTCTCTCTCTCTCTCTTTCTTTCTCTCTTTCTTCTCTCTCCCTTCTCTCTTTCTCTCTCCCTTCTCTCTTTATCTCTTTTTTCTCTTTCTTTTTCACTTCTATCTTTCTTTTTTCCTTCTCCCTCCCCTTCTCTCTCTCTCTCTCTCCCTTCTCTCTCTCACTTTCTCTCTCTCTCTCTCTCTCTCTCTCTCTCACCCTGTCTCTGTCTCCCCCTGTCTGTATTCCATCTTTCCATGTCTTACTCCTTCTACCTCCTTCTTCCTCCTTGTTTCTATCCCATTCCTTCCATTTTTTTCCTCCATCTCTATCTACTTCCACTATTTTCATTTTACATTTTCCCTACATCTTTTCTAATTATTATCAGGCTTTAATAAATGTTGATGATAATGATATATATATATATATATATATATATATTGATAGACCGATAGACAGTATTTTGAAATTTAGATGGTTCTGTGTTTTAATTTTTGTTTTTTATTGTGACAATGCAAGCAAATTGTCAGCTTTTTAAAAGCGACTTGTCTCATTATGTTTTTTTAAATGACATTCTTATTTCTTTCTGTTGCTGCTGCATTGACTAGACTGAATAGAAAGAGAAGCTACGTGCAATGTTCTGGATTTTTGTACTTTTGTATCATGTTTCCTACAAAACCTTTTGTATCATTTTTGTGTGTTTTACATTTATTTATTGTTGTGGCATTGTTATTGTGTAACAATGCATTGGTGCTAGGCAGTGGAACATTCAAGTGTTAGACTTATTAATAATTCACTCTTTTTCATCTTCTCAATTTCATCATCTCAAATCCAAGCTTTTCAAGGAGCCTAAAACCTTGTGACATCAGCAACAAAGTTTGACTCTTGGATACATTTATCAGTGGAAATAAAGCATGATATGGATGGTAGTAAATCAAAGTTGCATAAATACAGAGTTTGCTTGTTTACCAGTAATCATTCACTGATTCATACATTTTGGATGATACTTCTTTTCTTCATGCATTCCATTTCAGTTTGTTAGTTTTTACTTTTAGTTTGCTGCCCAATTTGTTACTTGTTTCTGCTTTTGCTATTCGTTTTGCTGCATCCATTAAACAGCATCAGTGAATAAGATAGATGTCGTTTGACTCGGCATTTAATCTATGCAAAAATTGCAAATCAAAACTAAATGATGTGATTAATAATGATCATCTCAACAGTAAAGAGAGGTTTAGTATTCCTCCTTGTTAAAGTAACCATTGGTATTTTTGTTTTGCTTTGTATTTGACGTCGAAGCAGGTATGACAGTTGATCTCTAACTTGTCCACGTATCATAGTTTAAACTATCTTATATTTTGCCAGCACTCTCATGTTTTTTTAAGGAGGATTCTTGGAATACAGACCAATGATTTTGTTGTTGTTGCTACATTATTGTTATTTATATTTCAACAGTTTGAAAACTTTTTGGCTGAAATCTCTGAAATTTTAAAAATCATTTCAAAATATTTTGGTGAATCAATTAAACTTGAAACAAGGAGGGACTATTTTAACCCTCGCAACTCCTGTTAATGTTTTTGCTTATTGTTTGTACCTACTATCCAAATAGATAGCAGATTGTTTTTTATTTGTTGCATGGTTCAGGCAGATTCATGATGGCTACATATGAATGAAATCTTCTTTCATCTAAAAATATTGAACTAAAAAGGATACTCATGTACCACAAAATGTCAATAAGGGTGATGCTACATGCTGCCAGAAAACATTTGTCTTTTACAAAGATACTTCTGTAAATAGTGCTGTACAGATCATTACTATGGACTATTGTCAATGTAATGTGAACATCTTGATGATTTCAATTGTGATGGAAGATTTGATATTTTAGGGAGGGACAAATTCTTCTTCTTTTTTTGACAGACACAAGGCGTGGAGTGGCTTTGGTTTAATTTAGTTCATAAAACATATTGTTATATTATAAAAACAGATCATATGGGTTAGGCAATATAATCAGAACAAAATAAATAGTTATGTATCTCTTGTGAAGCAGATTCATATCTGATTGTGATGAATACAAGAAAAGAATTGCAGTTTGGCAGTGTTATACATGCCACATTGACACTGATATTGATTTGTTCAAAGTATGTTTAGTTGTATTTATGAGTGCCTTTTAATTCATGTTGATCTTTTTTAAAACTATGTATCTTCTTGATCAGAGTGAATTATGCCATTAATCTGTTATTCTGATGTTGTTTAATATTGTTTTAAGTTATGAATGAAGATGATTTGGATACTAGTGAACTTATTCAACCATCCTTTTCTTTCCTCCCCTCTCTCTCCCTCCCCAGCCAGTATTTTGTATCATACTGGCATCCTGTAAATGTGAATAAAGATGATTTGTTCTTGTGCATGTTTTGCAAATAAATAAAGAATATAATATGATAATGAAGCAATTGCATAACAGTTTCACTTATTTATGATGATCATCTTTGTCCCTCATAGTTATTCTTATTGTGAGAAACCTGTGATAGTGCTGGTAGTGATGATGATGGTGATGGTGGTGGTGGTGGTGGTGATGATGATGATGATGAAGAAGATGATGATGATGATGATGATGATGATGAAGAAGAAGAAGAAGATGATGATGATGGTGATGAAGAAGATGATGATGATGAAGAAGATGATGATAATGAAGACGATGATGATGAAGAAGATGATGATGATGATGATGATGATGATGATAAAGAAGAAGATGATGATGGTGATGGCGATGATGATGATGTGGTAGCAGATGTGATTGAGATAGGGTAGTTATGATGATGATGGACCACTTGAAATAATTATGGATGGTGGTGATAATGATGAGGATATCAGTTGTAGCAATTAATGTAAAGATGCATCGATTCGGTATGCAAATAAGGCTGTCATTAAACAAATAAATAAATAAACATATATACATATATATCAGACAATATCCTAATGTGATTCATTCTTTGATAAGGTATCTAAATTGATAGGATGATTTCTTCAGGGGCATTGTTACGGGTCATGTTGGACCAAGTTTGTGGAAAATTTGGCCCAATTTTTTTCAAGAACAAGGAGGAAGGAAGGAAAACAAAGGTGAAAGGAAAAGAAAGAACGTAAAAAACCCTCAGACCTTCATTTTTTATCGACGAGGATAACCAGCCATCATATATTCATATCTGACAACATTACTCTCTCTCTCTTTCTCTCTCTCTCTCTCTCTATTTTTTAACCTCATGCATTCTTAGGCCCTCTTCTTTCGTCCTATTTCTCACTTTTTTCTACCACTTCCCTTTCATAATTCGTATCACATTCTTCTGCCATTCAATTTCTTGTCTTCTTTTTCTCTTCCCGCTTGTTCCATCCCTCATCCTGTCAAGTTTATCAACATTCTCATTTCTCCCCTAACGTCCCTTTTTATTCTCATATTCCTTCCTGTTATCTTGTTCAATTGCTCTTACTCCACACCCCCTCCTCCTTCTCTGAGTTCAAACTTTATACCCCAGACTCACATTTTGTATTCTACCCAGTCTGTTATAATCACTTTCTCTCCTGTATCTTTATCCTTCCTGTTTTGTTTCAATCCACATTCTCAATTTCCCCCTCCCTCTGGCTTCTTCTTCCTCCCCCTGCTTTCCACACTCTCCGCTTATTTTCTTTTCCTTCCCCTCCGACCCTGTTCCATCTCATACCCATCTCCTCCCCATCTCTCTCCTCTTGTTTCATCTAACATTATCGTCTTCCCCCCGTCTTCTTTCGTTCCATTCCTTGAGGAAGTTTTCCCTATATTCATTCTCCCCATCTTCAGGCTCTCTTCAATTTCTTATCCCCACTTTTTCCACCCCAAACAGATTCGGGCAAAACAAAAATGAACGTGCTGAATATTGTCACACTTGCCAACAGGATGGTACATGTCGAAAAAATATCACTATATGGTTATTTTCCTTTAATCAAGATATCCCATCTTCATTATTTACCTCCCGTTCACTTTCACCTTCTATCGAATTTCTGGAACGCATTTTCAAGAATTGTTTGTTGTTGGCTGTAGCAGTACAAATAAATATAAATTGCAAATCAAAATAAATGTTCACACTAGAAGAGAAACTGACAGAATTAATGAGTCAATAACCGTTAATTACAATGACAATTTCAAACAGTGGTTAGTATCCCTTCTGATAACAGACTATTTTTTTACGTGCATAAAACATACAGGAGAACAGATACCTCAGAAGGCGATCAACATACATGTACTTCAAAAGGCACACAAATAAATCACTTATGTGAACAAAAAGAATAAAAGAAATGCGAGAGGGAAAGACAAGCGAGGCATGTGGTAAATTGTGCATTTAGCAGAATAAATAACACTTAAGTGCTTATATAGGAAGAATAATATTCGAGTTTTGTAAAATCGAATATCAAATATCTGGTATTGATTTAAAGGGAAACCAACTTTAATAGCAAACTACCAAAGAGGAGAGTAGAAAAGTCAGAAAAGTAGACTGATGGAAGAATGAAATCGGACAAAAGACGAGGAAGGTGTGAATTGTTAAAAGTTGTAATCACCGTATGGGCTCTTCAAATTGTAGTGTCTCTGAGATAAGGTGGTGGACAACTTTCCCATTAATTCCAACTCATAAGGTGATTACAATTTCGATTTTTCTAAATGTATGAGTCAGGAGGGTCTTTTCTCTTTAGAGGACCTACAATAATTTGCTATCCATAATATAATTATTTTGAGTACCGGTAGTGTCCAAAGGGTAAAAGTATTTAGATCTGTTAGGAGAAAACAGAAATTGATGAAATTTGTGTACATACGATCCAATCCAATGGCCAAACTGGCAATTTTTGATTCGCATATATTTCATAATTCAAACATTCATAACTCTCTTCTTGTTGGTCCAATTTATTTCAAGCTTTCGCCATTCTTTTTTTTTCCTTTTCTTTTTCTGCTTTCATACAAATGAATTTATTACAAGGGTTCAATTGCCCTTTAAATTGAATCTTCATATTTTGTAACTTTATCCTCTCCCCCATTCTGTCCTCCAATTCTTTTATTATCGATTTCGTGTTTATATCGCTTTGGAACTATCGTACATCCTGACAAAATTATTTCATAGTATAGTATTAATGACTGCTTTGAGAGAAATAGTTGTTTTATTACGCTCAAGGGAAGGTTAGAATTGTGCTATTCCCCGAGGCTTGCCGAGGGGAATAGCCCAATTGTAACCTTCCCGAGAGCGTATGAAAACAACTATTTCTCGAATATTAAAGCAGTCATTAATACTTTTATATGCCGAAAAAAAATAAAGCAGTCATTAATACTTTTATATGCCGAAAAAAAATAGACTAAAAAATAAAAAATAAAAAATATTTTTCATTTCACATCACATTTCTGTATGACATGTACTGTACATACGCTCTATTTATACTCTATTCCCTAAATTGGCAACACTGCCCTTCTCCCTTCTGGCTCCAAGCGGAAGATATTTAACATGTAAACCTATGGGGTAACCATGGAGTAACCATGGTTATTAAAAAATATTGAAATGTTTATGCATGGTTACCGGGAATTTTACAGGAACAGTTGAAGTTTATGAATGCAATTCGACCAATCAGATGGCTGGATTTCTTAAGTGAGGTATATAACAAAAACTAATGAAGAAGCGCGAGCCCCCATGGCCCATTGAAGAAACAGGGGGGTGCAACTCCGCTTCTACATCCGTCTAGCCATGGGGAGATTTTGGAGGGTCAAAAGTGCACACTGCTTCCACTTATCGTGTATTAGCCTATGAAGACGACAAATTTTTAGTGCACCAGCGAAATGGAGATTTTGGACTGCGCGCAGCGCGCAAAATATTTAAATTAAAATTTTGAATATTCATGAGCTCTTTTCCACTTATTAGCATATTATCGCAATGAAAAAAAGACAATGCGCATGCGTTACTATATCGACAGAATCCTAATTGGGCCGGATAAATGTAGAACAAAGGTCAGAGTTGGGGAGGTGTGTGGGGAGGGGGGGGGGGGGGGGGGGGGGGTAGACTTTTAAATGGTTGACTTAGTTGGGGCCACAAACTTCACTGTCACCAGGATGGAAAGTACATTTTTTTTAATTCAGTTCAGTTAAAAGGCAAAAATAATGACCCCATTTCACTCAATTCATTTTTTACCTCTTTTTTTTGTTCGTTTATTAACTTAAATATTTTTAAATCAGACAAATTGCACTGATCATTTAGCCCACTTAACAAGTGATATTTTCATATTTTTAGTGTCCAATTAATGAATCATTCTCACCTCGACTTCAATGATCTTCATATTGTGCCCCATCCCCAATGAAATTTCAATTTTGTCTCGTTCTTTTCATTCTTGCATTCGTCGCCACTGATTTTTTTTTTAATTCCCCCCTCCCCCCCCCCCCCCCCCCTTCAGTAACATTTTCAATACAGGGACCCCTTCTAATAGTGACATTTCCATAGGCTCTTTTACCCCAATTACCTATGCTTTCATCATTTCGGCATCGACTTATTCTTTATTTAACCCCCCCTCCCCTCATCTTGATATTGTAAACCATTTTTTATACTGCATTTATACATTAGTCTTGCCCACTCTCTTGTTACATTTCCGCTTTCTCTCTCATTAGGAAAGATGGTTAAATCTATCTCGCTGATGCCAGATATAAACAAACATCAAAAGGTCGAACACCATACTCGATTCTACACAAGACTGCATCAGCCCCCATCTCACCTCAGTCATACAGCATTATCATTACAGAGTGCCTACATCATCATAATCACCAGCACCATCACATATATTTCACAAAATAAGAAAATGAAAAGAACAGAATTCAGCAGTATTAACTGATTTATTAACATTTATGAACTCATTTATCAACATATTTTGTTTCTATAAAGTCTTTTTAAATCCAACATGACATCAACAAAAGGATGACAAATGGATGGGGGGGGGGGGGGTGCTGTCTCTTGAATTCAATCTTTCAGTTGTAAAAACTTAATGTAGATTTTGAAGAAAAAAATATTCAATAATATCAACATGCTATTTTATTATGTAAAGCACAGGTATATACTGAGTTTTATGAGTACTTTATCTTACATTGGACATTATTGTTGTTGTTTTTACTACTACCTGTATTATCATTATTATTACTGCTATTATCATGATCATTGTCATTATTGTTACTATTTTTAATATTGTTATTATACTATATTACTATTGAACTACATCATTTACCACCCCCCCCCCCCTTTCAATTTACTATCCAGTTCAGCATCCCTCATATTTTTGTCAGACCTTGACTTAAGATTAAATATCAGAAAACTATGTTACATGTACACGCATTTAAAAGAACAAATGATTACTTTCATGATCCTCGATATATCTTCTTCTTCTTCTTCTGGTATCTTCAAAAGGCGTTGTAGCCTATCACGAAGATGAACTAATACTAAAGATTACAAGTGGTGTGAGGAAGACAGATTGTTTCTAAGTGGGATAAGGAGAGTAGATGCCTCAGAAGTAGTCCCTGGCAGTTCTCTGGACTGTCAGCATGCACTATATTTGCTGGAAGTCAGTTCCTTTAACTTTGGGACAGAGTGTTGGGCAAATACAAACTTGTCTACCTATGTCGCTTCTGGCTTGGTGCAACTGGAGGATCATGTCATGGTACTTCCTGCTCGTGATTTGTTAAAGCCCGTCTGTACTAGTTTGGCCAGGGGGATAAGGACCACCCTGCAAGGTCACTGACAGGTGGTTATCTCATCAAATCAGCTCTCAATTAATATAAGAAAAAGAGGATCATGGGGGACCAACAGGCACAGATTAGGCATTGTTTGCTATATAGAGGGGCGCAAATAGCTATAAGTAGTGCAGTGGGAAAATTTCAAGGAAGAGCGGAGAGACCATTGACTATCTTGTGCACCATTCCCAGTCTTCTTGTAGTTGTAGATATAGTAGGCAACTAAAAGGTGCTGATCATCTCAGTCAAACTGCTGCTTCTCTTGTGGTCCCCATTGTGAAGTAGCGTCCTGGACATCTGAGATGTTGTAGGGATCCCAGACACCGTAACAGTTCTCAAGATGAGGGTGGACTAGGGACTTGTACAAAAGAAGCCTGGGTATCAAACCTTCTACATGGGACAACCTGAATAATAAAAACAAAAAGAGAGGAGAAATCAAATAAGATTAAAACTGCTGCATTATATTGGATTTTCAAAAATAGTACCCTCCCCACTTTTTTTAGGTCTTGCATTTTAATTTTACTAAAAAATGATAAACTTATGTCTATCTGAGTGATAGGGCCTTTTTTTAAGAGAAGAGTAAAGGTTTAGATGTATTTCCAATTATTTTAAAAGTAATTTCCAATTTATTTTAAGTTATTATTTGCTAGACTTTTGTGAACAAAAGTTTGTTAGATATAATGTAATATTTAGGAAAAAATGCCTTTGAGTATGTCTTTTAATATGCTGAGAGAATAAACTGTAGCAACAGAACACCATAGTTTGTCACCTAAATAAAGCTAGAGAATAAATGAGAATTACAAGATATAATGCAACACAAGATGACAGTTCCCCAAATCTTTGTATATAGTCCAAGTCGAGTGCGGTGTTCGCATGGGCTTAGATTATACAGCCTGAATATTTTCGAACTTCATACGAAACAATACCTTGCCAGAGTTCAACTTAGGTGTCTTGTTCCTGATTAGATTCTACACCATAACATTTGATGATCAGGTCCTGGTGCTCTTGTTGCACTTCTGTGATCATTATCTGCTTCTTTGTTCCATAGGATCTACAATTAAAAGAAAACAGAAACTTAGTAAGGTTCCTGCTTATATCAAATGCATGCATTAGTTATCAGTTTATAACTTTGTTCATGTCCTTTAGAGAAAGAAATATCCATGTCATATGTAGGGTTGGATCCAGAATTCTCACCAACATATAAAAAAGGGG
>JAVYIG010003352.1:0-200205 GCA_035222895.1 Strongylocentrotus droebachiensis
TAATTATGAGCTCTGTACATGGATGAGATACCAATGTTAATTGATCAATTGTAAACAAATGAAATTAAAGATGTGAACGAGATATTCTTCTATCATACCATCATGTGAGTAGTTTGAAGATTAGAATAATGAAAAAGTGCATAGAGACTTCTCTGATTTTATCTCCAGGGATGACTTTTCTTCCCTATAGCATATAGAAACAAGGGATTAACTTAGTCAGGAGTTCCTACTACGTACTTCCATTTTATGACAAGAAAAGGACCGGGAAATAGTCTATACTTTTCAAGTTGTGTTATTTGGAAGAAAGAAATAGCTTGGAATCAAGGCAAATGCAATCACAAACCCATGCAAAATGCAATAAATAAAATATAATTCTGAAGAAAAATTATTATAAAAAAAAATCATAACATGAAAGAGATTTATTTCAACACAGCTTTGCCAACAGAACTGCTCATCCATGAAAACATAACAGTACTCATACCTAATCAGTTGGATCTTTGAAATTCCAATGAAACGAGCAAACCTTTCTTATCTTGTAAAGTATAGAAACACAGAAGGAAAAAAGAGATTAATGACATATTAACATAAATACATTTGCCTCCAACTAAATAAACAGACTTAATACACAAATATGTCTGGGTATTATTTACCATTTCAGAGTACCGGTAGCTTTGACACAAATTATCTCTTAAGCATTATGGAGAGCAAAACAAACACCACGTGAGGCAATAAAATATATCACATGATATTTTTTCATTTGTGTTTCTTTTGGCTTGTGATAAAAGCCCCATGCCTACAGTTTATGCATGTCAAGTTCATCCATTGAAGATGACTTATCAACTATGGCATGTACAATACAAAACATTGAAGAATTTGAAAAGCTTTAGCAACACAATTGGAAAGGTTTGTGACACCACAGGGAACAATTACAATGCCATTTCACAATTAAGTTCAGGCACAGGTTTAAACTGAGCTCCAGGCAAATTCTCTTCAATCATCCTAAATATGGCATGGACAACAGGTTTAATATATCTTGTCAGGGACAGATCACCTCAAATACAGATCTGTATTCAGTGCAAAGAATCCTAGCCGTGAGGCTATTCAGAATGGAACCATATTATGGCCACCTGTCATGATCACGGTCATGTGCAGGACACAGGATCTGGCCTTGGTCTTTGGTAGTAGAGTGACTGGTCAGGTAGGAGGGGGCAGACCAAAAGGTGTTTCATTGTCTGCTCCCCCCCCCCCCCAGTCGCACATTGATCCTCCATCTTCACTACAGCCCCTTTTACGCATGAGGAATTTAGAACATCCTTTTCGAGTCCGAAGCAGTTTAGACAGGACCTGGGACCCGTTTCACAAAGCCTTTTTTCAATGACAAATGACAAAAATCAGTTACAAAATCTGTTGACAACCAATCAGAAGCAAGGATTTAAGTAGATTATAACAAAAACTGTCATATGTCACTGATGACAAGTTTTGTGAAATGCCCCCCACCCCCCACCCCCCCCCCCCCCCCCCCCTGATGGGCCATGTCTAACTTAATTGAACCAGATGGCAGTGGTTTAGCAATGCAAAGTAAAAGAGAAAACTACATAACCACATTGTAACAGAGGGAAAACAAATCTTGTGCTTATACCAGCTGAACTAGGAAGAAGTTGGCATCAGACCAGACAATAATTGAAACCTAACTTGATGTGGTAATAAAATACTGGTCTTCTATGAGCTGTGCATATAACTCAGGAAGGTGCATTAAAGTCTTGATAATTATGGAAACATTCTACAGAGTTAAACATGAACAAGAATCCAGGCAGGCAGGCTGCAACATTTTTTGACACATCACTGCAAATATCAGATAGTTCTGAATATTTGTGAACAATTCATCCTTGAAAAGGGTATCATTAAAAGCTTATTATTGGAATAGGGGGGATATATATGAGGGAGGGAGGGAGGGAGGGAGGGAGGGAGGGAGAGAGGGAGGGAGGGAGGGAGGGAGGGAGGGAGGGAGGTTCACACACTTTCGCTTTTCTAAACCATTTTCGGAAGATAACGGATACAATAGAAGAAATAAATTGCTCTGTTGTGTATTGTGTATTGTCAAATTACTTTTACTGTATTGTTTTTTTGCTCTCACCACTCTACTGCACAATAATATAGATAATTAATTGACCCACATACACTAGCATCCATGTGAGATTTGTGCTTTCTATTTACATCACAAGACATTTTGCATTAAGTTATCAAAGGGTAATTTCTGAAACATCGCTTATTGTCTCCCCTCCATGCACCTCTCCTTCACTGGCACTCTCCTCTTCCTTCTCATCTAACCCAGAAATAGAGGGCAATGTAACCTGAAATGACCTCTGTGTCATACGCTCCTCCCTCCCTCTCATAGCCACCCCAACCTCCAGCGAATCTTCTGAAAACATCCCGCTTGTTGCAAGGAGACTTGAACCCCTCGGCCCAGCACCGGAGGCGTTTAATCCCGTGACCGAATTGTTAGTCTGGCCGAGAAATTGCGAACTCTCGAAGTCACTGGTAGCTCCACCCAACCCTCCTTCTGATTGGCTGAAGGTTTGGCTGAGGTATCCTGATTGGAGGTAAGCATCCATGTTCATAGCGTCTGGTGTCATGGTATGTCTGCCTGGATCACTGACCATGGAGGAGTATAAACCTGATCAAGTGAAAAACAACAGAACAAGAATGAAGTATCTGGGGAAAAAGGGTAATTCATTACACAACAGCTAGTATACAAAAGTAGACAGCATTACTGCGTTATGATGAAGTTGCCAATTTGTCTTTAGCTATTGGTCATATTAATATTATTTAAAGATTCATGAGTTTCTTAATTACTTGTCTGATTTGCCTTGAATCTTTCGATATCTGTGCTCTCTTTTTGTTCTGCTTTTAATAAAAAGAACATATATAGAGGCTGGCCCTTTTTCTTTAAGCTAGAGTACAAAGGATAGATTAAGAATGTGTTCTGATACACTAAATGTCCATGCATTGACATAGGATGACGATAGATTATCTTCTTACTTGCTGGTAGTGGCCTATCTATGAGTGTACCTCCAGCAGTCATGTCAGCCTCTGCCAAGTCTCCTTGTCCCTCCTCTTCTTCATCCTCTATCTGTTCTGGAGTCCTCTGCCTTCCAACCTGAATCACCCTGGCTACCGGACTCGGTTCAGGAGTCCTCTGCCTTCCAACCTGAATCACCCTGGCTACCGGACTCGGTGCCACCATCAGCTGGGAGGCACTTGCCTTTGGAGAGGGGGTGAGGATGTTTTGATTACCGGTAGAGGGTGTATCATCAGCACCCTTCATCACGGCATCTTCCCCCTCTTCTCCATTGCTCCCGACTTCACCAAGGGACCTTCTGTGGTCCAAACCCGCCTCGGGAGGCTTTGAGTGGTAGGCCTCCTGGTAGAGTAGACGCTCGGCCGGTGGCATGAGACTTGGGCGTTGTCCCTCGCTCACCTCCCCCACGCTGCTGCTGCTTGCGCTGCTGATACTGTGTGGTGAAGAGGCAGCTGTGGGGTGCATTCCTGCAGGGAGTATGTGGCCGGGATGAGGGACACCAGAGGGCGCCTGGCGAAGACGAGAGAGGAGGGCTACGACTGGATCTCTGGTGAGCTTCAGACGGTTGGGGTCTACTTCACCTTCACTCCTGGGTTCCTCCTTAGAAGATAAACATTCAAAATATAAAATGAGTGTTAAGGCTTCTCCTGCAATACAGTATATCAAGTGCATCAGTACAAACAATCATATTTGGATTACTTTTATTCCATTTAAAGCCTATCTGCACTAGTTTGGCCAGGAGGGATAAGACCTCCCTGCATGGTCACTGACAGGTGGTTATCTCATCAAATCAGCTCTCAATTAACATAAGAAAAGGGGACCATTGGGGGTCAACGGGTACCGCTTAGGCATTGTTTGCTATATAGAGGGCGCAAGTAGTTACAAGCAGTGCAGTCATGCTTTAAGGGACACATGACAGATGGAGTGAGGATTGGTGGAATGAATAATACTTGTTCATTCAAAATTGTTATACAGTAATATTACAGACAACTAAATTTGATGAATTAAGCAGGGATTAAAAAAAGAGCCTTTATAGAAAAGATGTAAAATAAGAAGGGAGGTCAAAGAGAGATACATGATCGGAGATAAAGAGGATGAAAAAGTAAGAACAAGAAATGCTGAATGTATACCTGATCTTTATCAGGGTCTGTTGGTCCTTTGACAGTACTGGTTGTACTGCTTGGTGAACTTTCATCAAAGACCGCCATCTCTGAAACACCTTTAAAATTTGAAGAACAACAATTTCAGAATTAGACTAATGCATTAAAGTAAAAAAGAATATACTGATCCTATCACAAACTAATTTACCATTAGAAAGCAAGCAAGAAGGATATTGAAAATCAAAAAATCAACCCATATCAAAAAGTCAATGAACCTGCAGCACTTAAGTTCGAAACAACAAAACAATATTGAAAATAATATCGCTACTGATATTCGTTTGTCTAGCAATGTGGTCAATAAGGAATAAGGAATGTTTTATACGTTGTGATCTTTTAGATTCTTTATTGACCACATTGCGAGACAAACGAATATCACTAGCGATATTATTTTCGATACTACATCCGCAATGAGTAATATATTTAGCATTAACAAAACAATACTGGCCATTTTATACTGAAAGCAAGATCCCCAGCAAGGTTAATGAATTAAAACTGATTCTGATGTGACAGCAAAATCATGAGGATGCCATACAATAGAAAATATTCTAATAAGCATTATTTGACCATATGTCTCACCAAACAGGGTTTCATCTGGTACCCGTCCCTCTTCCCTCTCACTGACCAGCCATTCTCCCTCAGATACCTCCCTCCCTGTAGAATGCGTAATGGTAGAGTCCGGAGGTGTTGACTCGGTAGTGCTGGAGGATGCTACACTGGGTGGAGCAGGGGTGGCAGCCTTGGGAGGGGGTGGTAGAGGGGATGGTGTAGGGGATCGAAGGCGTGGCTCAGGACTGAACAAAGTATATGAAGAAGAAAAAACAGAAATAAATTAGACTTCAAGTCATAGCATAGATCCACTATACAGCATTTATGGTTTTTAGTAATATGAATTTGCCAAATGGAACAATTTTGTCCTTTCTTTAACATTTTGCTTAATCTCACTTTAGATGTTTCACTTATATCAGCCTTTCCAGAATTTAAACTAATTTCTTTTTATCACATTAAAATGTAGTCTGACAAACTGATATAACTTTGATTGCTGAAAAGGTTATGAATTGGAATAGTGCTTACAAATATGCAAAATATACTTGCCACAATGGAAGGTTACCACACACACACACACACCCACACATTGTTGTACAGGAAAGAAGCTGGTACTCTTTTCTTTATAATGTGTTTATATGAAATGAGATGACACCAAATAGGGGTTGCACTAATTGGCATTGGATCAACTAGCAATGTACTATCATGTCAAGGCCCTTTGCATCAACTGGGTACAAAAACAGTTCACTCACAAACAGTTTTTAGCATTTCATGAAACAAAATCGTCTGTTTGGAGCCAGAAGTGTGTTAACTCAATTATACTTTACCACATAAATTAATGCCCTTCAGGCTCC
This sequence comes from Strongylocentrotus droebachiensis, assembly GCA_035222895.1. Classification (NCBI taxonomy): domain Eukaryota; kingdom Metazoa; phylum Echinodermata; class Echinoidea; order Camarodonta; family Strongylocentrotidae; genus Strongylocentrotus; species Strongylocentrotus droebachiensis. The sequence goes on from JAVYIG010003352.1 coordinate 5,637, forward strand.
AATCTGAAGATGTTCCCGGATTTTGCCCTGATGGAGTTTCAAAAGTCCAGGGTTATATCCTATCAACCTATTTTATATACTAAAATGCCAATCATCCAACTGATATGATGTTTGGATACAATTTTTTTTTAAAGAAACTGACTACTTTCTATTTGAGGCCAACGAAATTCCCAGATTTTTCCTTGATTGAGTTTTTTTCTCAAATTTCCTAACTATTCCACGACTTGTAAAAGGAGAGAACTCATTTCCCAGTTCTTCCCTAATTTCCAAGATAGCTAGGAAGCCTATAAACCCACCTTGGAGTACGCAATGTCGCCTGGAAGGCATCCTCCTCTGGCTCTGATGCTACCGGACTCCTTGGCTCCGGGGTAGGAGTAGGGGTAACCATGGGCTCAGAGGGTACACCCACCAGGGATGTAGGGGAGGAAGGAGGTGAAGGTACCGGTGTCTGGGGCTCCTCCCCTAAGCTCAGGGGTGGCGATTGGGCGTTGATGTGGGGCGGTGTGGTAGGAGGGGTGGTGATGGCTTCTGGACCGGGTGCAGCAATGGTATTTGCTTCTGGTGGAAGGAGGGTGAGAAATAGGTCTTTGTAAGTATCATGAAGAAACCATAGTAACAATGGTTATCAAATCATACTAGCAAGGGTAATATATGAAAAATTGAAGAAAATTTGTCCATAAAACCATCTTCTTCCTCTTTCAAAATACAATATTAAGGAATGGACTTGTTAGATAATCTTGATTGCAAGCATTTCTTTGCATAGCTTTACTTCAATAAACAAAAAAATGTAAATTTATTTCACACCAGCTCATTAACATGCATGATCTCAGGAATACCATACTGATGGAAATTATATATGCATTAAATCCTGATAATCCTGCGGTTGGTCTTTATTAACAAATACAACAAGTTCATCCCCCCTTTCCTCACCTTGGTTAGAATTCTCTGAATCTTTTATCAGATCTTTCCAGCTCTCCGTCTCAGACTCGGCTCCTCCCGATGCTCCCTCACCCATCTCACTGGCCTCTGGGGTAGGGATGCGATCCCTAGGGGTGGGGGAAGGCTCTCTGGACAGGGCTACAAGGGGCGAGGCTGGTGGAGTAGGCTCTGGGGTGGGGATGGGTGAATGCTGGCCCACCTGCAAGTACAATAAAACAAAAAACAAAAATGAAATAGATAGGATATGCCTTCCTCTCGTAATAATAACATAATATAATAATATAATATGTCATGTCTACCTTGAGTAGCCTCATCAGTATTAATACTGTTCTCCCTGGGGACCCCTGCCATTATATTATTACCCGCTTGTATGCACTACAAACATTCAGATCAAATGTAGAGGCCTTCTCTTCACACTTTGTTTGTTGTTTTGAAGATAACTGTTGCTTCTATTTGGATACAATCATCATAAAAATAGGCTACAACAAAAACTATTATATATCAAATTCGAAATGGTACACAACACAAGCAGCTCAATTTTAAAACCTTTTAAAACCTACCTCATAAGGGAACCCTAGCTATAGATTTATTCACTTGACTTACAATCAGGGTGCAAATTCTTGCCTAGCACATTTGTCTTTAGATAAAAACTTTTATTTGTTGAGTTTTCTCTCTTGATAGAGTTGTATTAAATGGGTATCTGGTAGGAGTACATTCTTTGACCAATGAAATATTATATATGGCAGCTCGGCTAAAGCATGAAGAAAAAAAATATTGAGGCCTAGAAGCATACCTTATGGCAATGGACATGAGCACTAGCTATCCAAGGAACCATTACAATCATCATCACTACACTATCTTTTAATACATGTGAAAGCTGCATTATCTATATACTAACAGGCTGTGGTGTGGGCCGTCTGGCATCATGAACAGTTGGCATGGTAACGGATGACCTCTCTCTTTGATGCCGACCCAGGCAAAGGGCAATCTTTTCTTCCAGCACCTGCTGGACAAGACTGTTAACCAGGGTGGGGTCCACTGGTTGTCCAGCATCCACAAAGAACTGCAAACCCCCTCCCCCAAGAGCACCAACTGGAGAGCAAGGGTATACAAAAAATAACATATATGTCACTCAAATTTTCATCAAAAGGTTTTTCAAGGCACTAGAAAATTAATGTACAAATAATGTCATTATGTGTGTCACAGTTTTTTGTTAAAGTTATCAAAAAACTCAGGAGTCTTTCAAGGAGCTGCTGACACAAACACCTTATATCTTAAAGAATGTATGACTGCATTATAATTATTCCAGCTAGAAGATAAATTTATTTGTGCAGTGTATACAGAAAATTCAAGTTAGAATATTATACTAGAATACACAATGTCCATAATTTGCAAGACCTAGAATAATCCCAAATATCTTGCCTCAAATCAAACAGTACAGTAGCAGCTTCCAAATGTTTTCATGAAACAAATTTTATTGAAACATTAATAGTTGCAATAGGGTGGATGGAGCCTTATTTATGTAATTAATAGACAAACAATGACCCTCAAAATTTAGAAAGTAAGATTATTCTCATCGAGAAATGCTTTTTTTAGGCAATATAAAATAAAAGAAGATTGCTTCAAAAGAAATTGAAATTAATCTCTGTCTACCTAAGATTATTTAACTTCTCCATCTATTTTGTCAACCAAAATCTTACCAACATGATCAGAGTCTTCTGAGGATGATGGGCTGATAGGCCTGGCACCATGACTGGTGCTTGGCTGCTGAAGTCTCTCTGATTGTCTAAGATGAGTCCCACTGATAAAACGAGACATCAACTCTTGCTCAACCCTGTCACATAACCAACAGAGAACAAATCAAATTATTTAAGAATTATACATGTTGATCCTTCATGCTCCATCAGATTTTATTGCTGTAAGAATAGAAGAATATACATACTAGTATCAAGCAACACAACATTATCTAACTTCAATGCAAATTGTAAGCGTAAACTAAGGCCTTTTTAAGACCTATTTATGTTAAGTTTCTATGGTAAAGCATTTGATACTCTTGTATTCCATACAGAACTTGGTATGAAATCTGTGCTCAAGGTATTTCAACAATCTATAGTGGTCTTCCCCATTCATTTCTGGAAATGGGTTTCAAGTACGAATTCATTATTTGAATTCTGCAAGTTATTTATTTCCTGCTAGTCTATAGCAAGAGTAATAATTTTTAAAGCACAATAGGACATTGTTTTATATGTGATGAGAGGTAAATGAAATAGTTTACATAATTAGAGTAAAACCTAAAATGAAAAGGGCTCGAGGATGATTTAATAAAAGTTTTTTTTTTGGTCTTCACAAGCAGATAACCTATATTTGATAGGTTCCATTTAGTATATATCTTCAACCAAAAGGGAAGGGTTAAAGAGACATGTGACCTTAATAGACAGGATGATACTAAATCACTTGGGGGAATCCTTACCAGTCAACTGCTCTGGTCTGCAGCATCTCCATCCTCCTGATACCAGCAGCCAGCTCATCTGATGAGGGCTGGATACCACCTGCTGGGTGGTGGTGGTGGGATGGGGGTAGCTGCTGGGGTGGGAAGGGTGGTCCATGGTAGGAGGGTTGCCTAGCTGCCTGCATCCCTTCCATGGAGATACCTGGGATCTCTGGTGATGGGGGCTCTACCTCCTCCTCCTCCTCCTCCTCTTCTTCCTCAGATGGCTGTATAAGCAATCAAAGATGGGGTCATGGAAAGTGATAGATGGCGCTGTTTAGTAAGAAAACGGTTTTTTAATTTTGATATCTGCAGTACAAATTCATGCACTTTTCTGTGACTGTAGATATTCAAATTTAATGTGCATGTGAATGATAAGTAAACCTCTGGACATTTTGAGGACTAGAAACTGTTTAAACATATGTTATACTTTAAAAATGGGGCATCTAAATCTCTGGATCTTACTTTCAACAATTTTGAGTATTCAAAATATATCATATTTAAATGGCAAACTAATGTTTGCACTTGCTAGTCTGTCTTCTCCTGTCACATGTACATGAGATGGGATGTCCTATATATTACACAGAGTAAAGAAGGATGAACAGATCTTAGTCATGAGCATTATGTAGCCTTCTTATATCAGTACGGTATACTACAATCATTCTACAAATTTCAGTATCTTCATACTACTATGTGCAGCACTAAATGTTAACATTAGTTTCTACACACGTTGCTTAGAAGAATTTTTATGGATGCCAAAAAACAATCTCAGTAACATACTAATTCTGATGCTGGAACAATTGTGTATAGTTCGCAAACTTCAGAGTTGCAATTAACAGTCTTGTAGTATTTGGAGTGTCAGTGTTGTCGCTATTATACATGTTTTTCTTCACTTCACCTTCACTGTCATTTTTATTCATATCAATGATCAAGCATTATAGACTGGCATCCTCTGGGTGTTCATCTCATAGACAAAGAAATCTACAGAAATATTTTTTGCTTATGACATGTGAAGATTAAGAAGGGTAGATGTACAAGTACATGTACAAGCATTATCACTTTCAATAAGAGATGATTGTACCTGGTTGTTCACCTGATGTGGTGGCTGTGCTCCAGGGGAAAGTCTTTCTTGAGATGGGGCTGGGGTAGCTGGATTGGAATCAATATCCACATTGGGTAACCTCTGAACAGGAGAGAAGTCAATGGATGTAAAATTAGAATTTTGAAAGATATTTTAATATAACTTTGAAATGTAGTGAGGAAGGTCAGAATTAAGATATCATTCATTGACATTTAATTGATAAATAGTCATAATTCAATTCCTTTCTAAGATAAAATTGGGATGAATAAAAGGAGTTTTAAGTGCTTCTAATCAGGCACATCATAATTTTACAAGAACACGAGAAAGCATATCATTGGGCACACATGATCAACGTTTAACATTTACGGACAATAATGATGGCTGTTACAGCTATGTTTGATTCTAATTGCTTTCTGCACTCCATGATGTCTCGTCTTACCTGTACAGCGAGGTCCCGTTTCTTTGGTTCTATCTTATTCTCATCCTCATCTTTGACATCAATCAGGGCCACGTTGGACCCCTCTACCGGTCTAGCCGGTGCCCCTCTCCCATTGCTGATGATGGTGACAGGCTGGGCCATCCCCACCCCTAACCTTGGCTCCCTGAGGGGTATTGCCATGGGGATGAGCTGGCCGTCTGCTGGGCTGGGGTGCTGGGTGGGGGTGATGACAGGTGCATGACTGGGTCCTGCTGGGTAGGGGCTGAAGTAGTACTGGGGTGCGGAGGTAAGGGGCAGGTGGGTTTCTACTCCTCTGCTCCTGTGTGTCTCTGTTTGCGTTCTGATGGGTCTTTGAATTGGGGCTATTATGTGAAAGAGATGATGAAGAGAGATGGATTGCGAAACAGTTTCAACAATGGTTGGTGAATTACTCTCTGTCATAATTAAAAGCCAATAGATCAAAGCTAAAGTTGTAAGATCTCATAATGTACCAGCATGCAGCAGCATCAATTAAAAAATGACTACAAACAGGCTTGTGGTTAGCAAAATATGTTTCATGGTTTTTGTATTATTGTAAACTTTGCATTTGGTAAACTTTTGCACAAAAGTTTACAAAATGCAATGTAATGAAAGAGCAAAATATCTAAGGTTCATGACACTAGTTTGAAAGCAAAAGAGGGAGAGAGAGGAATCACTCCTCTACGATGAATGGTTGGCAGTACCCAGCATGATACAAGATGAGGGGTAGAGGCCAGGTGGGTGTTTCACAAAGATCCTAAGTCGAACTTAAATCTAAGTTGGACTTAAACATTATGGAGAGCCATTTGTAGCCTTAAAATAAATATATTCAAAAGCAAAAATTCAAATATTTTAGACTTTTCATAAATTCCACATCAAGAACATGAAATCTCCTTGATAATAGAAAATATGAATGATTTGAATCAACATTTTATGCCTTTTAAGAAATAAAATATTTTCAAAGATGCTAATGGCTTTCCATAATTGTTAAGTCCAACTTAAGTTTGACATAGGATCTTTGTGAAACACCCCCAAGGTGTGTTGGTGGGATGGAGAGAGGCTTGTACCTTGAACTGGAGAAGCATGATGAGCAGCCATCTTCTTAGTCTTGGTAGGTGTCTGGTTGGCAAAGTGGAGATAGGGGGCATCTCTGAGTGTCGACCTCTGTGACTGAAGACGGGTGTGGCCGTAGATGTGCTTGAGATAGCGCTCATCATCCTGCCCTCTACCTGTCGGTTTGGAAGCTGGTCTGGGCTAGATAGAGAATAGATCAGACAAAGCTTAAGTGGTGCATTATAGAGGTGGCGTAGTGGAGTGGTTTCATCACTTGACTGGAAATGCAAAGGTCGTGGGTTCGAGCCCTGGCATGGCACTTATGTCCTTGAGCAAGGCATTTTACCTACATTGGTCCTCTCCACCTAGTTTTTAAATGGGTAACCTGTGGGATATTATGACAGTGTGGTTGCTGTACTGAAAATATCAGAATCCTACTTGTACAGTCATTTTCGTTTATGAATTTTTAACTAATTAATTAAAAAGACGACAACTAGTAAATGTTGTGTCTGCAAAACACGTGTTCAAGTAAATCTGAGTACAATGTGTCATATAGATCATTGTTTTGAGTATAAAAACATGTTGATGGAAACCATCAGACTAAATACACAGTTTTATTGGACAGCAATACTACATGAAATTGTTTGTGTACAATCATAAGAAACATACTGGAGATTTCAGGACAGTTGTTCTTTCTTTCAAGTTCTCCTTGTTCCTTCCTGTCAAATCATCCTCTTCCCTAGGTCTGCGTAAACCGGTGTCTATCTTTGCCTGGACCTTCTTCTTGCTCAACTTCATCTGAACTGGCCCTGCCGATGGTTGGCCAACCGACTTGCTTGTAGGAGGTTGTTGGCCCTGCTTCAGCTGTTGTTGGTGTGTTCTTTGGGTGATCTTGTCTGGAAGAAGTCTTGTTGGAGGTGAGTGGCGACCACTTGGTTTGTTGATGTGAAGTCTACCTTGTTGCAATTCTCTCTGTGGCAGGCACGCAAAGGCAAAGAAAGATTATATTTTGTTTACCAGTACTACACGTTTTATTTTCCTTGTTAATCACTTAATAATAATAATAATATTGAATAGTTAGGAGTGCTTAAAACAATAAGTACCATAGCGCTTACAAATACAAATATATGAAAAGAGGACAAAAATGTACAGTACAGGAAGTATATCACATAGATCATTGGGGGAAAAGGTGAGTTTTGAGGGATCTTTTGAAGGTGGCAAGACAGGTAATTTCCCTTATGGAAAGAGGGATGCTGTTCCAAGCTTTTGATGCAGCTACTGCACTTGTCACGTTTATTACGCACTATATAACTTCTCATCTACTATGATGTATGTAGTTTATGTAGTTTACTTTACTTTTACATCAAATAATGTGTGGACTTACAAAGGTTCAAAATTGATATCCATGACAGAATTTTTATTGAGGTCATTGAGGTGGAAATAGAATTCCTAGAGTTGAAATATGCAGGAGCGACTGGCAAAAAAAGTTCTCGATAGTTATGGACCAAATATAATATAATATATATCATACCTTGATCTCGGTATCAATAGCAGCTATTTGTTCATCAACAGCTTGCTTCATTCTGGCAAAGTCTGACCCATCTCTGCAAATAAGAAGAATAAAATTGCAATGAATTTGACAGAACTGTGACCATAACTGACATTTTTTTCCAATATATTCAAGAGAGATAACAAGAAAGAATTGATTAGCAAACATACAGGGTAAAACTGTAACTCCAACATAACAAGGTCTAATGCATGAGCACACAGTTAGGAACAAAGAGGGAGAGTAGGGAGAGTGAAAGAGAGAAATACAGAGAGGGAAGAGGGGAAGGGGGAGAAGAAGAGAAGAAGAGAAGAGAGAAATAGAGAGGGAAGAGGGGAAGGGGGAGAAGAAGAGAAGAAGAGAAGAGAGAAATAGAGAGGGAAGAGGGGAAGGGGAGAAGAAGAGAAGAAGAGAAGAGAGAAATAGAGAGGGAAGAGGGGAAGGGGAGAAGAAGAGAAGGGGAGAAGAGAGAAATAGAGAGGGAAGAGGGGAAGGGGGAGAAGAAGAGAAGGGGAGGAGAGAGATGAAGAGAGCAAGGAGAGAGAGGGGAGAGAAAGAAAGAGAGACAGACAGACAGAGAGAGAGAGAGAGAGCAAGAGAGAAGTGAGTAAAGAAATAAAAAAACAGAGAGACAGAAAGAGAGCCACACATACACACAAAGACAGGGCCAAAAGCAAATCAATGATCCCCATCTACCACTTACCCCTCCCTACAGATGCTCTGAATGACTTGATAGAAGTGCTCATCATCTTGTGTCCTAGCAACCGTGTCCAGATCATCCTCTAGCATCTCCTTGGATGTCTGTACTTTCTTGAGGAGAGCCTGAGCCTCTGCACACAGCGGGGTGAGGACGGGGGCGTTGTGCTGGGAGGGGGACATTGTGACATGGGCACGGGGAGGAGGAGGCAGGAGCGCTGGCCCTATGATGTGAACATCTTGAGTTCTCCTCTACAATGAATATAAGAATAGGATCACAGATTTACATTTTTTAATGAAGTAATAGTGAGATGTGCTAAATGATGAAATTTGAATATTAAATTATAATATTTCTTTTGTGATCATTTCCCTAATGGACTAGCATACGGTAGAAAAAACTACATATATACAAAATTCTCTCTTAACAACCCAAATTATAACACATTTGGAAGAAAATCTCTTTCAACGTGTATATGCAACACTCAACTGGATAAAATTGGGGGTCAATGTGCTGAGCTTTAACTTTCTCATTTTCTCTCCTGTCACAAAAATAATATATATTCACCGAGAAAGCCTTTCTTTAAGTTAAGTTATATAAACAAGTATATCAGTTTTGATAGGTATAGCTGGTCATGAATTGAATTTGAATATGAATCATGTTAAAGCCCCACAGCACTAGTTTGGCCATCAGGGATTAGACCTCCCTGCATGGTCACTGACAGGTGGTTATCTCATCAAATAACATAAGAAAAAGAGGATCATGGGGGACCAATGGTCACCGATTAGGCATTGTTTGCTATATAGAGGGCGCAAGTAGCCATAAGTAGTGCAGTGGGGCATTAAAAGTAACCAAACTGAATTGCCCAGATGGCAACTCACAATCTCAGATTAGTTTCTGATTCTTATTTAAATCCTCTTCAGATGTAATGATATAGTTACCAAGTAATCATCCAGAGGCGCTGGTTCCAGCCAAGCTTGTTTTCTCCTGTCCATATCCCTCTCTGCTTCCTACAAAACCATTAACAGATTTATTCAAATTAATTGATACATGAAAGTGTTTAGTGCTCTCTATTTTTGTTCATGTTGGAATAGTGATTTTAGGGCTTACGAACAGATTAGTAGAAATATGAGGAATTGAAGGAAAAGGTAGAGACAGAATTGAGGGGGAAAAGGACAGCAAGAGACATGAAAGGGGAGACAAAAACTCTAAAGGTGTGGAAAAGAGAGAGAGAGAGAGAGAGAGAGAGAGAGAGAGAGAGAGAGGGGGGGGGGGGGGGGGTGAGTGAAAGGGGAAGGAAATAATATACATGCAAGTACAAAGGTAATAACAATTACTTATTACTATCTTATCTCTTACCTGTCTGAGCTTCTTGGATATTTCCTTGTAATGCCTGTCTGGTGATGCTTCTTGAAGAGTGTTTCTTTTCCTCCCTTCTTCCTTCAATCCACCAGTCTGTTCCAGAAAAACAGAAAATAAGAAAGAAATACAGATGCAATGAAGAAGTTTTCTTGTCCGCACTATCTACCATCTCTCTTCCATCACTTTGCATTCTATTGTCTCTTCTCTACATGTCACATCCCATTGCGGTTCATATAGGAACAAAGAGAGAAAGAAAAAGAGAGAGAGAGAGAGAGAGAGAGAGAGAGAGAGAGAAAGAGAGAGAGATTAAAAAAAAAAATATGATATAGGAATTAAAGAAAGTATGCAGATAAGTACTAACCTGCATTGTTTGTTTTACTTGTTGGTTGAGTTCTCCAAGTTGTCGGGCTATTCTCTGTGCTCTCTTTACAGTAGGGCTGGTAGAACCTACAGGTTGATGAGACTCATTGCTAGGCCTGCATAAAAGATAACAAAGTATTCAATATATTATTGTCATCGTGAATTTATGTGTCTTTATTCGTTTTTATTTTTGTAATTATATTTGATTCACCTATCACTGAAATGAAAACAATAAGCATAAGTAAATCTTGGACATATCCTGAATCTAAGCCATTGAACTATCAAGCTAATCTACTCATTTAAAAATCTCTACTTAGAGACTAAACCTTACTTTAATATCAAGTAGCAGTTATCATAATCATTAAAAAAAATAGAACTTAAAATTGAAAATGAGTTCTCAGAATGCCTTGCAACAAAAAGATCTATGTAGTTCCTTAGCTCAAAACCATCAACAGCACCCTCTCTTGACGAGCAGAAATATCTCTCAAATCCATCTGCTCTTCCTTCTCTATATTAAATGATATGATTTCAAACATCCCTTCAACAATCTTTCAATCAGTAGCATTACAGAATTAAGAATTCTTGTATCAAAAAAATGATATTTTCTCCTTCAATATAGCCATCCTCTTTTCTCTTAAATATGAGGGAGAGACCTATTCAAATGGAGAAAAAAATAATTGGAGAAAAATTCATTATTATAGAATATGATTGCATATCTCCAGGCACAATGAAGTGTTTAGTTTATTGCATTGAGCCACTGCTCAATACGAATGATATCATATGGTCATCTCATATGCTCTGATACCAGTTGTGCCTTTTACCCTGAATATCTCCTCAGTAAAATGTAACTAGTACAATGATAATAAATATTTAATGAAATCTTTTTTTTCAATGCTTTTACCTCATTAAAATTGACATGGAATGAGTCAAGAGTATACAGCTCTTAGCTTCATACAAGATATTCCATGTTTTAAATAAAATATTGAGATTTGATCATGATACCTTTTGTTCATGAATTCTTTTTTTCCCCTTTTTTTCATATATGATTTGTTTGTATTTTTAAATTATTTTTATATGTGCTGTTGTTATTACACTTGTTGTTCATTTTTCAACTCTTGTTACTTTTTTATAGACTTGCTGAAAATCAGCCTTGAAGCAAAAAGCTAGTTTTTCTACACCAAATTAAAATAGATATAAAAAACAGAAATAACTAGAGAGTTCATGAGAACAAGGTTGATCCTTTAAGTGTTTAGAGAAACAACAAGTAAAACACAAAGCAGCAAAGTAAAAGAAGTGGGTAAGAAATTATCTTATGAAACCAATTGGAACACCACATCCATTAAAAGGGTTGATTTAAAAAGAGGGAAAGGGAGTTGAGATTAATTTGATAACAACTTTGACTGGAATAATGTTACAAAACCTTTTGAATGCTATTACAAGTTTTCGAAAAACATATTTTTTCATTTGAATAGGGGAAATGCTGGATGTGCATATTGCTTCTTCCTTTTTAATAATAAAAATTAAAAAACTAATACCCATACTCATACATTCTAAGAACGTCATGGAGGGCCGAGTTTGGGGGGGGGGGGGCAAGGTAAGAAACCTTTTTCTTCTCTTGGCGGCTCTTCAAGACTTACTCAGGGGGGTGTAAATATGGGCAGGGGTAGAAGTTTAAAAAATGCTCCTGAACAAAACACTTTTTTCCAAAAATATAACACTGGTCTATGGGGGTGGGTGGAGTATTTCTTAATGGAAAGGGGCACATGCCTCCTGTAACCATCCAACCACCACTGCTATTGCAAAGTTCATTATTCACAATTCAACATCCCTCCAAATACAAAAAACACTACATAATCATCTGTCCTATCCTTTCTTCAGTAATAATATCATACCCTTACTGGTGAGGGAAATACATGCCTCCTTTGACCCTCCCCGCCCCCTCCCTCTAATCCACCACTTTACAAAGTTCATTACTCTCAACTCGATACTCTTCCAAAGACAAGAACATACTTCACAATAATCTGTCCTCTTCATGTCTTTTTTGTATGCATGTCTCCAGGAAATCTAGCCTTGATGAGACAGCCGGCATGCAGCTAGCTCGCGCAGAAACGGGGACAGAGTACGTTGTTTAATGACATAATTTCTGCATAATGCATGAGGATGAGGAGACCCGTCGTCGGCTTGGAGGATGCTTTATCTTGTCAATGGAGAATAGCAATGAGCGATTGGAGGATTTAATCAGGTTCAAATAGAATGAATGGTGAAGAGATAATCCTCAGGGGAGGAAAGAAGATCTAGAGAAGTTATGAAATTGATTTGTTTCTCCGATGACACGTGTAACTGAATTCATTTTAAGTCTTCAACTCCGTGGTAATTAGCTACAACATTCTTTCAAGTGAAAGAAAAATGAAGAGCTTTTGATGGATCGCCAGTATATCCATGGTAGCACTGAGAAATTTCACTGCCAGTAAAGATATTGAATCTGATTCAATTCTCAAGAGAAATATCCGAGTTCGTATCTTGATTGAACTGAGATTTTGAACATGGAGGATAATAATGAGATAGAAACAGGAAGTGTAATGGGTATAAAATGTATGATAGAAAAAAATAAATGCATTCATAACTAACACAGCAAACAACAAAAAGGTATCTAGATATTTTTACCTGTCTTGATCTCTTTATTGAAGCAAAATATGTAATTCACAAGCAATCTTTTTCAATTCATATTTTATCACATCTTCCCTTTCAATCATAGCATTTGTTGTACAAACTTATCCAGTTTCTCTCAATTTCAATGTGTTTGTAAATATATCATATTAATACATGTATACTTATACATTTCACCCTTCCACTTTCAAGGAAGATATAGCATTAGTATTATTTTCAAAGTTAAGGAATCTATGAGCAAAAACAACACTTTTCTGAAACTTAGTTCCTGAAATTGACAACTTTCCAAGAGAGAAATGTAAACCCCCAAAAGCGTCTTCACAAAGGTATGATATGATTTGGGTCAAGTATGAATACATCCTGAGATAGATTGATGGATTCTGAATAAACAGGATGAGGGAATCAATTCACAAAGAATGGTCAAATATATTGCTGTATATTTGAGGAAGTTGTTGTTAAATAACATTTCTAAATCAATCCAGTATATTTCTGATAATTTGGGATTTATGCCAAGGTTACTTGTATCAGTGTACAATCCCTCCATACCCTACAGACATCTTAGCCAAAAACACAACATCACTTCCTTACAGCTATGTGCTTGGTTTGACATTTCAGAGTCTTTGGTTTAAATGTGAAAGAATCATGGAGGCACCCTCTTTTCTGGTTCATGACCAAGCAGCTAATTTGGACGAGTGGGTGATTCGTCTTCTCCAACAAGATCTTCAATCCCAAACATGTCCTCAATTAGGAATGAACTACAGCATCACAAGGTCAGGGCTTTGTCAAGTCACAAGTGGATAGCATCTAATTGATCATACAGCCTCCAGGGGAAACTTCCCACATCCTCCAAACAAGCAACCACTATCAGACAGCAGGCATTATTAACATATCAAGCAAGAGAAAACTTTTCCAAATGCCAACGGTCCATGCCAAACCCATCTTCTTCTAGATTAATGTCACTCCATGTAAATCCCACCGATAATTCAAGCAGGCATCTGATAAATTGTTGACTCTCTCAGAGATGCATCTTCTAGGAGCTTTCCCCAAAGGGCGACAAACCACTTGCCGACTCCGCCCTTCGCTTCCTTTGGCGTGTCGCTTCTCTTGGGAGATCTCACATGGAAATGACGAAAATCGTCAACATCATTACCAAATGTCTAAGTGTCAACGTCAGCGTTATGTGGAGTAAATTTGCATTATCCCCCAACCCCCCCTTTGCCATTGAACTAATACTTTACTCTTAGGGTGATGCCATCTATTTTGTCAACTATAATCAGATTGAGACTTGAAGGCATATTTGCCAACACATATGCCATCTATTATTTAGCTTGATTATGCCCTCGTTAATAGGCAAGGCCTTTCCACAGATGACACAGTAAGTTTATCTGTTCAATGCTGAAAAATAGAGAGAGAGAGAGAGAGAGAGAGAAGGAGGAGGAGGAGGAGGAGGAGGAGGAGGAGGAGAAGAACAAGAAGAACTAGAACAACAACAACAACAACAACAAGGAGAACGAGAACAAGAACAAGAAGAAGCAGAAGAACAAGAACAAGAACAAGAACAAGAACAAGAACAAGAAGAAGAAGAAAAAGAAGAAGAAGAAGAAGAAGAAGAAGAACAACAACAACAACAACAACAACAACAAGAAAAAGAAGAAGATGAAAAGATCAGACTGTATCCCAATGGATTGACAAGAGAAATATATACATTTAGCAAGCTAGAAGCGTTTAATCAACTTTAAAACTAACTGTATTGATCTAGTTTTGGCATGGTAATTAAATCTAACCCTTTTAATATGAAACCCCTACTTTCTATACAGTCTAGTGAAGTGACCTATTCAATCAAACTCCCGAATCATCAGGGATACAATGACCCTTTAAAATTTTACTTCTTATGGCAAAACTTCAAAATAAATTTATAAACAAATTGCCTGACACAGAACAAATGCTCAATATCCTTGAACTTTAAATGTTTTGGGAAACAGATCTGTTTTAATATCAGCTTGTATTATCCACTTCAAGTGTGGCCACCCTGATCTTTGTCAGCAAATTGAAAACTGTACTTGCTCTGAACTTTACAAGGCTCTTGTGAGAAATTCTTTTTGACAGGATTTGTCAGATGAGTTGGACGGAGGGAAAAAAAAAAAAAAAAAAAAAAAAATTGATCCAGATTTGGCTATGACATATCTCTGATTAATCTCCTCTAAAGCGCAGTCCCAATTTATCTCTCTCCAGCCTAGCCTAGTCTGATGATATGACCTCACAGCCACATCAGCTTCATTTCTTCTCCCAAGTTGTCGCAACAGCTCATCGGTTGTCATGGTAACCGGAGTGTTGGGCTTCTTCTCCGTCTTCTGGCTTCTTGGGATTAATGTCAAATCTGAGCTCTTCACCTCTGATGCTTGGCGATGGCTTCCTGTCTGTAGCCGCCGTCGCTAAGCTGCTGGGGACCCCGCCCGTCTACTGCCCTCGCTTGACACTATCTCTATCAGATCTCCGCGCTGAATGGTACAAGTGCATGCCCATCAATTCGTGGCTTCAAGGGATATATCACAGAACAAATGTCCAACAAACTTGGACCGCCATGTCACCTGCTTCTCATATTTCTTACCAGCCCAACAGAGCTTTGTTACCTCTAAGAAACACATTTTATCAACAAATTTGTTGCTGTACAGACGTGTTTTAATGCCATGTTAAGTTATGATTTATCCTTCCTACTAAAAAGAAGTATGGCTGTATTAACATTGCAAAGATAATGATTGCTGCCATGTAAGTACAGATAAAAGTAAGGACAAAACAAACACATAGTAAAAGATGAATAATTGAATTAATAATAGACCTCAGGAAATGAACCCCAAAAAAAAGTTTCTTTAGACACACTAAAATCAATTTGCATTAAGCGATTCAATATATTTTTCCTACAGTTATATTTATCTACAAAATTATTTAGAGATGTATCTTTACTCAGGGTACTTATATCAATAGGTAGCTATATAATTGAATTCAGGATTCAAGAAATGAAGAGAAGCGGGGGAGGATAGTATCATAGCAACGGATGGAATTCTAACTATTTATATTATACAATAAAACCTTTTTTTTTTTAATGATCAAATTTAAAATGGATGGTGGCACTCAAAAGAATCAAAAGGTACTTCTAAAGAACCAAAATATGGACCTCTTCACAAAGTATGTTGCCTTGAATTGTGTCCTTATGTCTGCAACAATGCGCCATTTTGCTTCTTGATTCTTGGACATTTGATTTGATGAGAAATACTGTTGAAACATTTTAAAGAACTTGTTTTTAGGTACACTAGGAAGCAGTCCTTTAACTTATTCTCTTCAATTTTGTAAGCCAACAGTCTTACTGCTGAAATTTCTCACCCACCACTTAATCTAAGCCGTCAATAATACAGATGCAAATCACTGATACCACCCTTACTCATGCCAGCCCTATTGATAGCTTTGAAGTCATCCCAAGAAAACAAATCTCTCCCTTCTATTTGAATTAAACAGCCAGGGAGGACTACTTATAAAGCAATCTGGAAAGCATCTAACCGCCCTGATGGAAAACATCCCAAATGTCATCTTGTCGTCGTCGTCGTGGGTGGGGTTCCTCAGTGATTGCGGTTGTAAACCAATGGGGATAGCTCTGAACTTCATAACAAACGTGGAGTTGATATTTAAGTCAAGGTCTCCTCACAGATATGGGCGGACCTAATTGACAGGCAGGACCGTCAGAAAGTTTTAGAGCACAATTCATTAAACTGTTTTCTATACTATTATAATGTGTAATAGCCCGGGGGTCAAATTGCCTCATATGACTTACACATCTTGCTGATTTTGCTCCAATCTTTATCACCCTTTGCTCAGTGCATATGACAGGTTAAATGAGAGATGGATAGGTATATAAATGGAAGAAAAGAAGAAGGGAAGAAAAGAAGAAGGGAGGAAGAGAGGAAGGAAAAGTGAAAGTAGACAAATGATAAAGACAGAGAGGGGGATTTCTTTTTTGAGGTGGTGGGGGGGGGGGGGAGGAAAGAGTGTTAGTCTTCAAGCACAATTTTTAATTTGACAGTGACACTAAAAAATATGAGTGTACAGAGGGAGAAAGGGAAGCAACTCCCGCACAATTTCCATTTTGATTGTTTTTTGCTTTCAAACACAAAGCACAACAAAATCAAAACATTTGGCAGCTGTAACCGATAAATGATCCGAACCCTGTACAGTGTGTCTCTAAAAAAAGTAAACCCAACTTCAACGGCAAATTTTCAGAAAACTATAAAATATTTACACATTATTTTTTATGGTTAGATAGTCCAATAAGTCCTCTGTCCAATGATACCACGTAGGTTATGTAACTCTCATGCATGACTGAGCATGATTCAACTTAGTGAATGGGTGTGAAATCATCACTGTGGCAAGTTAGAATTGCACTGGAAGTTCATCAATCAAATGACATAGGAAATGTCTGATTTCTTACAAGCATAGCTTAGGGATGTGTACCCTCGACATGACCGCCATTCCTTTCCATGCAAAGCTCGCAACGCCTCCTCATGTCCCTGACAGCACGCCTGATCATTCCCTGATCTTGTCGTAATCGGTTCACTTCACCTGTTATCTGTTGCCTCAGCTCCTGAATTGTGGCCGGTGGGGTTTGGAACACTTTTCCTTTAAGATACCCCCAAAGAAAGAAATCGCATGGTGTCAGATCTGGTGAACGTGCAGGCCACTCAACTGGGAAATGAAGAGCAATGATGCGATTGCCAAAGAGTTCAGTCAAACGATTCCTCACAGCAATAAGTCTGTGGGCTGGGGCCCCATCCTGAGCCCACCAGGCCCTGCGGAATGCTCCACGTCGTTGTCGGGGGAAGATCTGTTCCATCTCAGGCACAATAAAATTGTTCAGCATGTCAAGGTACGCCCTGCCATTGATGTTGCCTTCAAAAAAGTAAGGTCCCACCAATGAACCATTGCCACAAAGACCAATCCAGACACTCACTTTCTCCCTGCTCATGTTCTTATTAAAAGCATATCCCGGTGGATGATGGAGTTCAGCATACTCGTGCTCATTGTGGGTGTTTACCATTCCATCCATGGAAAACGTTGCTTCATCCCCGATGGTAAAAAACTGGAGGAACTGTCGATCTCGGTTGCACCGGTTCACAAACCATTGTGAAAATTGAAGTCGTCTGGGAAAATCAGCTGGTAGAAGTTGGTGCTGAACATGAACATGATATGGATGGAGATGCAAATCCAGTCTTGCTATTCTGTTAAAAGTTGCGCGTGGTATTCCAGTATCATTTCTCCTGGTGCTTATGCGTGGGTTGGCTTGGATGGCCTCTCTTACCACTTGGATGTTTTCAGCAGACCTCCCAGTTCGTCTGTGGCCAGAGTGTCCTTTATTCCTGTTCAAACTGGTTCCGTGATCAGCATACTTTCTCACATTGTACCAGATGGCTCTTTTTGTTGGAGGCTGCCTCTCGGGGAACTGCACCCGAAAAGCATCTTGAACTTCCACGAAACTTCTTGTTTCCTGGTATCGAGTTACCAGGAATACTCTCTGCTCAATTGTCAACTGTACCATGTTTGGAAAGCATGTGAAGTGTGCCTGTGTTAGGAACAACCTTTGCTGAAGTTGTTATGTAATCATAGGCCTAACATGTGACAAAAATTTAACTTCAAATAGGCCCTGAATGCATGACAATAGCAAGAAATAACTTGCCACAGTGATGATTTGACACCAGTTCACTAAGTTGAATCATGCTCAGTCATGCATGAGCGTCAGATAACCTAAGTGATATAATTGGACAGAGGACTTATTGGACTATCTAACCATGAAAAAATAATGTGTAAATATTTTATAGTTTTCTGAAAATTTGCCGTTGAAGTTGGGTTTACTTTTTTTAGAGACACACTGTATATCTTTCACTCCTAGGATTGTATTCCATCTCAATCCCCCGCTAGAATCTGATCTTTGAGCTCTAGACATAGACAAGGAACCCTCTCTCTCTCTCTCCGTGCGTGCACTCCACCCTGATTCTTACCCGATTCCTCCCTGGCCCGCTAGCTAGGAGACACATTTCCTGTATCACTTGGAGAAGGAGAAGCCGTACATGTCAAGAAATCCCCTCAAATCTGATGAAAGCTTCAGCAGTCAAAGCTTCCAAGCAGACTGATATCCTCCACAAATCTTCCAAATGATTTCTTCTTCCTTTCTTTTAATTTGAGATTAATCAATCAATCTCCAAGGTTCCCTACAGATTTTGGAATGATTAAAAAATTAAACGAAGAAATTAGCTTGGTAGACAGTTAAGGCTGTGCAGCACAATTAATTTTGTTTAAATATCTTCATCCCTTTATAAATACTGCGTACCCCCTTCACAAAAAACACCCTCAGAATATGGTCCACTTATCCACTGAAATTACATTTACTGCAGTTTATAATGACATGTTAAAGGCAATACTAAAAGAGGAATATTTGTAAGGATCAAATATATTGACACTTTACAAAAGGTTTTAAAAAAATCTGGATGTTTGTAGGATCTTTAAAATAAAGGGAAATCAATACTTCAACACCATCGAGCAAAAGCATTGGTAATGCTTGTAGGACTACCCTGTACCCTTATAATTGTATTTCAAATCTCTCCTTTTTAGCAATCCCTTGGTCTTTGTACATCTGCTTGACTAATGTGACATGCTTGGCTTTTCCTTGTCATGAGTTTATGACAAACTGCTAAATAATGCACATTATCTTTTATGTGCAGTGCTTTTGCTATTAATGCAAAGTTGACTTGAATATCAGCTATACATCCATCATTATTATAGCTGCCTTCCCATTTCCCCTTCAGGTTTTTTTTCTTCATATTTTGCACTCTAATATCTCAATTGTCTCTTCCCCCTTCCTTTAATCCTACATATCCCTTTCTCTTGTCATCGCTTGTGGCTTATGCCACCATCTTTTTATTCAAGGTTATTGTAAAGTTAACATATTCTTAAATCAGCATTTTAATTTTTAAATTGACATTTTCTTCCATCTTGTTCTGTTTGTAATTATCATTTGATATCTCTCCATCACATTTTCCAATGAATCAAAGAATAATTTTTTATAGTGAATTTTTCCAGAGGGGATGGTGGTATTTTGTTATGTTATACAAGCACATGTACAGTATATGTGACATGAAATTAAAGGTACTATGTCCCATTTGCAGGCCAAAAAAATGAAAGAGTTAAATTCCAACTGCATTTGAAAGATAATACTAATTTAGAACTTCCCTAAAAAAGTTGGGGCTTGAAAATGTCTTCAAGTGGGAAAATAACAACTATTAGTTGTCAAATCGACTTTAGGGCTATAGAGCCCAAAAGTAATAGTCTTGATTTTCAGACAATTGCACCGAATGGTCATACGTTTTATGCTGCGCAAAGATTCAATCAGTTTAATCTTGGCCATCACAAGAAGTGGGTTATTGATTTAGACAAATGCTCATGTACCCTTTACAACTCTTTTCATGTATGTTATTACCAAAGAAGAAAAGAGCCAGTCAGTCACTCAATAGTGTCTGATAGTGAAGTCTAGCAAGTAAACGGGTTTCCTTGCATAATTTGAATATGAGGACACTGCTAACGTTTAAATTTCACAGATAGGACATACATGACATATTCATAATTCCTGCAAAGTTCTACAGCATTTGAGGTTGGCTGCAAAAGGGACATAGTACCTTTAACAATAGAAGGTGAAAGACTATAAGAATTCATTAACAATGTAGTTTGATAACAGGGAGAACATTTCTACAACAAAGGGAAATGCCCTTAAATCTAGCTTTGTGCCTTTCTAAAATCACAACTCTTCTTGTCTCTTCATCGTTATGTATTTCAGTGTTTACATCAAAAGAAAAGAAATCAGTCCATCATTAATATCTTCCTAACTCTAATCATCTACGGGAATTATCACATTACAGATTCCCTGAGCAGCTGATCTATCTACTGAGGGTTAATACACCATGAAGCAGACTGCTTTCCATGTCTGTGCGGAGCCTGCCAGGCAGTCTCTCTGCCATCTCCACCAGGCTAAAGCTTATGAAGATTGAAACTTGAAGATGAGCTTTTCAGGTCAATCGCAGTCAAATACAACCCCTCTTTATCATTTAACACATTTAAAACACAGGAGGAATGCAGAGAGGATAAATAATGCTTATTTTCATATCTAGAGTACAGCTATAATATTCATATAAATCATACTTGAATCTAACCTGTCGACACTAACAAGCACAGAGGACATGTGGCCGCCCAAAATCTAAGTCTGGACCCCAAAAATGTTAAAGCTTTTACACAGGGCTCATATATAAAGACTGTAAAAAGTTTAATTCCAAACCCGTTAAATTTTTTTTTTATTGTAGAGTCCTACCTTGTGGTCATACGGCTATCTCTAACTCCAGCTCTATCATAATCCAGCTCTATCATAATCTTAAACTAAGACAAACTAACAGATATAAAAATCTTGGATATCTGTTGTTTAAATATCTAGGATTTTGGAAACACTGGACATATCATTTATTCAATTGTGGGCATATATTTCAAGCCCATGAAAAATACTCTTTAAAAGTTGCATTCTGAGAAAGAAATTAAAGCCTACTGTATTCACAATGTTCTTAATTATGTCTTCTTAGACTGACCCAACATCTTTGCTATAACAGCAAATCATGACTTTAGATCTTCCAAGATGCTGTCAGGAGCTCTCTTTAATGTCCATGCCTGTTTATTTTCTTGGTGAGCATCCAAAGAATTCAACCACAATACATTAAATTATCCAGTGAGAGGGAGCCATTACTTCCCTCAAAATATACGGCACTAACATTTAGCAAACAGAATGTACAACCCAGGCGAATTCATCAAGCTAGATGTGGAACATCTTTCATGGTTGGTATCATATATCAACCTGCTACACAGCTGATCAGTGAGCGACTTACCCCTCATTCAGACTGGATCAATCCATTGCATAGCTACACAAAATACTGAATAGCTATACGCTTTTTTGTATAGTCTGAAAAGGGAGATGTGACTTTTGGTTGACAAAATATCACATAGCGAAAAGGGATGTGAGCAATTTTGTCTCAAATGAAAACTAGAAACCTAGCAAATTTTATTGTAAAGCCATACATCTACGGAAAGTCTGAATGTCGTATAAATAGGAATTAGAGCATTGCTTAGAATGAAAAGAATCAGGGTTCACCTGTGGTAGTGGGAACTCCCCATGTATAAAAAGTGGACAGAGTTTATCATGAACACGCCCTGATATATGACTGAAAAGCTGTTATCTTGTATCTTGTGCAATACCACAGTATAAGCTAACACTTAAACTGACCTCCCCCAAACTTTTGTTTCTTTTTATGTTTCTATATACTTTTTTGTTTTTTGCACACGTCTACGCCGGTTTCGCTATAGGATGTTTCTTTATACAATGTTTCTTCTTATGAGTTTTGTAAAAAAACTCACTAGTCTGAACAGACTACAAAACAAGTAACCTCCAGTTGATTTGAATGTTGAATGCTTCCGCCCTAGACAGCATTAAAAAAAAAAAGCAAGATTGTGAGAGGAGCCGCAGAATGAAACGATTCCTCCAATTGAGCATTAAGAGGGCTCATGGCAGACTGTGCTTAGATGATCATGCTAAGCTATGTGTCTCTGCTAGTAACAGACATGAGAACATGGGATAGGATACGTGATGATAGAACATTCATAACTCAGCATTGGAAGGGGATTTAGACACTTAGATAATGTATTGAGCTTGAATGATGAGAAACTGGTTTCTATTTGGTACACTGGATTCAGGAGATCATTCAATAGCTTGGGATGTAATTATCATCATGAAGAGAACATATAGGGTGAAAAGACAACAAAGACAGATAACAAAAAAGACTACCATGAACACAGAAAAAGCAGATCTTGAAATAGAAACTTTCAACAATTGAGCTGTTTAGATTGTAAAGGTTAGAAGAAAAATAAAATTCCAAAAATCTTTTAATAAAGAGAAAGAAAAAAAGATTGATAACTCAAGTTACTTGGACTTTTCACTACACATGGCACCTGCCATTTCATACACTGAGATGTCCTAAATAACCCTAAAAACGAGGACAATGGCGATCAAATGATTCCTTAATAACATGAGCATGTCATAACCTGCCACAAAATGAGGACATCTGATTCTCCATTTCTTGGAGGTGAACTTCTGAATAATAGAATAGATGTTCTTGCTCTTCAAATACAGTAAGCAGAGGATATGTTTTCCAATTTCACCCGGCTTTTTAATAAGCTGCTCTGGCTTCTCTTTGCAAAGGTCGGTTTTCTTTTAAAAATAATTAGCTTGCGAGATAGATAACTCTTGAGTTCAGAGCGACTCCGGTTTAGGATACCCGAGACCCATGTGAATCAGGACGGACGATTGCTCACGCCTGGTTACCATGGTAACCGGTGACATATCCATGTCCGCAGCACGGTGACATTACACCTGAGCGCTTCTTCACCTGTCGGCTATGTAAGGTGAGTGAGGTACAATTCATCCGTGTCTGACGGCAGCGGAGTGATTGATGGCCGTTTAAGGCTAGTCATGGGTTCCCACTGACAGCGACTCAAATCCCGGTGCGGTGTATCGGTCCCGTCGTACGATATCGCCAGATGTATTACAAGAGATGCGTTTAGACTTCCTCTGGCTGCTGTGTTGTTCACCTATTGTCTGGATTGAATTGTTATCCAAAGAAGAGCCATGCAAAAACAAAGTGGGTTTAAATTTAATAAGTCCTTTTTCCCTTTGGGCAGATGAGGATAGTTGATTCTGGGATCATCCCAGAAAAAAGTATATATAGCACATTGTACTGCTTTGTTTGAAACATTAAAAGAGTAAAAGACTGAGTAATCAGAAAATATCTAAAAACACGTACATGAAGATACAAGGTTTACTAAAGGAGTGTTAACATTGTCATGAATTAGTCGCATAGTAGTTCCGATCACAAGGTTTGGTAACGTTTACATATTTCCTAATCGTTTTGCAGATTAGTCAGATTTAACAGAGTATATCTAAAAGACATCCCTGCAGTGATGTAAATGCATCCTAATGTGTGGATACATGCGCAAGGTGTAAGTGTGTGTGAGGTATCTTGTGTAGTTACTCAGTTGTGATCATGCATCATCAATTATTCGTATTACATGTAATCCATCATTCCATACTAATGCTTTATTGATTGATACCAAAAAGATGGAGAGAGAGAGAGAGAGAGAGAGAGAGAGAGAGAGGGGGGGGGGGGGGGGGAGTGAGAGAGGAAGACAGAGATAAATAGGGGTTAGAGGAGAGAGATAACTTGTAAGGAATGATAAATGACAAGGGCAAAAGAAGTAAGATGATTGATCACCTAAAACATATTACAGAACAGAATCTTACTCACACTGTGTAAAAACAAAGTGTGAAACTGCCTCTTCAGGAAAAACAAAATAAACCTGGGCAATTCCTTTGGGTACGGGAATGGGTTTCAAACCATGAACACAATGTTCTCCTTGGATAGCGTCGCTCAAAATAATATTCAAAGCAACGATTGCTGGGAGATATACCAAGCATGCAAACATGGGATGATCATGTTATCTATGAGACCTCTGGCAAGTAGAGTATATATGCAGGGACGAGACGGAGAGATAGATAGATGATGCTGCTCTGATGCTATCCAGTTAGGAGGAGAAGAAAAAAAGCTATGGAGGTGAGAGAAATGCGCCCTGCATATGAGATGGGTGATGGGAGGATGATGGATGAGATGGTTGCTAGGGAGAGGCACATCAACATCTTCACCCTCTTTTCTCCCAGGGAAAGAAACATACCGGAGGGAGAAGGAAAGAAATTCATGGTACATAATTGAAAAGCAAGGGATAAAGTGAGTATTTAGTGTTGAGGCCTACAAATTGGGCTTTGTGAAATCAGGGAGATGGGAGTGAAATGGAGCTAACACCGTTATGAAGGAAGAAGCTGAGGTAGAGCTTACAGGGAGAAAAACAAAAGATGTGTTGAGAATGAGAAACAGAGAGGAATTGGATCTATGAGAAGAGGCTCTGTGGTAACTTGAGAGATGCAGCTCAGTTGTCATTGGGTCAATGCTCTCCAGCGATATGATGATGACTGACGATGACTGATGCTGTCATAAGATGAGGGTGATGATAGTGATGATGGTGGGGTCATCAATCACTTGGCACTGATGTCATCAGGTATCAGAGAAGGATATTGACATTCAGAATAATATATTAAGGACTAAAGACATCAACTGCATGCACAAATCATTTACCATATTGATGGTGAAGATGATGAAGATAATGTTAATTTTGGTGATGATTATTATACTGCTGCTGCTGCTGCTGCTGATGATGTCGGATGTGATAATACCTCACTTCAAAATGTTGTGATCTCCACTGGAAAGTGCAGTCAAAGACCTCCTGAAGTACATTACTCAGTGAAAACTTTGATAACTGCTTGTAATATATGCTAAATATTTATTCTTTACTCATGTGGGTGATATAACCGATCTACAGGCATATTCCTAAATTTAAGATTAGTAAAAAAAATCCAAACAAAAAAAATCACACAATTCTCATCCACTGAGAGGCATGAGAGACAATTGTACTGTATGCTCGTAACTGGAGATGACAGTGCTCAAGTGACACAGGTCATTACTTTGGTCTCTCAGAGGCGGCAAATGAGAACAACACAACATCGCGTGACTCCTTGGTATCAAAATCGTAATTTCATTGAACGGTGTGGCCTCAAAATTTATGTTGCATAAAGTCGGGAGAGGTGTTTTCATGAATCACCCAGAAGTATTAACACTAATAGAAAGGTAATTGAAACAATGAGTTTTGTTATTGCATCTTTTCTTTAAGCTTTCATCTGAAGTACTAGCCCAACTATCGCAATGACACATCTTTGGTAAAAGTTATGTATTGTTGGCAAAAGAAGTGTTCTGCTGTGCATCACTTTGGTCTAAGACCAAATCAATAAGTATTCTGAAAGTACATGAAAAATAAAAGAAAACAACAAAGGTTAGTGAAATCTGTCTCCCCCCCCCCCCTTTGAAAATTCCCATTTTGTGAGTGTAATTTAAGATTAATCACCAAAAATCAGACCTTAACTGTACACTTTCACTTAGGAAACAATGAGCAAATAAAGTATAACAATAAAGACTTGATCTGAACTTCTTATAAGTTGTCTTTATCCAAAGATTTAGAAAATAAATATTTTAAAGCTCTGTCCATGAAATGGTTAAGGTATATAATAAAATTGTTTCATAGTACACTATATGCAAAGATGATGAAAAAGGGCTACATGAATACCCCTTAGCCTGGGTAGTCAAAACTCAAAACTTTCAACCAATCAGGTGCTTGGGCTTTATTTATGAGGTTGAAAATAGTCCTTTCTTACGCTATAGGGAGTAATTAAACAAAAAAATAAGAATAAGGAATAAAGAATAAGGAAAAATAAATGAAAATGGACTGACATCAGAACTCTTTTAACGAAGATTGCAAAAGTAATCACGTCTTTAAATCAGTCTTTGCATGATTAAGTTACACCAAGGCACAGCGGTTTCTGAATTATTGTTGCCCGCAAACATCATGAAAGCCTCAAATAGCACACCTTGCAAACAGACACCTAGAAAAGAGAACATTCCTTGTAAACAGTGTCAGATAACCCCACACAGCGAAATAGCCCATATTTGAACGACATATGGCCGAGATGATACATAGAGCCTCTCTCCCACTGAGTAATCCATGAAACATGAGAAACATTTCATCCCACAGCGCTGTCAACACAACCAGAAAAAGAGGAAGAAAAATGTGCACAAATAGACCAAACTTAATACCCTGTCCCTCCATTTTGGGGGCAAGGTTAACAAGTCTTAAGTATGTTTGCCATCTTTTTGGGGTGTTGACAGGAGGGTGGAGGGGGGTAGGTTGAGGAGGAGAAGGAAGAACATGGGGGTAACTCTACGCCTTTGACTGCCTTGAACTTTCCTTGGAGGTGCAATAACCGCTAGAGCCCTGTGAAACCTGAGAGCAATCTGGGTGTCGGATCTGTACCCCATGCTTAACTCAAGAATGGGAACAAAGTGATAAGAGTACATTAGACGGTAAGAGGATTTGGGAGGGGGGGGGGGGGTGGCTGGGTTGATGTATGTCAGGAAACCTGTGACAAACAGACAGGAGGGAAGAGGTGTAATGTTCAAAGAGGAGGGGTGATTTCAGAATGTGAATTCCTTGTGAACTTAAACTCTGCATTCATGACCAATGTAAAGGTGGCAACTGCTGGTAAATGAATAAGATTTGGAGACCCACTATAGACCCTATCTATGAAGGGTATGCAAGTTTACATAGTGACAGTAAAATCCTATGATATTTTTGTTTTTTAATCCATCAAATCCTGGAAAAAGATAATTGCATTAAAATAAGAGATGATAAAAAGACACAATATAAGAGAATGTCATTGGCCAAACTCATAAGACATCAAACCCCAAATAACACTTCCATACAGATATAGCGGTTTATTCAAGCTACGATCACAAAGGTTCGTACGGATGCTGCGTTCGTACGAATCTCCGTTTTTCCATCGTCTTTCCGAATTTCCATTGTCTGAAAATCGTTCGTACGGCGTTCGTAGCAGTTCGTAATGGCATTTGTGACTGAGGCTTCACTTGCAACTTTGAGAGTTCAAGTCCCTTCTCCTTGCTTTAATACGTCGTTGATTGCAGACAATGTATTTTTTCCTTCAAGTTCTCTCGGCTTGGCTGTAAATTTAGGACCTGGGAAGATTTACTTCTCCAAATGCAACGTGTGCTGATCAGTAATGCCAAAATATAATACGACATGGACAATACAAAAGGGGAATATATAAAATTAATTATTTTCGGCACCAATTAGATACTAATCACCTATGGAACGAAAATACATGTGTGTTTTTTCTTTTATTATGACTAATGCTAACCTAAATCTGATTTTGCATGACATATTTGATGCTATGTTTGTCATGACTCAGATAGTACACAGCCTATTTATAATGTTACTGTAGTAATGAAATAAAAATGGAAGCCAGATGTAGTTATACAAAAGGAATAAAAATGAAACGTTTTAAAACCAATATATGAATTGCTTGAACTCATTTCAAAATTGACACATTAGGGACAAGGATAATCAAATTAGTTGATACCATAAATATGATCATGCTAAAAGTGTTCCATTCTAAAAGAAAGCTGACATGTTCTTTAGACAACGAAAATTTAGAAATAAACAACTTTATACTATATCAAGAAATACAAACATTTATCTATATATTGGACAACATCACACAGCAACTGTGTCAAGATATTTGTGGCTTTCCAGAGCTCAGGAGAGCAACACAATCTCCCGTTCCTTTTCATCACTTTTCTAATAATCTGAATGTAGTGTATAGATCTGTAACGGGAGAAGCTAACGAATGCTCACTCCGGTTTGAAAGTTTAATGAAGAAGCACCTGTGTCTCAAGTGACATCCTAACCCCACTCTGCTGAGGAGGCCATGGCATGACATCGACCTGTCCTAGCTACCACATTACTGGGTCACCTAGCTCTCTCTCACAGGAAGATAATCAGGTTAAATTGACACCTTCCCGACCATCGTTAAGGAGAGAGTTAGATGGTAAAGAGGGTAACCCGATGAGTCAATTGTTCGGGAGATAAGACAGCCTGACATGTCATGTCAGATCAAGAAAAAAAGTGTTCATTTACAGTGTCGTAAACAGTGTCATAATAATGCCTGGGTTTTTAATACAATCTGACATAAAATTGTCATAGTGGCGAAAGGTTGTGTTAGTTTTGTAGATATCATGTATTTAATCTAGGAAAAACAGAGGTTCCATTATTTTTCTATGAACAATAGAAATACACTGATCCCCAATGAATAATGTTAATCAAAAATTTGATCAACAATCTACCTGAAGTTTGGTGTTCAAGAATTATGATTCCATGAAAAGTCAGTTTTGAATTACAGGTGTCGTGGTCTACTGGATACATCAGATTAATCAGACTGTGGATAACACGATTTGTGAGTTGAGTCATACCGCGACACTAACGTCCTTTGGCAAGGCATTAATCTACATATGCCATTCTCCACCTAGGTGAATTGGGTAGCAATTCATTCATTGCAGGTAGCCTGGTAGAGCCGGGGTAAAATTGGACCACCTGGTGGATAATTATGTGTGCTTTAAAAATATCAAATATTATTATTATCATTATCATTCCTTTCAGTGCTAACAACCTGTAAAGCTCCATTTCTTTGGCCTGAAACTTTAAACATTTCATCATATGCTTATACATGTACAAGGTAGGTTATAGTGTATAGGTAGGGGAAAGTGGACACTTGGTGATAGTATGGCAGTTGTGCCAAATGTATCGGCCCAATATACCAGTGAATGTATGTTCTAATGAACTCCCTGATGAAAGATAGGCATCTACTCAGTTATCACTTGTTAATCTAGAGTGATGAGCTTTCGTTGACTACAGAGGCCTGGTAATTAAAAGACCTGGGTCGGCCAGTGAATTAAGATATCCATCACATCTCTATATAATATTGTTCTTTAATCTTGTTCATTTTCGAACATACATGTAAAATGCTGTAACCTTCAATGAAGTGCAAGTAATTTGTAGATAACTGATATAGTGCTAGTGATACTATTATAGAGAATGAAAGAGAGAGAGAGAGAGAGAGAGAGAGAAAGTGATAGAGAGGGAGAGAAGGCATTTTCACATGAAATCTTGTTTTGTTTCTTTATGGCTCTTCATTTCACATCAGTTGTTCTTTGGTCAACAGAATTTTAATCTGTTGTTAATCTGTTGGATACAATTTCACTTTGCTATACACAATCTCCAAACCAAGTTATATCAGGCTTACTTTATTCAACTTATTCCCCTTCTGGCAAACAAATATATTTGTACTGTTTTCTAAGCATTATATCCAAAACTAGTTTTAATGAGATTAACATGATATACAGGTTCAAATTTCTTCCCTTTCATTTTCCTTTCCCATTGAAAGAAGTGAAATTAGACCATAGTGGCCCCAGCTCTGTCTCAAAAGGGACTAAATAACCCTTACAATGTTATATCATGTATTTGATATATATCAGGAAATATGCAGCTTTACAGATTAGCAATGAATCATGTAACATTCTCTCTTTTTCAAAGAAAAGTTGAGTCATATCTGTCCTTGTAACACCTTCTGAGGTGTGAGTTTTTATCTTGTACAGGGTGTTGAGAGAGATGTGTCCTATCGATCAAGGATGTTATGAGAAAGAGAGACGAGAGAGAGAGGGATAGAGAGAGAGAGAGAGAGAGAGAGAGAGAGAAGGGGGGGCAGAGAGAGAGACAGACAGAGACAGAGAGAAGTAGGCCAGCCCAATGCTTAGCAAGTGAGGATGAAAAGAACAGACAAAACTGTCTTGTGTTTTTTTGTTACCCTTTTCCAGAGCAAAGTAGCTTACACACTTACACATCATCATTCAGGAAAACCGTCTTTTTACCTCCTTACAGGACAGAAAGGACTCACACTCACAGATTTGGAAGCCATTTTGCCCGAAAAACATTTGAACCTCTTTAAAAATTCTTAATGTATTGCAAATGCAAAATGTGGAGATGTTATGGAGCCAGAACAAAAACTTCACCCAGGTGGAGGACTGTTAAGGGGATACCATGGGTAAGGACTGCACAAGTGGACCAGGGTTATCTACTGAAGATGGCTACATAGAATACAGCATGCATTCAAAGTAGTCTTCAGGATAGAAAAGAATACATAGAAACAGTGGTGAGGCTGTAACAACAACACAAAAAGGATTAAGTTTGCACAGAATATCTTCACGCAAAGCTTTGCATCTGTAAAAGCGTGCAATTTCCTATGAAGAGTATGCTGGAGTATTTGATGCAATCTAACCATTAAAGCCTCATTCAACCTGTATTGCCTACAGTGCAGTTAATTTGCATGTTATAAAGAACAGCCATGGTATATCGCTTCATATCTAAACCAGCCTTGTACGTTGGAATGAATCTTTCATTGTGAGGTGTTTGCATCTGAAGTGAACCTGATAATACTGCAGAGAATAGTCTGTGACCGGAGAAGGACATAAGTAGGCCTATATGGCTAGTCCTGATAATTTAATACAAATGGGGAATTCAGCTCTTCTGTAAGGCATAAACGAGAGAAGTTGAGGTTGAAGTTGAAGTTTATTTGTTCCACATATATATAAAAACAATTCAGATTCATACAAAATTTATAGTAACAAAACGTAAAGGGTAGATATCTTATATGAAGTATGATGCACAGCTTAGCAAGATATGACAGATGATATGAAAAGAAATCAATGTAAAATGTGAGGATTCTTAATGAAAAGCAAAACTTGTACAAGATTATGCTGCTGGGGCATAGTTTATCACTGTCATTTGTATCTGTCACCTGAAGTTTAAGGGAAGAACCATTAATTAAACCAATCTCTATTTATATACTCAGTACCCTGAAAAGGGTAAAATTAATTAATCAGTCTAGAGTTTCACAGTTTTATCTTCATCCAATGACCAGATTTGGTCCGTAAAATATAATTTGTTATGTGAAACCTAAATCTAACTTAATTTCCTTTGCTTTCAACCACAGCAATCTAGAATTCAGCTTTCACAAGACAGTCTCATCGCCCTGTTGAGTTTACTCTCTTCATGGTAATAATGATGATCTCACCCAAAGAAGTATCTTGTAACCCCTACAGGTCATTTGGAAGTGGTTACCCCTTCACAATCCTACTTGAATGCTGAAGTTCACCCTTGCAGCCATATGGTATGACCACACGACTTCCCCTTCAAAACTAAGGAGTTACCAGACCATCAAACCCTGCACAACACTGCTACAGGAAGACCCATATATAGTCCTCTGTATTCCACTACCCTGGATAAATACACAATGCTCTATAAATGCCTCCTTACATTAGCGATGACTATACAGGAGTACTGCTGCATCACATGCACAGTCTCCAAGACTTTAAAAAAGTTTCTAAACTCTTTGTTGGCTAAATTGAATAGCCTTCTGAAGTTTTGGAAAATACCTTGATAAAATCAAGGAAGAACTTTCAATCGATACAGCACAAATAATATAATCTGAGGTGGTTGTAAATATTTATACGTTCACCAAGTCCCATTACTAGGAATAACCATCTGTTCCTGTTAATTCTGAATTCTTCTTAAAACTTCTAATTTCCAAATTTGGATGAGTCTTCAAAGAGAACTACTGAATACCTTCTTTGTAGGAAATGGGGAATTAGGTCTGTCCACTCTTTCCTCTCACAAACACCACTGGGAGAGAGGTTTCAACCAGGCGGGTGGAGTGATAGAATGAGCGGGCTGGAGGGGTGGCCCAAGGGTGGTGTTTGCAGAGAGTCCTGTAAACCATCAGTCTGTTTAGAGAAGGGTTAACCATCCAGGGGAGCTGAGAGGATGTGGCTAGTTAAGGGTTGCTGTCATTAGACCATCTCCTTCTTGCCCACTCCCCCAGGAATAGAGGAGATCTAGAAGGTTAAGGACTTTGTGCTATCTGAACTCTAACATTACTCATTAACCAATGATGATGATGATTATGAGTGGACTCGTTCATGACTCCTAAATGCTGTTTATCATTGTTGTAGTACCTTGTAGTAATTGGCAAGTGATAGAATTAGATTACAAATTTGTAGCCAAGGTATATCTGGACAGATAGTATGCAATTATGATATACAATGATCGTACACCTGAAAAAGAATCAACAAGATGTTTGCTACATCAAGCAGAAAAGTTTGAATAGCACTATCGATCATAATACCAGTCAAATGCACATATTAATGTTTCTTTTCTTTTAAAGTGAAGTGTATAAACTCTTACATTTGAAATGGATGTGTCAGAAACGTGACTTCACTTCAACAAGAACACTTACTTTGGAACAGAGTAACTTTCTGGCACAATAGTGCATTGTCCTGAGTTTCATTATCTTCTCACCCAGATCACTGAGATCAGTATCCTAAAATACAGCTGACAATAACCCTTTTCTGAATCGATCTCACCATGGAATTAACAATGTATCGACTTCACCATCTGCATCCTGACTCAGATCCTAAAGCTAGACCAGACATGGCACCTCATACTGCTCGGTTTCAGAGAGGAAGGTTCCACCCAACAACCTCTGGTTTCAAATGGTGAGTGTACAGACACTCTACCTGTCTGCTGAAGGTCCACTGTTATACTGAATTACAAGCTCTTGTCAGAACTATACCCACAAAAGAATTATACAATAGGTCTTTTAAGAACTAACACATCTCTCCAAGAATGAATACCCCAGTCCTTTAAAAAGGATTCCACACATGGAGTAACCGTTTTAGTTTCCTGACTCAAAGTTCACTGTAATCACAAAAATACTCAACAAGCCAGTTACCAAATTCTAAAAAATCATCCGAAGGGAAAAAAAAAGACTTTTCACAGTAATACAAATGTTGTTAATTATTATTATTATTATTAATAGCTTGCCCAGGACTTCCTTAAATAGCAAAAATTATTTTATTAGTATGTATGTATATATATATATCGAGAGATTCTATTATGCTGGCATAAATTACATGTAAATCAACAGTTTGTTTAAAAGAGGATCTGGGAAAATCCTTTCATTAATTTGAATAGTTTAATTGTATATATTCAAATAATTTTACCACTAATTGTTTAATCTTTCACCATCTATCATGTAAACATGTTCATAGTCCACTACACTTTCTGTACCTTGCTAGTTGTAATCCGTAGTTGAATGTGCATGCAGTACAAGTACCGTATCAAATTCTATAAAGACATATCGCTCATCAAGCTCATTATACTTGGAGTGTTGTGATCTATGTGGAGGTGATATGAAGCTATTCACAATCATGTATGTGATGAGAGCTATCATTCCACCAGGTACACAACATCAGAGAGAGAGAGAGTAGATGAACCCTGTTACCCATCCCACTTGCATTCCACTTGCATTCCACTAGGCTGGAAACAAATGCTCCAAAAGGAAATAATCAATGGTAGAAATTAAAGTTAAAGCCCCACTGCACTAGTTTGGCCAGGAGGGATTAGACCTCCCTAAATGGTCACTGACAGGTGGTTATCTCATCAAATCAGCTCTCAATTAAAATAAGAAAAAGAGGATCATGGGGGGTCCCCCATGGTCACTGATGGCGCAGGTAGCTATAAGTAGTGTATAATTAGCGCAGTCTGGCTTCAAAGGAAGAAATCATTATAATGATCCATGGTAGATTCAAGAATTCTCTGACTGGATCACTGTATGTACTAATCTACAGCATCAATATCTTTAAAAAGAATATAAGGTTCTTGACTGAAAGAGCTAATGTAAGTCCACATATAGTTTCCAATCTGCGACAGCCATTTTGTAATTATATTTGGTAACATAATAGATAGCAAAGACCAAATACCTTGCCTAATTATAAAGACAAACCCCATTATCCCCCTCCTACCCCCACCCTCTCATCTGTGACACAGGTTACTGCTTCTTGAGCTGTGAGTCACGTCAAGGTTCATTGATCAGAGCACATAGTGATGACAGCTGATGTCTGATCAGACCCAAAATACCAGAAAAACAATCCCTTAAGAACCACCCAGACAATGACAAGGGTGTCATCAAAAGGTCACTGCCTGCCTATCAGGTATCACTGATGTTTCATCTGATAGAGAGGAGATTGGAGGAGGGATTAGGAGAGGTATCTTCTTTCCCAGAAAGATGTTATTGTCAACATTTGGAAGACGTCAAAAACCTGAAGCCACATGATGATAAACAATGTTAAAATTTAGTTGGTTAAAAAAACCTTTTTGTTCTGTTTTAACTTTTAGAGCAAATTTTGTCTGCTAAGAGCCAAAAGGGAATAAACTCATATCATTCAAAATAGAAATCAGTTATGCCCTTCTGACCCTCAGTAGATGAATTTAACTGAAAGTGGAAGAATTGTGCTTAAATCCATCTTGAATTGGTTTTATAAGCTATTAAATTTAAAGCAATTGATAGTTTCATACATAAAGGTAGTTTTAAAAAAAGATTAATATTCTATGTTGTTTTCTGAATCTGTTATTGAAAATGCATGCAGTGCAAGTAATTACCTACAGATACAAGGACAGAGAAAGTTTAAGGGTGTTCTGTCATGGCACTTAAAGAACCAAAGTAGATTCAACTGTCATTACAAGTTGTCCTTCTAAATGCAAAATCAGCAGCGATGACAATAAAGCACTTAGAGTGACAGATCTGAACGTTTCCAAAACTTGTGGTCTCATTTGCAGAACAAGAATATCGACAGCATCAACTCATATTACCATGGTAAAAGCAACACACCAGCAACATCCAGCTGGGTAACTAGTCACTAAGTAATCTTATGTAGTGGACAAGTGGTTCAATCCACATCAAACTAGTTTAATCCGGATTTGTCCAGCCATAGATGTGAATGGGGGTCATACTAAGTTCACATCTAGAGAAGACTAAGGTAGAATCAAGAGTTTATATTTAAAAGATATTCTCTTAAAGTAAACAGTTAAACTGCATAGATGACTTGGGCAAGCATGAATCTTAAACTAGTTGAATATAATATATTTAAAAGCTTTTGACAAAAAAGATTAATCTTCTTTGTATGTTTTTTTCTGAGTACATTTTATGAAAAAATAAAGGTGAAACTGCCTAATTAAAATAATTTGGATTTGTTTTTATTTCAATATTTTATTTAAGCTGCTGATCTAAAAATCTGTGAATTTTCATCACTGACCCAAATTGTAAAATATATTATAGGACTATTACGTTACTCTCTATTCAATTTAGACTGGGTCTTCATCTCACTGCACATGAAACGTGCTGAATTTCCAGGCTCAAAGCACGTTCATCTGACATTATCTTCCTAAACATATTACTGTTTAAAAAATTGGGGAAAAGCCCTGATAACACTTTAGGAAAAGAAAATGTAGAGTTGCCAAAAGATTATTTAAAAAGATGCCCATCTATCAATCTTGCAAAAAAGGCTCAAGTGGTTCTTAATTCTAGCTACAAAATGTCACATATTTTCATCTAAAAAATAGATTTGAAGAGGAAAATAGAATTCTTATCAGAGACTCTAAGAAGGACTTGAGAATTATCGTGTATGGGATCACCTGTAGGAAATTGAAAGCAGGAAAGGGTGGTTAAGATTGTGATTACATCTGACACATGAATGTCAATATCACAGAACATAGTTTCACATGATGCAATGGATTAGGGTTATCGTACCCTGAGAGGGGAGCCATTTACCACGGACCCATAGAGAAGGTGCAGTAGACTAGCGAGATTGCAGGGGTCACAGAATCTGGAACTTCCCTGGTCAAAATGGAGTCAGGGAGCCACAGCCAGAATAAAGTAAGTAATATACATTTTAAAAAAGCATTCATTTATTCTCAATGAAACTTTGTAGGTAATATATTAATATTTGCAAGAATTTCAAAAAGATCTAAGCTAAAATAACAATGTTATGATAATTTTGGTAAAATGTAGCCTTTTGCAAATGGATAGGGCGTTGAATATGTTGAATACGTTGAATAGCACCACTATTATGTATATGATTTGGAGAAACCTAAAGGACATGTTGGGCAATGTTCATAGATCTCCTGAAAATGCATATCCTTATTATCAGTGTTTGATGTGTTTTGCTTAAGTTGAAATAAATATTTGAATAGCAGAATATTAAAGTGACACAATTGTTATTTCCTTTTAAAACAATACTCAGTTGTCTCTTACAGTAAGATAAATGGCAAATTATTTGCATCAATAATTTCAAGGAATACTTAATTTTGTTTCTTGTACTTAAACATATTTTAAGATACATATTCACAACATTTGACGAATAAATATCAATCTATAATGTTTCAGTGGTGATTTCACTGAAAGAAATCATGATTTAGAGAATGACCCTTGATGGAAAGGTTTGTTCTGAAATGCAGAAACGACAGGTATACGCTTATTGCACATGGATGCTATGCAACGCTCCAACTTTGCAACGTTTTTGGAAAATGGTACCTCTTACAAACTGTCATAACTTTCATGCAGTTGTAATGTAAATCCTCATGAAACTCATACCGCGTTCAGGAGACACTTCTACAGCATTACATACAAAATTTCATTGAGAATAATTGAGTACTTTTTAAGATGTTGCAAATCAAAATCTTGTTGCATTTAAAAAAATTTGGAATGGACTAAAATACAAATGACTTCATACTATATAAATATCAAGTGCTGTTACATGTATATACATACACAGACAGACCTGCAGGAATGAAGTGCAATTTCACGCCATTCTGTATCATCTCCGGCTAACTATATTTAACTCTGATGGCAGGATTCCAAACAAAAGGGGAAATGAGAATATTTTGATGAGAGAAATACGTGGAAACTGGATCACATTCTAATGGACCATGATGAGACAAGTGAATCACTGAAAATTCTTAGAGAATGACAAAAAATCACTGAAAATTATAACAGAATGACTCCTGCAATTTTGCATGATGATAATCAATTACTAATCAGACAGTCTGTAGAGACATTTGATCCATTGTCAGACAATCTTATGGATCTTGGCCAAATACTGCAATTATTAGAAAGCATTGTGAAATGATAGTCAAGCAAGATGTTCTGGAAACTTTTGAGCAATGTCTTGTAGACTTCTAACTTTTCCATTATTTTGTTCTAATCTACACAAGAGGAAGTGAGCAACTTTCAACCTTGCATATCACAACTTGATATCTCAATCATGAATAAAATATTAATGAAATACTGGATATACCACAAATGTTTTTTTTCTCTCTCAAATATCACTGACGCAAAACCTGGATTGAGTTATTAACATACCAGAATAGAAATAGTTTGGAAATGATTCATATAGGGGAACAGAAATTTATCTAAAGATTTGATTTCCTTTCATTAAACAGTTATTAGAAAATCTAAGATAAAAAGTGATCGTGCCACTGACAAGCTTGACATAGAAACATTCTTTTGCATTACTCATATCTAAGATTTTATCTCAAGGACACTAAAACTTTAAAGTTAAGAATCTTATTCTTCAACATGTTCATATGCCGAGAAAACACAATTTCTGTAGGAATTACACCAATTTGGACGCTTAACAAGGTGATGACACCAAGAAGATGAACTTGGAGATACTGGCCATCTTAAGGAAGCTGTTAGCAACACATTTAGAGAGGGAGGAAACATCGACAAGGAAGCCAAGACTAAATATGGAAAACAAGTTTGTTCACAAAATCTCCTATATTTCATCAATGTATGATCACTATCTTTCTTGCGTTCCTCCAGCGTCATGACAGAGTTCTTGCAGAAGGGTAAAAGCGGATGAGAGCTATAAATGGGCCGTTCTGATTTCTTCCTCTTCCTTCATCAGATATATATCTTATCTCCTGATTTCCAAGGAGCGGGGGCGATGTATTCTTTTCTTGGCTGTATCAGTAACTTCTTTGATGCAGTATTTCAAGGCTGCTAAAAGGCTAAAAGTAAATCTAAGAGTGTGTTGTCTTTCAGCATAAATTAGGTATTGACACATATATGTAAAACTGTATAAAACATACAGTTTTCAAACACTTACACTTATATAACGATGGGTCCTTTTAACTTTAGAGCAGGTTTTGACACATCTTTCCATGTGACTTGATTGTGTCCTTTGCTTTCATTTGGAAGATTAATTACATTATAACAAAATATTAACCTTAGTAAAGAGAAGCAGATTCAGTATACATTTCTGTTTGTCTTTGATCAAAACAATAAAACTCCCCCTTTTCTTGTATTTTTGAGAGGAATGAATATCCAATTATGACTTCAAGAGCCGCTAAAAAAATTGTTCAAATTCAGGATATAATAGCTTTAGAACTTATGGATGAGTCAAAGATATATAGTTAAATAGAATTAATTCATAAAATAAAACAAAAATAATGTCAAGAGGTTGATCTACTTTCCAAACTCTTACAAACATCATTACGGCACCACTATCACTTAAATAAAAATCCGCTGTACAGTAAAATCATCCCAGCAGTTCTGATCTGAAACCATGCTGACCTAATTAGTTAAGATAACCGAGTCACATGCTCTCTTTAAGGATTGACCTGGGACTTCCAGAGGTCCACTAGGAGAACTTTCCTACACTTGGTCTATTTCCTGAGTTTGAATGATGTATAGGAGAAGTTTCCATTTAGACAAGGAAGACTATACACCATTTTGAAAGAGAAGTCTATGGCTACATTGGAAATCAAATTTAGTTTGGAAGTTATACAATGAAACATAATGTGGCAAAACAATGGTTTGTACATCATGTCAAAAGAAAAGTTGTTTAAGAATGGTAATGGTTGGTGCCCCAACCACAAGTTTGTTTTCAAACTTCTTCAGGGGCTTGTATATTTTCATGAATTATTATTGTATGATGTATTTTTATGGTTGAATAATAAATTGAATTGAAATTGAAATGAATCTGTATAACTGGGCAGGGCTTATTGTGAAAGCTTGATGTATAGTAATCATGCTGCATGGGTCGAGATTAGTGATTAACAGGCACAACTTAAACATAATGCAAAGTATCTATTTAAAACAATGCACACATCTCCCAAACTTTTCTTTCTATGTGTCTTTATATGATGTCTCTTCACATTAAATTCTCATCCCATTTTTCTGCTCTTCTTTGCTTTACAGTTCCTGTATGGCTTTCTTAATAGGTTTCTTTATACAATGTTTCCTCAAGTCTAAAAGAGCCCAGTGACTAAAGTAAGAATGATAGTCACTCCTATCTTGGTTGTATGATCAGATGGAGGGGAAGAGAGAGAAGTGGAGATCTTTACATCCTGGGTGGAAATCAAGGCGTCTTGTTGGATGAAAACACAATGGATATATTCTCACATCTCTATGCAGATGGCCAGTCAGACATATACACCCAATTAGGGTAGCGGGGGTCGTTGAACGAGTCAGGAATCTGGTGCTAATATCATTGCTACAAGAATAGTTTAGAGGGTGATTTATGCATTGAGTTTCAATAGAAAAAGAACTGAACACAAATTCTCATGTCTAGGATTTTTTGTTCTTTTTTTAAACACCACAATGACTCGTTTTTTTTCTTTCTTCACTCGTTCTTTAAATTCCTTTCAAATTTGTTTGCTGCACATCTGAAATGACTTAGTGTTCCATAGGAGAGTAGAAATATTAATGACCACTCATCACGCTAAACATATAACTGCATTCAAATTTACCTCTGTGTTAAAAAACCAACGGGATTTGGTGCATGTTCGTCATTGCAATCAAGATCGTTCTGGGGCCAATAGCGTGAACCCGATATGCCCCATAGACAATGCGTGTAATGCATGGGTGGAAAACGTACAGGATCTGTATTATGACCGGAGTTAAATTGTTTTTTCTCTCCCTCTTTACGTCTCTTTATGGGCCGTATTTGGTATCATTAGACAGAGAATTTCATAATTGTTATTGTAAACTACTCTCTTTTTTTCTATGATAATTCTATCGAAACACGTGATGTAAAATAGATTTATAGGACAAAATGGCGTCTTAAATGGCCCCCTTGACCAATTTCAAAAATCCGGCCAAGAGGTGCCCTGCGTATTGGAACTCGGCATGTCACTGCAAATTTTCAAGGGAAAAAAAGGACGTTTAAGGGGCGAAAAGCAGTCTGGAAAATGACGTCATAGCCGATACGTGTTATAATCGGGCGGAAACTCGGCGGAATTCGTATAGTAACCTTTGTTCAAATGCAATTTACTCACAATTTTCTGTGTGAACATATACTATACTTGGTATCATTCGAAAGAGCACCTCATTGCGGTCAGTTTGAAACCACTGTTATCTGCGCTCAATGTATTGCACGCATTAAACGCGCTATTACGTAATGCATAGTAAATTCATCATTTTGGGCGATAACTTTGCGCTGACATATTCGAATTTTACCAAACTTGACAGACAGTTGTCACGTATATGGATACATGTGTCTGCCAAGTTTCATTGATGTAGGTATAAAGATCGCCGTTTTAGAGCAAGTTGAAGTTATTTCTCAATTTTCTTGAACAGGGCGCATTTGGAGGGCAATTTTCTCAAATTTGGTCAGTGATAGGGTATATAATTTTGTATATGGCTGGAAAGGGCATATCTTCGAGTATCTAAATCCAAAAAAGGGTACGGGTTTGCCAAGCCATAATGGAGATACGGCCACAGAAAGAAAGCCAATTCTCAGAACTTTAGAGGGCGCTATTTATGTTTTGCATAGCCATTGGAGCGAGAAATTTGGCATGGCTATGTGCAATTATGAGATAAGGATACTGTGAGATTTAAATACAAAACGGAATTTATATGAGAAAGTTATGGCAGTTTTAGATTATTTAGGGGTCCATATTTCAAGAATTTGAGAGATTTTTGACGGAGTCGGTTTCAGATTTGAATTTTGAGTATGAAGATGGCATTTTGAAGGGCAGGTTATACGTCGCAGATAAAAGAACATCTCTTAGACTATCTAGAGGAATTTGTTACAAATGTGTAGGATCTAGGATAGTGGAGATAGGAAGGAAGAAAGAAAGGCCTTAAAATGGACCAGAAACGGACAAAATGGCGCCTGGACGGTCATGCATGAGTGATTTCGAAAATCGAAGAATGTAGTGACCTGGATGAGATGCTAGAGATGATGCCTAAGAAATTTGAAAGGAAAAGGACTTGAGGAAAGTACCTAACTAGGAAGGACAAGCACTACGTGCAAAATGAATGGGATTTTTGGACGAAAAGGAAAAGGAAAATATTAATGGGGCAGAATGTGAACGAAAACAAGGCAATGACGAAGGTCGTCATTGCAATTAATAACGTGAACGAAAACAAGGCAATGACGAAGGGTCGTCATTGCAACAATGAATCCAGCCACAATGATCTTTACATGACAATTATGATATATCTCTCAAGAGTTTGGTCTAGCATGTACTAATACTATCCCCTAAAGATATCTGAACAATGGATGATGTCTTCGAATAGGCCTACAATGGATGATGAGAGGCCTGGGGTACCTATGGACCTAATAGACAATCTTGCTGGCTCCAGATGTCTTTTTCCATATCACAGGTTAGCCTTCAGAAGTTCAGATTAAATTCTGAGGTGGAAATGAGTAGTTATTCTAAAGTTTTAAAACTTAATAAAGTTCTCTAAAGATGATGACATTTAAAATAGACAAAAGACAATCTTCCTGGCCCCAGAGGTTTCCCTTGAACACACAGGTCAGCCTTTGTATTAACTTGGTGGAAATAAGGAGCTCCTTTTAAGTTCTCTAGACATTCGTGACAGATGGGTGCCATATTCAAGTCAGGAGAGACATTAGATGTCCCCCTCTCTAACTGATGTCATCAAGTCATTCACAAAGGATAGAAATACACTGTCATCGTGTCTCATAGGATGGAAGAAGCACTGTCATCATGCCTCATACAATGTGGGTTCCAGACAAGACAAGAAAGATGGTTCAAACACAAGTACAAAAGAGGCCCATCCCAACTTTTAAGATGCAGAGGTGCTGTGGACTAGTTGAAACAAAAATCATCAGATCCTGAGTCACAAGGTTCAGGGTTCTCTACTACAGTGCTGATTTTTTTCCCTCCCTTCATTTCATCTACATTTCCCATATTTGACCCAGGTGAAGTAAATGGCTTCAGTAAGAAGAAATTCCCTGAAGGCTTCAGCACCTTATATACAGTGCGTCCCAGAAAAAACGAAACCGAGAAGTATCGATGTTCTATCATAACTTAATCACAACTATAATTAATGAATGATACATATTTGGAAAGCTTAGAGTCTCCTCTTTCATGTGATGCTACTCAGATGATGCATATTTCACGCATGAGTGATTAAAAGCAATTTGAAGGAAGGAAACCAAAAAGACATTTGGCGGGCGGTATCTAAATTTCGAAGAAAAATTCACATTTCTAGAAAGTTGAGTTTCTGCCCTTTCATATGACACCTCAATCAGGAAAAATGAGCCTGGAATGACAAAGTTCTGTTTGTTTGAAAATTAGGCCTATATCAAAGTTATATGTACAGCCCTTTCGGATATGTCATCTTCTATACAAAATGTGTTCATTACTTTCTCCTTTATTTTTGTTCCACTTTTTGTTCCAATTAGTCATGAGATACCTCTCTGAATTGGAAGGTTGTCAAGAGGTCTGGAAGCATGCACTGTCCTCTTGACAGCACACATCAAGGACTAAGGAGGCCTCTTACTGATTTCTTTCTTATGACATTGTCTGTGACATTGTCTGTGACACTGTCGTTGACATTGGCCATGTTTCAGGAATACATGAATACATGTAACTGGGACTAAGAAAAATAATTCATCTATT
The DNA here is from genome assembly GCA_035222895.1 of Strongylocentrotus droebachiensis. Classification (NCBI taxonomy): domain Eukaryota; kingdom Metazoa; phylum Echinodermata; class Echinoidea; order Camarodonta; family Strongylocentrotidae; genus Strongylocentrotus; species Strongylocentrotus droebachiensis. Next base: position 48,752 of record JAVYIG010003352.1, read on the forward strand.
GGCTGGCGAGGTTTAGAAATTTCTAATTTTCCTTATGTGATTTGATAGTGAAAATTTGCAGCAAGTATAAGCAGCTCTGATGATCATTTAATATGTCATTAATACAGAGAATAACTGAAGTAGTATACACAAATTCTTTGATTTAAAAAAGAAGAAGATGCAGTTGAAAGCAGCTATAAATAAGTATCCATCACTTAATGGTATATGAACTTGTGAAAAGATATAACAGTTGAAAACAAGAATATCAGATGTCATGTCGGCCTGAAATTACCCAGTCGACAGGTGTATACTCCTCTTGGAAGATGTATATATCTACAGCAGACAAGAATTATCAGGCCAGGGCATGTTTGTGGTATCACAAGAATCACTGTCAAGTACTTGTAGCAAGATAGGTTAACACTCTCAATACCATCAATGGCATCACCATGTAGAAAGTCTGCAATATGTTATGGTCATTGTAGCGAGATGGTTAATGTAAGATTGAATGTGTTGTAGATGAACAATGAAACTATCACCTGGAGGGGAGGATAGATGCTAGCAGATGCTGTAGAGAGATGCCATCTCCTACAGGTTGGTTTGGTGGACTCATTGAAAAGTTTCCTGTTTTCTGTGATTGCAAACGCAAACACAAACCCCGGTCCTCTTGGGTTACATCTTTCATAATCATGCTACGCTGAAAGACAATAATGACTCCTCCTCGGCTTACTGCACGCTCAACCAACAATCACACCACCACAACAAATGGCTCCACTAGCTGATACAGGGTATAGCAATGTTACACAAATAACAGGAGAAAGAGAGTACAAGAGTGGTAGGAATGGGAGAAAGAGTGAGAGTGAGAGTGAGAGAGAGAGAGAGAGAGAAAGAAAGAGAGAGAGAGAGAGAGAGAGAGAGAGAGAGAAAGGAAGGGAGAATGGGAAGGGGAGAAGAGAGATAGAGGGAGAGATGGAAAGAGGGGAGAGATGGAAAGAGGGGGGAGAAGAGAGAGAGAGAAAAAAACAGTAAACTGCAGCTTATAACTATAAAAGATGTGGCTGTAAGGGAGGGATAAAATATGAGTAAAAAAAAGGTACCGGTAACCATTTAACAAATTTGAAGAAATGAAATAAAAAGAAATGAATAACTGAAAGATTTATAGAGGAGTAACTCCCAAAACACATTCCAATATTTTTACAAAAGTAGGATGCAGTTATATGGGCACAAAAAAGAGCACACCTTAAAGAAGTTTGAAGCCAAAAGGAAGAACTGCAACAACTATTCAAATACATTACCGAACAAGAGAGGGTAAATGAGAAAGATTGAGAAAGAGAGAGCAGGCACGAGAGATGGAGAGGAAAATTGAGAACAAGAGGTACAGAGAGAGAAGTAGTAATATTATCTTTTGCAATACTCACTCATCTCCCTGCTCCACATACTCGGTTTTCATCCTAAAACAGCAGAATTTCTTCCTGCATCACTTAGGGAATATCACATGGATGTATCCATCGTGTAACCCAATATTGCAGGCAATTCAATGAAATTGACTCTGCTATTCTTGATATCACATCATGCCTTATCGACTATGCAGGAGATGTTTGCAGTTTAATTTCCCCACTCTTCATCCCGCTCCCGAAGTTATCTTATGACCGATGAATATATATCCAACACAGATCAAACTACAAGTAATCATAGCCCCTAGAATCATTGCTACCATTTATTTCTTTCCCTTTGTTTGGATAGGCCTACTGAAATTTATGGATTGGAATAACTGAAATATCTGAGTATCTGTTATATGTTACTATAACAAAATGAAGAGTTATGAAATTGAAATGAGTTTGATAAATAGTTCTAATCAACACAAAATGCTGCACTTGGGTTTGATATTCATAACTTAATACACTATATTCTGTTTAATCTGGCTTTAAAAAGGAAAGAATTCCAAACATAAGAACAAATCAAATTGATTTCTACAGATAGGCATTAGTATAAAATACCGGTACCAATGCCAATTTTTGTATTACTTCTATAATTCGTTACAAACTGTGGGTTTCTTAGGGCCACAAAGCAAAACCATGCAAAGAAACAACAAAAATATCAGTTGACAAATATGTTGAATGGAGAGTTTGAGATGGGTTTACAACTTCCAGTAAATTCATTCATTCTGAAATTAAAGTGTGCTGACGAAAGTCTCAAATAGAAAGCCATCCCCATCAATCATACTGCCAAGTAGGCCTCCAATGATACAACTTGACTATTTGAATGGTGTCCTATATCACCATGGTAACAATGTCTATGATATTTGATGAAAGTCAGCACACTTTGCAATGGTGATGACCGATCTTCTCTATGGATGCACGAGAAACTCAAGCTGGAGGATAAACATGAGCACAAAGCCAGAACGAGCTTGAAAAGTTGACGCTAAGAATGCAACACAAACACTATTCATATGAAACCGGAGAAAGATAGAGGCCGACGGCATGCATACATCTGCCTACACGTGTATGTTTGACATGGAAAGTGATTTTTTTTTATAGAGAGGACACAATTATGATTGAACTTGGAAATGTAATCTTCTCATGGCACAGTTTTCTCCCTAATACCAGCAATAAATGATTCCCTCGGGTGATGATGATGTTATGAACATGCTGAAGGAGGATACAACACAAACAAGATTAGCCTAAAAAATCTCTATGTAACCTAAGCTAAATATCAGAGGTTAAGCATTTTAGATTATTTTGTCTTACTGAGAGAAACTAGATTTTTACCTTTAACCGAATATCATTTGCCTGTAAGCACAAATCAATCAAAACACCTTCTCAATGACTACACTGGATGTAACTGATTGTGAAATGTATCCCAAATAGGCTTTCTAAATGTATTTCACCATGAATGACAGACTTAATATGAAAGAAGGTTACAGGGATATTTCTGTTGTGGTCCTGTATACTAGTTTGCAATATCTTCAAACAATACACATTATTATCAGTAAGTGACATTTCCTTCATAAGAATTGGATATCATTAAAGTGTTTTATTTTTGTTATTTTTAAAAAGAACCAAAACTCATTCCCATCGTCACACATCATGTGATACTCCATAAGGGGTAAACACCTTTCATTTGTTCCTAGGAATGTAGAAATTTAAAATTTGATTGAGAGGGAGTGGGAGTTCAATAAACGATAATAAAATAAGATGATTTGTTGCTTATAATTGCTTTACTGTAAGATGGTTAGAACATCCTTTTTGAGGTACTCAATGAAATAAATGAAAAATCTTTCAAATTGATTTGTTCCTAGGGACAGTGAAATGTCAAATTTGATAGAGGGGTCATTCCATCGGGTTGGGTCATAAATTGTGACATGAAGGTTCAAAATTCAGAGTTGGTGAATAATTTGTTCATTGTTATATCCTGTTTCTAACACCAATCCTACAATAGATTCCATTGGAATTGTGCGTATTCCTTTGCACACTTTCATTTTAAATGAAAAAACAGACACAACAAAATACCAACGTTACAAGGACATCTTTTTTTACTTGCTCATTTATTTTCTGATCTGAAACTTTGTTACAGTCTGTACTCCACTTTTTTTTGGTGTGGAAAACATTAAGATGATGGGAGCAATAGTTTAGAATACTTAAAACTTGAACACAGCTACATTATATCAACTTATAAACATGAAACAAATGAGGAACTAGCAATTTTCAGATCATGTTTTTCTTCTAAAGGGTTATCTTTTCTCTTGCATAGAAAATCTTGGCTGCATTCTAAGAAATGTGCCAATTAATTGATGCATGAAACATATTAAATGAGATGATGACACAAATGAAAAGAAACCTGCAAGATTTATGGTCTATATTCACCTCAACACCTCGAGTTACCAATGTTACATGGACATCATGTCCGAGTAACATCCATATGATATTAGAGTTACTGACCTCTTATACTCATTGAAACATGACAGACTATATCAAATGTCATCTGAAATATCTTTCATCCATTAACCAGTAAATAAAAAAACAAAATATTCATACAATAGGTGTATTGGTTGATATTAATGATTGACTTTATAAAATTATACTTCTTCAAAATAGTGATTAGATTGGAAAGATCTTTGTTTCCAGGAATATTTCGATGACTTGTCATTTTGCCTGCTCTCTTGATTGATCTCTCTGCCAGAGCTGAATCCTCAGGCAGCAATCTAATAAATATGCATGAAAAGAAATAAATAAAAACAAATGAGTAAACAATATTACATGAGATAAAAATAAAACAAAACTGTAAATTGCTTCTGTGACTTTTCATTTCAAAATGTGTGTTCTGGTTGATAATTATGAGTACTTGTACGTATTGTAACATTGTAAGAATTAAGGATGGAACTACACAGAGGATTGCAAGATGAATAGGGAGGCATCATCCTCACGTTTGGCTCGTTTTGCATGCCCAAATAGAAGTAGGTATTTGGTTTTCATTTTGTTGATTTTTTCTTTTAAGTTCAATATTTGTGTTAAATTATTAATTTCTTTAAAAAAAATTTTTTTTGTTATTTATCATTATTGTTTTTATATCTTATTTTTTGGAAGGGGAGGGTAGGTGGTGAAAACCCTTTAACTTCCCTTTAACTTTTGTAGGAGGGGGGAGTGGGAGCCACATGGCAAACATCAATAATTATTTTATTTAAAAAAAAATTATTTAAAAAAAATTATTTAAAAAAAAAATTAAAAAAAAAATCATTAGATCTATGTATCCATTTCTAATTGAATCGGGGGAGGGGGTCGCATGCCCTCTCCCCTTTAGCTCTCTCCATTTTTCTCTATCTCAACCCCAACCCCCTTTTTTGCCCAAAAGTTGGATATGTTGGGCCTTAGATTGAACTTCCTAACAATATTACATAACTTGTGTTTTTCCTTAGGCTTAGCCATCATTTTTCAATGACAATTAATGGCATCATATAATTAATATTAATTAATTTAACAGTTGTGAGAAAAATTCTGAGGTATAGGAACATCAGTTATATCTTTATTTACGGGATTCTTATAACAAAATTCAATTTCTGTCTAAGAAATTAGCTTTTTTAGGGGAAAAGTCCGCCAACGATTTTGCATGTTTCGTTATAACACATATATCAGTATGTGGGACAACAGTAAAATATTCACTCACACGTGATGGTTTTGAAACAGTTTTAAGCTATAAATAACACAATTTTAAACGGAATTACATTTAAACAAAATAGAATTTCATTGTCTATGATAATAATTCGGGCTATAAAAATAACTTAAAATACATATTACGTACCAATTTGGGCGCTGACGGGCGAAAATGGCTGCCCGACGTTATATGGACATTGTCACATTTGTGGTTGCAGCTTAGGGGTAGATCCTCGCACACCATCAAAAAACATGTGTGCGCGTTCGTGAATAACTAGCAGGTCATTTTAACACCAAAAACTGAAGCTAGCGGGCTGGTTTGATCTCAAACACCGTAATTTCACACCGACGTTACCAAATTATGAAGGACATCGCGGCGGATTTTTGTGGTAAATTAATTATTTTCTTGTATTTACCGACCGATTTAATGGTCATTCTTTCTACATATGTTCATCAGGGGTTGTACCTCCCTAATAAGATGAAAGTTTCTGAGAAAATATCCTGCTAAATTTGTGTAAAATGTTAGATTACCGCCGTTACGAAAAAAGTGCTTAGGACATTGTTGGTAACGTCGGTATTGTGTTTTTTCAATATGGGATAACTTGCCGATTTTTTGCACATTTCACCTGAGCTTCTCAGACATAGTAGGGGTATTAAAGGTGACATGTTTTAAGTAGGAAACATTGCATTATGATGAATTTTTTTCCAGAAATGAGTTCATGAAAATGACTTGTTTTCATGTCACAACTTTCACCCTTAAAATCGCTGAGACATCGGTAGTTAAACTCTCACCAAAAAAAAAATATGATGAACAAGTTTCTGTTTTCATGTTTATTTATTCTGTCATACATTACTCTTAAATAAAATATACTTTTAATTTTCTAAATATACATTTAAATTTGAGAAAATAGCTTCTAAACATTCAAACACATGAAAATGCTGAAAAGACCCAACCCGATGGAATGACCCAGAGAGGGAGTGGGAGTTGAATACAAGAAAATGTCTTAAAACTTTTTTACCACAAAAAGTGTAAAATATCTTTGGCAGCACATTAGGAAGAATACAAAATCTTGTCCCTTTTGTTACGCACCATTCTGAACTCCATGAAACATATACGGGCCTTCAACATTGATTGTTCCTAGGAACATAGACATTTCAAATTGGATTGTGAGGAAGTAGGAGTTGAAGAACAATGAAATGGACGAGAATTTGGTTGATGGAGTGGAAGAATAACGCCCTGTTTAGACTACTTGAATTCATCATGTGGCTATACGAAAAATTGTAAAGCTATGAGATAAGGCATTACAGTTTTTATAGTCTGAATGTTCCATAGCAAAACCTGGTATAGCAAAATAACTGTTTAAGCATCTTTTTAAATGAAAACTGGATACAGAATCAGGCTCCTGTTCTAATCAGAATGTTGTGTTATACAAAATCATATAACTGTCGTGAGCAAGCACTTGTGATTGGATAGCTGTAATGTCAACTGACCTCTTTAAAACTAGTTTCTTTATACAATGTTGTCATTTAGTCTCTACGCTCCTTGTGCTATATGATAAATCTTTATACGTTTCTGTATTCAAGTTTCAAATAAATTTCTTCTAGTCTGAATGAGCTATAAGAAGCACTAGGACAAGATGGAATGCTGGTTTATGGTAAGTGGTGCATCCATCAAGCATATCTGACAAATGACTGATTGTAATTACCACACAGAAAGGAAAGACAAGGGGAAGTACAATAGTGATGATGGACTGAGAGAGAGAGAGAGAGAGAGAGAGAGAGAGAGAGAGAGAGAGAGAGAGAGAGAGAGACATAGAGAGAGAGAGAGAGAGAGAGAAAAAAAAAAGACAGCAAGAGAGAGAGAGAAAGACAGAAAAAGAGAGAAAGAAAGATAGAGATATAGAGAGAGAGAAAGAGAGAAAGAGAGAAAGAGAGAAAGAGAAAGAAAGAGAGAGAGAGAGATAGAGAGAGAGAGGGAGGTTATAGAATGTATATACAGACAGAAGAGAGAATAATTATGATGGAAGGAAAAGATAGGTTAGACAATGGAGAGGGAATAATGATGACAAAAGTTATTATGGATAGATATGGTTATGGGCAAGGATGAGGGAGAAAGACAGAAATTTAGAGGCAGAATGACAGATTAGTCACAAATTGAGAAAGGGTGAAACAGAGAATAGCAAGCATTTGCAAAAAGCAAAAAGCAAAACAGTTATTAGATAAGATGGAGAGTTACATAAGATTTAATACAAGAATTATACAAGGTAGCTAAGAAAAGAATAAGGAAAAAAAACACTTATACCAAAATAGAATGTAATAAAAATGTAAACATGTACATGAAATGTTGGAAAGGACAATATGAGAATAATGTTTGTCACAGCCTCTATGATTAAGATAATATTGAATGAAGGATAACAGAAAGAAGGAAGAAATGATAAAGACACAAAGGAAGATTAAACACCTTTAATGATGTTTGTACCCTCAACAATGATTAAGTAACCCATTCTTGTTTTCATGATGTTTGTTCTTTGTAATAATGGCTAGATACAGGAGAACTTCTTGTTGTTAGCATGGTGAAGAATACTCGTTATCATTAAAAAGGCAGAAAAGAAAACAAAACTGTGGGGGTAAAACAGAACTTTGAAAATTGTTCAACCACAATGCCTAGCAACGACAAGAGACTTTTTATTCTACACTTGAACAGGCAACCATGTCGTAGCAATAAACATCAATTCTCAATTACAGTGCAGATAAGATTGTCAGTGAATCCGCAAACATATTGCTTCTCTTTTGAGATCAGAAGTAGGGATATATAATCATTATTTTAACCTTGGTATGTGCTTTGAATACTTTTTTTTTCCAATTATAAACTGAATATGATTCACCCCTCAGACTGCCATGATCAGCATTTTTCAAGAACATGAAATCAATGCATTTCAGACATTTTCTGGATATAAAATAAGCTGGTCACCAATTCAAATTTCTGACAAGAATTGTAGTAGAAAACAATATTTTTTTCTTTTAATTTAAAGTGTAATGGTCATAGACTAGAGTGACAAACTGATTAATTCTACCGGTATATTAAAATGTTAAACTAAAAATACAGATTAAAAGAATTAAAAAAAAAATAGAATTCAGTACTGGGAAACATAAAGCGAGAGATAAAATATTAATAATGTATTAATATGTTTGCATCAATATATTCCTCGTATTATTCAATGGAACATTTTGACTAATTTTATTTTTATTGATTGTAAATTGCACAAGCTGTAACATATTCATCGAAAGTAGGTTACAAACTACCTGGTCTTTACTTCAAGTGAAGCATTGCTATACGATTGAATTTCACATGTCCTCTTTTTCACAACTGTCAACTAGCAGATGCCAATCTGTCTTAAAAATACCTTGGAGGGAAAACTAAAAAACAGAAAGAAAAAAATGGAGAGAATTCAATACAAGTGGGGCATTGCCCGGATACCTGTCTATGTTGACGTAGCCCTGCACTGCTGCTGGGCAGCCGACAAACGCCAGCAGATTCAGGCGCTTTTCACCAAACAGTGTGTCAATATTTAGGCATAGCTTGATGGGGAAGTGTCCCTGGGTCGCTGCCCCTCTCTTTCTATTTCTTTTCTTGAGACTGAGGGATATAAATCCTGCCTTAGGTTGCCCGGCAGCATGACGATTCTTTAGCAATCCCATTAAATGTGTTTTTTGCTGAAGGCACACGAGACACGGGAAGTTAGACAAGTGGGTAGCTAGACACGTTACCTTTCCGAAAGCAATTCACTGAAAGGTTAATTGTGAGTAAATGTCACAACATACTCGTAATCACAATCATGAGGGTTTTGTAGCCTAACTTTGGTGTTCTTATAATCAAGCCGACATAAATGTAAAATCGCTTGTAACTATGTAGAGAATTCAGACAAATTCATTTTAACAAAGACACTCAAATTGATTTTTTATTTCATTATGGGGGCGGATGAGAACCTGAAAATATGTGACTTGGAAATGGAGTGGCTGATGATGCAGATATAAAGAGGGGGTAAACATTTTGCAAAAGACAAAAAGGAAAATCAGGTGGATAGAAACAGTAAGAAAGAGAGAGAGAGAGAGAGAGAGAACCTCAAACCTTTTCCCTCAAATTCTAGATGTCACTCTGTCAGAGCTGTAAAGTGCATTTACATACTCTTCTTGTAATTCAAGCAGGCTGTAACCTCTACAGTGAAACCCAAGTAAGGGGGAAAGCCGAGAGAAACGGGATATGAAAAGCAAAGAGTTTGCTGATGAAATTTTAATTTTCTCTTCTGAGGTGGAGATTTGATGGTCACTCTCTGTGACCGAATGCCATCCATGTTCTCAAGTGGGCAACCCAAGATGGGGATTGCGCTCAACTGATGAACAGAGTGTGACGTGTAGCTTTTCATCTTATACCGTGCCAAAGTGAGGTGCCCCTGATCATGATTTCAAGGGCCTGGTTTCATGAGGAACGGTTCTTACTTTTCCTCCTTCTACTAATTCTCTCTTCTGATGCTTTGTTGGTCGCGAGTTCTCACAAAGATGAAAGTTTTACATGCCTATTCATGTACAAAAGGTATGTGTGTCAGTATATTTAGCATACAATATTCAATTTGATATGGTATTCTCATCCAACTACAGTTTTGGACCGAGAGAAAGTTAGGATATTCTGGCAAAGTTCACTTTATTGAGATGCTAAACTTGACAAGTGCATCTATATGTGTCAACAAGTTTTAACCCTAAAACCATGGACCTTGCTTAAACCATCCTACAGTGACAATCTAGTACAAGTATGCCACATACTCATAAAATGTGCATAGAAAATCTGCCCTGGTGCAAATTGAGCCTCACTGAATAAAACATTTGAGGTCAGAATGGCTAGAAAGACCAGAGGCCATTTACCATGGTGTGAAATCCTTACTCTGTCAATCAAACAAATAGATCACATAGAAAATGGGGGGGGGGGGGGGGTCCAAAAATACATGGAGAAAATGGTAATATGAAATGATTCTGGTCTGCATATGATGCTACATAAATTGCCTACTGGTAAATGAGATCTTATACACACACAGAAAAGAAGATTTTCTAATAAATATTTAATATAAACATTTCTTTTATATATCAAAATAAATTAATCCTCTCATAGATGATAGCGATGGGAATCATACCATTCATGCATGAGTGAGCAAAGCCATTCAACAATAAACAAGTCTCTGAAAGAAAATTGCAAAAAGAAAAAGTAAAATTAAAACAATTGAAGACAAAAAAAGATCAGGAGAAACTCAAAGGAGAGGCATCTTGACCGTTTTTGTCAAACCATGACATCCAGACGATTTATTTCATGGTATTTCTCTTATTTTACAATTTATTGGAAATGAGAAGGGGCAGGGTGGAGGGGGGGGGGGGGGGTGACCCAGAAAGAGGACGAGGAGCTGGTGGTAGAGGTGGTGGAGGATGGCGGAGTATATCTTGAAGAAACATTGAAAGAAAATAAAGAAAAAAGGAAAGTTAAATGAAGAAGAGAATTTAAAGACCTAGGTAGGTCAATATTGTTCAGGCATGTCCAGAAGAAAATACTACAAATTCAAGAAGATGCCTTGGGGTGAAATAAGATGCTGACCCGAGACACTTGAGGACAGGAGTCACTCTTTCTATGTCATCATTATGTATTCTCTCCACTCTTGGACACTGATAAACCAGTGCTTCAACTAGTTCATTGGAACAATCCTTGATAATTGGCTCCTCTTTGAGAGGACTATAACCAGTGAGATTATTGACATCTCACAGCTAGCATCCATCTTCACGGCAAAAAGACACCCTCAGAAAGACTGCTGGCCAGTGCAGTAGCACTGCAAGTCAGATGATTTAATTCTAAAAAACAGGATGGCTGTTATTCTTTATTGCTCATTATTTCTTTTAAAGACAAGGTAACAACTTCAGAAAATTGGCTGAACATTTAAAAGAAATCGTACCAATCCCTTGTCCAACCCAGATGTAAGGCAGAACAAAGTTCTTTCAAGATGATTTTGTTTCTTGGTATTGGAAGTAAGAGAACCATGCATTAGACAAGGATTACCAGGATGATTCGTGTAGTTAGTGGAATAGCTAGCCTAAGCAAACTTCAGGAGAGAGTAGCAAAGACATTGCCTTTGGGCTGACATATTGGGTGCTTCTTAAAAAAACACTTGGGGAAAACCTCAACAGATACCTTCTCAGTTTCCTTGAAATTTATGCCATTTCTCCAGGCAGAGGATAGGCTACAGTTTCTGATAACTTTGAATTCTGATATCAGCATCTCAATATAAATTACACATCCCTAGAAAGCTGTGGCCAATCTTACAATCAGGGAAAGCAGAATGAAATAAAATAGGAACAGTGACAAAACCATAGTATTTGAATTGCGGGTATGTACATGTAGGTCTTACAAACCTTTGAGAGAGGGAAACCGAGTAATATATACATTCTACTGGTGCTTTATCTCAAACAGGCCATGTGACTGTATAAAGAAGGAAAATCATTTAAATTTCATGAAATTACTTTTATAATGGGAACAAAGATAAAAAATATGGCATTACTGTCAATCAAACTTACATTTCTAGCATAATGAGAAACATTTAAAAAAAAATGTAATATAAAATAGGGTGAATAAGAGATTAACCAAGCAGACAACATTCAAAGAGGAGACGTTAATTGCACAATGAATGAGAGAGAAACTACTGGTACAGGTACTGAAGGTAGAGAGGGAAAAAAAAAAGATTGAGCGGATCGAGTGCAAGATGCAGCCTCCTCAATGAGAGCCTTCCTGTTGCTGATGCATCTTGTCAGCTCCTTCCTCAGTGGCTCTTCGGAGCACAGTGGATGACAACAGAGTACTTATACCTAAATTGAGGAGGTCTTTCCTCTTCAGAGTGGTCTATAATAGACGTCAATTGGTATCCCTCACAGCTTCCTCATCAAAATCCAACCAGAGTCAAGATTTGAGAATTAGGACAAATTTGCGGAAGCAGCGGTGGGGTAAATGGATGGTGGGACAGTAATTAACTAATCCATTATCCTCCATCGACACTTCCTTCTCACATATTAAAATCTAGCCTGATTCTCACCAGGTAAATCATCTTTTATGTCTCTTGTTTGTATGCAAAGAAATCCCTAATAACATTGAGCTTGGTTGTCTTCATATGATTAAATGGAAGGCACTGCCGACATGGGCTGTCAAGCGCTGTAAAATAATTATTTACGGTATCATGGCATTGTGGTTTATTGACTTGATTTTAAATCAAAAGACTAGGGGTTCATAATCCTTGCCCTTCGCTAATGTTTTTTGTGAAGAAAGACCATTAGACCAATATATGTTTGGGACTCTCCACCCAGGTGTAAATGGGTACATGATGTGCTGGAGTGCTAGTCACTTTGGTGACTTGGTTATAATCAGTGTAATGATGTCAGCGTGAAAAGAACATCACAACCTGACATGTACAAGCACTATATAAGAAGCCATTATTTATTATCAATTCCTGAAATGGGATGATCAGCATAAGTTCTTCTTGTAGTTTTCTGCACATCTAGGAGATTTGCAAAGAGGGTAAACTTTCTGTAAGAAATCCTTTTCTCCAGTGAGAAGATTTTTAGATGTGATATAACACACTCGGCCTTGCACAAAGCTAAGGAACTTGCCCAATGTTACCCTTAGATCACTGTTTTCTCCGGGGAGTGGCCCGTGACAAAGCCAGAATGGACAGATTAGATTCCTGTTCAGATGATCTGATGGATGCAATGGGCTTTAAATCAATTACTAGGCCTAATCCATGCATGGAAATGATACTGAAGGAGCTGATTATTTTGAGAGTCGGGTGGATAGGTGCTTGCCTGCCGTGCGACAGCACCAGGAAATCAGCTCTATTTCATCTCATGGACGGATTCCTGGAATCTGCAGGAGTTTCTGTGACTAGTCTCATGTTGAGAGATTCCTGCACTGTTTGCAATATATCAGGTGGATAGGTCATACATGCATGTATATCTTTGCAGCTTGGAGGTTTCTTGGAACATTTTCTTCTATCTATATATATCTAACAAAACAAAAACAAAATCAAATCAAAATGTAGTCAGAATCATACATTTCAATTAGGATATAATTGTGCAAATAGGTGATAAACTGTGTGAGCTAGTTGAAAGAATGTCTCTCAAAGAGTTAATTTCAGTTCACTTTCATTCTTTATTGTGTGAACTTTGATGACACAGTCAAGAACAGGTGACATTTCTTATTCCCTTGATCTACAATGTACATCTCGGACAGAAGCACATTTCATCGTGATCTTTCCTATCCTCTTCTTACTCAAAATGTAATATCATACAGGTGAAAAGAAAAGTCTGGCAGCAGAGACTATACTTTCTAACAGGATAAGAGAAGACTTCCCGATGGCTAGCTGCCTATGACCCAGCGAGGGCGCCCTGACCCTGGTAGAGGTCAGGTTTGGTCTCGTGACAGGACAAGTCTTGATCTGGTCAATCAGTGGGCTGTGGGCTATCAAGCCTATCATCACAAGATGGGTTCAAAGAATGACATGATCAAGGACTTTTACCAATAATTTAAAAAAAAAGTAATTATCAGGTACACCATATGATTTTTCTTTATATCATGTGCTAGTATACTATATTCTCTTTTTAAAATATTTTCATTCACTTTAAACAACATAAGGCAACAAAGGATTACACATAGGCTTACCTCTCATGGACAACTGTAATAAATAACGTCTACCATGCCACATCTCTCAGGTATAGCAGGAACATGAGAGGGTTGGCATCAAATTACAATCATGCTGGCATAATCATTCAAACAAAAAGCAATAGGCAATACCAATGAAATAGCAGCATGAGAAAATTTGAAATGGTTTGATCATTGAGATTCAATTCATTCTCCTTTAATTTTCCTTTTTGATTTTGCAAAGGTGCAATGAACTTAGTTCAGGAGGTGCATGGTGTTAGGGGAACTCTACACGCTTACATCCTCGTTTTCTAATAACACACGGTATCTTATAACCAATTAAAAAGAGTCTTTGACCTTTCCTAGCCTCTTCCCAGAAACAGAGTTCATTCATATTACAATATTGCATATATATAGACCTACTGCTACTGCATGATTCCTAAAAGTCAAAGTGATTTCTTCTAAACTTGATATCTTCTGGAGGCTTTCTGATTTTATATTTTAACATACCATTGATTTTTTACTTTGATTTCATGAAAACAAGGTATCTCAGATTCGTTGTTTTCTTCAGACGACAACTGCTGAAAGGGAGGCCTGTTTTTCACCACAATCCACAGACAACGCTAGCTTGGAATAGCTTGAGAGCACCTCACGTGACACCCTGAACAGCTAGCCAGCTCTCTCTCTCGCTCACAAGGCCTGGCGCGTTAACTGTATTGTGTTTCAGCTCCCACTAATTGATCCCCGAAACCGGAGACTTGTGCCTATGATAGGGGATATTTGGCTAATATCAGTCCTGAGTCGGTGTGTTTGACATTTGATCGGCTGGATGTGCTGGTTGGAAAGTAGAGAACTTTATCCTGGTAGTTATAATGTTACTATTTGATACCTTTCCTTCTCTTTTCCTTTTTCCCCCTCTCTTACCTTTTGGGAGGGAAATTACATGATTACTTTCGTGGGAGCAAGATGGGAAAAAGAACTGTAGGGAATTTCAAAATAGGCCACCTGGGATCTCACTTCTCGCTTGGAAATTGTCTTCAATCCTTTCTGAAATTTCTTTGAAGGAGATGGAATTACAAGGAATTGAACCTTTTTGACAGTGCAATAACGTTTTCGGGCAGAAGAGAATTCATAAATTAAAATATGAAACATATCACCTATATTCTTAAACCAATCCCTATTTCTGAACAGTATTATATTATCAAGAAGATATTTGCATTTTCACAGACATGACTTTATACCTCAATTCATCTGTATTTCATATTTTTAATAACAAATACAAAGTCTGATAGACTTTTTTGCTCTTTCTTATAAAAAAAGAAAAAATCAAAGATCTAAGTATCAGTATCAACTCTACAAGTAATTCATTAAGCTACTACAATGATTTTTTTTTTAATGTAATAATTGTAAAATATAATATTCTTGTATGTATCATACTGATCATTCCCTGCAAAATTCAGTCTTTTGACTGCTAAAATGAATGTGTTTTTTTCTTTTCAAACTCCCAACTCTTTTTTTTACTCCAATAAATCATTCAATCACATAACCTGCAACATATTGCATATACACAGATACACACAAAATAGCAGAGGAGAGTTTAAATCCAAAGAGATATATATATAATTTGAGTGCAGGAATAACAAGGGAATGGAAACAGAAAATACATGAAAAACTTAAGGTAAGACAGAAAAAATGGCAAAAATAAAGAGAACAAAGGAAGGGCGAATGGAAGAAAGAGAGTAGAGAATGAAGAGAGAAGATAGGACAAAGTGAGGGGGAGGAGTGGTAAAGATAGAGAGTGAGAGAGAGAGAGAGAGAGAGAGAGAGAGAGAGAGAGAGAGAGAGTGAGAGAGAGAGAGAGAGAGAGAGAGAGAGAGAGAGAGAGAGAGAGGCAAAGAGACAAGAGAAAGAGATACGAAACAAGACAAGAGAAAGAGAAAGAGACAGACAGAGAGATCAGGATGAGAGGGGGCTATATCATCATTTATCTATCCAGATGACAGCAATCCCAGGCAAGTCTCTCCTCAAAACCACTTTAATACTCTTCCTTTCCCTAAGCCTCATCCATCACACTACTTTAATTGTGGACCTCATTACGCTTGTCATTAAAGCCATCGGAATAGCTTTGTGAGCTATGGACCCCCTTCTCTCCTATCAATCAACATGTTCCACTTTACTACTGCTCATCCCTTGATATTCTAGAGTATTGATGTCTAATGATAGGCATGAATCTTTGTCTTGTTGTCAGATATTTGATTAATTTCATCCTCATATCACTCATACAATATTTCAGCATAATGATGGAAAACGTATGCATGTAGGCAATATTAATACCCTCCATTATCATGCTTATTACGATGCTAAATGCTTCTTGTCAAATCCTTTTGCTAAATGCACCACGTCAAATGCTAAATGGTTCTTGATGTGATCTGTCAAAAAAGGTAGAAATTAATTCAAATCTGTCACTAAAAAGTTATACCAGACACTTGATATAATACTAAAAACTGTTATGGATCTTTGTCATTATTCTATTGATCTGTCACAGTCCTCTACAATATTTCAAGGATCATTTTCATCATTCCAGAAGATACTTCAAATATTACTATCCAGCAAAAACATACAAATGTTCATCTTTCTTATGCAACAGTAATTTCACACTGCCTCTGTCCGACTTAAATTGAAATGACTTTTGGAACATGTCCTCCTTCATATTTCACCTCAATGTCGGCGTTGTCATGGAAACATGGCTAAGAAGGAAGGGAGGAATCTAACGTGGGATGGCATCTCCGCAGGGGAGATATCTTGAGGATTTGCTTCTTAATCTAATCGCATCATCTCTGTCTATATCTCCCCTAAACACACTCTAATCACTTTACGTCTTAATACTGGAAAAACAGACAAACTTTACATTTTTATTTCATTACAGGAGGAGGAGAGAGCACTTATTTACTCCCATAAGGCTATTAGCATCGATGATAGTTGTTCTGGTTTATCTCACCCTCTGTACTCATAAATTGCATGGTTGAATATAAAGAGAAATACATGACCTGATAAGAACTGACTTTCAAACCATACCCATTTCATAGTAAAACATTATACAGGTACTTTATAAGTACCTGCAAAATGTTTGAAATTGAAATTTTGAAATTGAAAAGAATCATGAAGTAAATGGGGAAAAAACTTTTCCCTCCTAAACATCATCAACATAAATTCAACATTTTCTCCCTTCCCAAATGTTAAATATTTCACAATTAGACTAGGCTTTTACTAAAGTCTTTTTAGTATGGGCCCTGATAACTTCAAGAACAATTTTATGTATGTTTTACATGACAACAAATTTTCTTGAATCTTGCATCTTGAATAAAATAACCCTCTCTTTGCTTACAAATCCCAGGTAAACCATAAACAAATCTGTAGGTAAAATCTCCTCTCTTTTTTCTCCCTGAGGTCCAGACAGGGATATTTCAGGCAAATCTGTGACAGCATCACCCTCTGTTCATCGACTTTCACATTCTCTGTTGCTCACTTTGAATTAACATGAGTCAATATGTGTTGACAAGATCGTTGGTGACAGAAATGTGTTCTGAAACTAAGTTGAGCCTTGGTCAACTTGAGAGGCAATGTAGTCATTAAAGAGAGGGGGGGGGGGGGGGATGTTGCCATAGGAAAAGAAGGGAAATACTGATTTGGGTTACAAAACATGAAGGAAGGGATTGTTTGGTCACTACTGATTGTGTTTTCAAGTCTATACTTTGTCTTAAAATATGGGGGGGGGGGGGGGAGGAGGGGGGTGCAAACAAAAGATGTTACGAAGGGAAGTAAGCGTTTTTGGGTACCGAATCACGCAGAAAGAAGGCATTTCTTCAATACATGTATGTCTTTTAAAGTCTGATTATAGATTTGGAATGGGGGAGAGCAAGACAAAAATCTAATGCGAGGGGGAGTATGGGTGGGGAAAGTAACCCTACAGTAACAGTGCACATCTTTTAATATGGCATGGGGTCTCCTTGCCTCCCCCTTTTCTTTGGATTGACATCTATGGTACAGGGGATCTCCTTAAGACCTAAGCAATCATCACCTGAACAAAATCACATCAGCTGACTTTTTTACTTTTTTTTTCTTGTGGCATCACAGATTTGGATCTGGAAAACTAATAGACAAAAAATTCAATAATTGACTAAGTTTATATAAATATTTTGTATAATTCTTCCATGTCCTACATAACCAATAGTTACTTTGGTGTAATCGATTTATCAATCCTGAATTCATGTCGTTTACATGAGAGAATTACAAAAAAGGCTACCTTACTTCACCAAAGAAGCCAGAAACATAGTGGTGGAGGGGAGGGTCAAGGAATCCAATTTCTTGCAAAACTTATATCTCACCTTTTGGATGGAATATATAGCACACTACAACATAACTTGTGCTCTGATTGTGAAGACAGAGCATTATATATCAACAGACTCGAATAAACTCTTTATAGACACAATACTCTACATTATGTGCATGTTCTAAAGTACAAGTACTAGAATGAAGCTTGTAAAAGCCTGATATATTTCAAATAAGGGGAGCGAGATTGACTGAAATCAGACAAGAGCTAAAAGACTGACTTCCATAAAGTAAAATCTATTTTCATAGTTTGGTGACTGATCAGATCATGATTAGATCCAAAGAACTAGTGCCGTGAGTGGATAATAGTGAGAAACTTTAAAAGCAAATACAAGAAACTTGCTCACAGGGCAGAGAGTTTGAGATTACATAGCGGACCTCCCCTAAAATAAACCTGGCTAAAGAATAAAAGTTGATATCGATGAAACAGCAGCAATTCATCACTTTCCTGGGTGAATTGGGGTGAGTAATATCAAAGTACTACAATATCCAGATCTGTGCTATATTCTCATACCTCTTTGTTCATCCCTAGCTAATAACATCATAATATCATTTTGATTCAGTGTAACAGAATATAATGTTGTAATGGCACGCTAAATGCAGAATTACATAGTCATGATTTAAGTGTAAGTTATGGGATAAGATTTTGAGGTTTTATAGCTTACAACCAATATTTCATAATCTTGTTAGAGCTGCATTGGTAAAGGCCCTTTTACACTTTCACGGATCGCATCACGGATCATCCCGGATCTTAATCCGGGGTGTTCCGGCGTGCGACACCACGATTTCTTCTCGATGCCGGTGTGGATACGTTCCGAACTGGGTGTATACACGGGCAAGTACGGTGTCTCCACGGACAGACAAGGTAGCAACTCGGACCACGTCGGAAACGCATACGTAGCTAACACGGATTTCAAGGAAGAGCACGGAGGCTACTGGGTACTTTTACGGTCCTTACACGGAGGTGTACTTTGTGCATTGGGATATCTCCAGAATGTTGACGGGTGACTTGAGCTTGTAGGCGCTCATTTGATATACGGAATTTCAAACCCGGATGAAACCGGTGTTAATACGGACCTCCCGGTGTCTACACGGACTGTCCCGGATGTATTCGGCGGCTACACGGAGGTACACGGTGTCTACAGGAAAGAGGACGGATTGTTTCATCCGTTAATTCCGGGATGAAAAATAAAGCAAGCTTAATTTTTTCCCCGGATATGCCGGTACGCCAAGGATCACGCCGGATGCCTCCCCGGTGTATACACGGTAATGCCGGAGATAACACGGATGATCCCGGAGCGACGATCCTGGATGGTCCGTGATGCGATCCGTGAAAGTGTAAAAGGGCCTTTACTGAAAGTTGGTTGCACAATTAAAATTCCAATTATTCTGATTCTGAGAGTCCATGAACATCAAGCAATTGCTTTGTCTTTATGCTGGATGTGCACAGAAGCAGAGAAGATTTGTCTTCTCCAATCCCTTACAGATGTGTGCAAAAAAGCCAGACAGGAGCATCTCTCCCCTCAACTGATTTATATTCCAAACTGGTCACACAGGAAACAAGGCAGACAGCATGAATAAAGAGGAGAAGCGGACATTATAACAAAACATAAAATTGATCTCTTCTTTCGATCTCTCCCCATCTATCTTTCCTTCTCTCCAACAATCTTTTTATCAGGTACCTGGATTGTTCAAGACATTGTCTACTTCACATAAAACCTGTTAAATACAGAATCACATAGGGATTTCACTACCATCAGTCTTCTAAAGCTGTGGAAAACATGCATAATTCAATGGGATACATTGGATTTTTTTCCTTCTCGAGTCTGTTGGGAGCCACGGTTTCTGCTGTGGTAAATTATAGTTGTCCAAGCACTATCTTGCAGGAAATATATAGACCCAGGTGGAAAAGGACCAAGTAAAGTTGTCTAGTACCTCCTTGGTCTCCGTACTCTCATTAATTCACCCAGAGAATGTTAAAAGTCGCATACAAGGTAAGAACCTTGTTCACATTTCCTCTATGCATATGATCATTTTTAATTCATGTACATGTAATATGCAATTGAATTCCAACACTAAATTGTTCATTTGAAAGTCTAATTCTATCCTACTGGTCAGTTTTTAAATGGATTGTCCATATGGGTATGTAATAATCACATCTGGCAAAATGAGTTCAATGATAGAAGTAAACTTCATCATGAAAGAGAAGAGATAGCTTCTTCACCCATAGATACAAGTAGTTTCAAGAATACAAATTTGTAAAGTTAACATATCATCCTACATTGCCTGCAACCAAATCACCATTATAGCCATCGCTATTGGTCCTTACATAAAAACAAGTTTTTCAATACTATATAAGCTTCATTCAAAATGTTGATTTGGATAGAGGGCACATCTTTCATTTTCAATGTTTTCTGCTGAGACCAAGAAGGGCATGAACTCACATCACTTCCCGCAGAATGAATGCCTTTCTGGTTCAAAGCAGTATGTATAATGTTCCAAAAGGCAAAAGCACACCTTGGCTTTAGGAAGCGGGTTGGGGGCAGGAGATAAGGTGAGGAAGTGTATGCCTATCTCATCGACCTGTACCTCCTCCCTCTTTCCCATGACAGATCATCATCATCTACCCATCTCTCATCGCGTACCTGGATGGAGGTAGACCTGCCTTATCACCACAGAGTGACTTTGTCTTAGCAGGCAGACAGACGGTAAACTCATGGCCCCCATGGAGGAGAAGGAAGATCTGTCATACACCAGGAAGACAGTTTTTTGGCTCTTAAAGAAATTTAAAGGCACTGGGAGTAAATTATTTCCTCATAATCACATTTTGTCTCTTATTGGATTATTTCATACTGATTGTGAATTTTTAGAGCACTAATTTTCCTTCCATCAAATATAATAGATTCAGCTTTTACTCCAATTTCATTTCTCTTTAGCCTAAAAGTCCAACTCAGAAGAGAAAGAGAGAGAGAGAGAGTGAATACTACTACTACTACTACTACTACTACTACTACTACTACTACTACTACTACTACTACTACTACTACTACTTCTACTACTTCTACTACTTTACTACTTCTCCTTCCACTTCTACTCAAATAATAATAATAATAATGGCAGTAGAACCTACATGTATGTAGATATATTTCATCCAACTAAAATCTGAAATTTTTTCCAAGAAGGACAGGTAAGCCTTTTTTTAAATATAAAAGAACCGAACTTGATTGACAGTGATGACAGACTGAATAAAAAAGATAAATTGAAAAGTAGGAACACTGTCAGGAACTCCTTATTCAATGAACCTTGAGAAATTTATTCAGTAATGTAATGTTTGGGTAAAAGTCATGAAAAAAAGCTTGAAACTCTGCCAAACAAATGATACAAATGGAGAGTAGACAATAGCCAGGAGAGTTGAAGAAAGGATGAAGTCATTTAATGATTACAGTGCCAGCAATGGTTACATGAGTAAGCAGAGGGTGGGCAGGTATGTTGGAAATGAATCACTCCCAGTTTCAAATTCACCCTTGTTTTAAGCAGTGAATCAATTCCCTAGAAAGGCTATAGAGTACATGGATAATGATGTTCAAAATCACATCTAGATTTTGCTGAAGGTTAAACTATGGATATGACAAATTTGGGGCTACTTCATCCCTCCGGTGAGAATTTGAAATTCATATTCAGGAAAAACAAATACAACAATATGGAAAGAAAACACTTCATCCCCTCCTGTTTCTGAAAACCCTTGATAATTCCCTGGATACTATGGTTTCAATTAAAAGCAACTCAGAAGATTTTGTTTACAAAGCCAACACTTCAGTACTCATATTGCTGGATTACCTTTATATCAGGCTAATTTTTTTCACCAAGCCTTTATCTACCTAAGCATTAGTCACCTACAGTTACCTTCACTGTTAAAACAATTCAGTTGTTATAAGCATGAACGTATTGAATTTCTCCCAACTTAATCCTAGCAAACTTTTTCTGACAAATTCTTGAAACATTACAGGTACTTTCCTGCAGATAGAGCATGTAACAAGTCTTTAACAAGGTGTGGCTGAAACGAACGAAACTAAAGGTTACTGAATCTCAAGCTCACAGATTATTCTGCTTACTAAACTAGAGCAGAGCCATGAGAATGATAAAAAAGATACCTCAAGGAAACTTGAACAGGAGGGTGAAAGTTATCATATTGCCAAAGTTACTCATCCCCCACACCTGAGCTTTATGAACTCTCTGATACCAGTGATTTGCAATAAGGTGCTCAACGGATTACACAGTAATGCAGGAGCTTTGCTTTATAGGTATGTGCAATAGACAAGTCACAGATTATCCTGAGAAAGGCAAATGGTAACTCTGCTGCTGAAGAAAATAATTCAACATAACAAAATTCATGATCCCATCCCCTCATGACTTAATTCTTGTGCAGATTTTCTGACAACTACCTCCGTATCATATAACATAATATTCACATTAGAACAATATTTAGGACAAAATTAAGCAAAAGATGGTAATATTACTGTAAGATAATAAGCCAGAGTAATAAATACCCCCTTTTCATAACTATCCTTGATCTCTCTCTCTTTCTGTCAGCTTACTCGAAAATGGGATAAATGCTTGATGAGTGACAGGAGGGGGTGGGGGATCATAGGGAGGTATTAGACAGCCATATGGAGTAACATGACGCATAATGACATAAATAAGCGCAGAGCATGACACGCAGAAATGAATTAGATTGAGGCAAAGTCAACTGCTTTCGTTCAATCTGATAGATGTCATATTCTCTGTTGAATTGCATGATTAGATCCTATAATATTGTTTTTCCTTTTTCTTTTCGGGTCTCTTATGCCCTTCAATTTGGGGATTTAACTATGCCTCTAAAAGTTAAAGTTGCCCTATATATAGAAGAAAATGAAATATACATACATGTATGAATATTCATTTTTTGGCAATTCCATTCAAACCTCTTCTGATATAATTTTGATTCTAAAATGATTATTATGAAAGATGCTCTCATTCTCACTCACTGTCTGTTACCAAATATCTTCATCTCTCTCTTTGATTACTATAACTCTCTTTATACACATTCATAATTATAAGTCCTTCAGTGCATCTCTCCATTCTCCCTCTTTTCTTTCCAGACTCTTCTAACATAACCAGAGTCTGATGAAGTTAACCAATACAAATAAAGTAGTATTTAATTTTCCTGATATTTGGGATCTCAAACTGACTTATCTTTTACACATCACAGGGCCATTGTCGTTCCCTCTGATGAAATTTCTTTTTTTGTGTATATCTCCCTCAGTCACTAGTCACCATCCTCCTTACTCTCATTAAGTCTTGACCTCTGTGTTCCCCCTCCCATAACCATCTTCCTCCCTCATCTCTCATTGATGACTTAAAGGTATTGTGGCACTGAGTGTTCATATCCTGAAAGGAAACCCAGTTCTTCCTTTACCCCCTTCCAAAGGTTGTGAAAACAGATTCAACTAACTCTCCTCCTGACCTCAAACAATACAAATCAATGGTTTATGTCAAATCTGAACAAAAAGCTTTCTCTTATCAGTTAATTATCGAAGTTCAGTCTACAGGGGTGAAATTAAGATTTCAGAAAGCAACAGTTGAACTTGAAATCCCTTTTTCATCATATTTTTTTAAAAATTATGTATCCTTTTTTTCTTCTTTGCAATCAGAATTGCCTGTAATATTCAACTGGAGAACCAATAACAGAATGTTCAAACTCATATTTGTTTGTTAATGTTAATGTGGTGTAAAATGCACCTTTCTTTAGTTACAGGATGATCTTAAGCAATATTATGTTCAGAAATGAAAGTTCTGATGAAGCATCACTTGATAAAAAAACAAACAATGGTTCCTGTAAAGTACTTTACATAATGGTCAATACTTGGGCTATCATAACCTCAAGCATCATTAATGTGAGTTACAGAGAATTAAATTCTGACATGAAGTCACTCCATAATGAACCCTCCTTGAGAAAAAGAGATTGAGAAGAAGAGATTGAGAAGTCTGCACTGTGCGAAGAGTGAAGAGATGCTGATCCCATTCATACCTGTTTGGATGGTTCAGACTAAGTCTGCACTATCCTCTCATCAGCTGTAGATATGAAAGGGGTATTGGCAATAGGGGCAGGGTTGCAACCTGGTTTCAACCTATTTATAAGGGAAATGATCACTAGGAGTCTAATACACACCAGTCTCCTGATATGGATTTCTCTTAATAATTTTCTTTCCAAATGGCCTGATTCGTGTATTTCCTTCAGCTACTACACCTAAAACACCCAATGACTGAGGATTGAGGTTTTCAATGCCGAGTATGAACAGGGTTTCCATGGGCTTATCACCAGTATGAACAGGGTTTCTAAGGGCTAATCACCAGTATGAACAGGGTTTCTAAGGGCTAACCACCATTATGAACAGGGTTAAACCTAGTCCAGCCTCTGTACCGTTTTCGTTTAGCGCACCCAATCAGCTGATAAAATAACACACCCTCAACGTTGAAAGTAGACCTAGCCATTCCTCTAGTTCGTGTGGACGGAAATTTGGGGATTGCGCGATCAGTGGAGAGACCGCGATGTGTGTGGGGGATAAAAAGAACGAACGGACTGAATCTGGACTGGGTTAAACCTGGATACAACCTTTTATGGGGGAATGACCACTGATACCTATCAGTGTCTTTCTTCCTTTATATAAGCCAAGAAATCTAGGATTGGGGAAACAATAACAGATCAGTAGCGTGAGATAAAGGGTAGACCAGAAGGAAAGGGCCCTTAAAAAGGTTTAAGTTTACTCAAGAATAACATGTTTGCTTTTAAAACACCCACAAGGGTTTTATCGAGTCATGTTCCCTTGTAGATTAACATCATGGTAAAATTATATCGCTAATTTCACAAGGGTTCTCACATGTATGAAGCCAGAAGGAAAAAAGTATAAACCTTGCTCAGATACGACACGGTTTACGCCAGAGAGTGTGTTCTAACCATCTAGGCTTCTATCTAAGAACTTAGTATTCATTATAAAAATACAAAGTTTTAATTGCCTACCTATACCCCTTGTAAAGAATGTCAATATATCACTCACAATTCATTAAGTCAATTAGAAAAAGTTCTGAATATTGTGACATTACATTCTGCACAGGTTCAAATTGAACCTTCCAAATCTTCTCCTAGACTGATTAGAGTATACAGTGGTTTCAAATTCACAATACTGATTTCCATTTTTTTCCTGACTAATATAATTGAAACAATAAATTAGTTAGGACTTAATTGTTCTAAACATATATTCTGAATACAGAATCAAATGTGTTATGTGTAAGATTTGATTGTGGATTATGAACAAGCAATTGAAATAGGTACACAGTTAATACTACCGATTTAGATACCGGTGGAGCACTTTATAACTCTGTCCTTTTATAGTAAAAACCAAATTGTGACGTAAATGAATACTCTCTCGATCAATCAATCAATCTTTTGGGTTAAGCAAATTATAGTAAGGGTCACAGAACTGTCACTTCCTTCACCATTGAAAGTTCACTTCTGAATCATTCCATTTTAATAAGGTCATTGCTTATTCCCTTAATACTTTTGATACAACCTGCACATGAGCAGATAGATAGCCCTACCTGTTCCCCTTTCATTCACCTACAAACCCCAAGATTCCACCCTTTCCCTCTCCCTCTGCCTCACTTGTGGTTTTCCAAATTTAGGCTTGTCTTTTTCTATCTCCTTCTCTTTTGAATAAAAAAGAAGTGGGGTAGAACGGTTTGATAATCTGACCGACCTGTCCTTCAGGAGAGCTGAATTTTAACTTAAAATTAACTCTGTAAAGTGACAGAGTCACGAATGGTAATCTCTGAATGTGGTTTGAGAGGCGAAGCACAAGGAAACTGTCACACAGTGACACTACAGTAAATGAATGTTCAATTCTTCTGGTTGTCTCACATCAGGCATAACCCTTGAGGATCTATAGGCCAACATTGAGGGAAGTTGTTAGACAGAAGTATTTCTTTCCCCTCCTCCCACAGTTAATGTTATCCCCTGTAAGCAACAGGTTGTACAATTTATCAAAAGAAAAAGATTCACTTAGAGCATGAAATTACATGCAGCATTTGCTTAGTCAGGGCTTTATTTCATTTACAACAAAATGGAACATCTGACATAGTGATATGTTCCACATTGAACACAGAAGGCAGATCATCCAAAAGCAGAGATATAAGTGAGCGCATAGACAAAAAGTGCAAGATCTCTTATACACCTTATCTACCTGAAATCTATTCCCCTCTTATGTTTCCAAAGGCCTCCGATCTTGCCCCACAATGCCTCAAATAAATCTCCCTATTCTCATCAATGATGCCCAGGCCACACCCCATGAAATCTTATCAGCTTGCCAGAGAAGACTTGAGTTGCCGTCGACGACCAAGATAACAAGTGCTAAATGGAGGCTGACATTCAGCGTGCCAGAGGGACCCCACCCTAGATAACATCTTGGATTCACCTCAAATCTTGGCTTCTGATTGATGCAACTTAGTCTACGAGCCAGACACTTTCAGTTTGACTATTTCATTTACATTTTGTTCACTCCATCGTTGATGTATCATCACTGTTCAATGAATTTACCTCTGATTCCATTAGTGGAGCCAAACATATGAACAGGAACTCTTTTACAATAATTATATATATACATATGTAAAGAGAGACCCCATCAATATTTATGCACTGATATTCACTCCCTCTCCCCAAGCCCCCAACCCACTCAAAAAGGAGGAAAGTTTAACAAAGGTGCAATACATACATTTCCGAACATTTTTAGTTCCAAACCCACGTGAAAAGATTATAGTGGAGCCTACCACTTAGATCTAATTACTTTCAGTAATTAAAATTTCAAAATAAAGGAATAACACTCTAGCAGCTCTAGCTTGCATGAAAATTTAAATGCACACGTCTGAGCAAAATTGTACCTCTCTTTAAATGCAGGGTGGCTGGAAAACACAGAATGCAGGAGATGAGATAAAAACCTATCTTTGGAACAAAGGATGATCACAACTCTCTTAATAGCAATGATGCACATCACATGTTGTGGTTAATTGGTGAGGAAGGCCTTAAATTATTACGATGTACTTAATCAATTACAGCAGATCATGCTGATATGACGTGTCTAGACAGATCAAGTACAGCTTCCTACCATTGCTGCAATACCTGCAAACAGTTTTTTCCGGAATCTTTTTATAAAAGTTTAATTGTTTTCTTGGAAAAACACAATCAAAACTTTGAGCATGCATCAAGACTATAATCCAAAGGTGTGATAGATATCAAAATATGTGAAAATTCATTTGAATTTATTTTACCAGGGAGGGTGAACTTTTAGGTGTTTCCTAAAAGATAGAAAATGAAGTGAATTTGTTGTTGACCCATCTCAAGAAATGTAATCTGAGAATCCTTAAAAACAAAATGACCAAAAGGACTGTAAATGAACAGTTATGATGATGCAAAGACTAGAACTAATTCAGACCATAAATGGCCATCCACCTGGTCTGACTTCCTCTGTCGCTAACGCCCAAAGCCAGAGTTCCAGGATCTCCAATCTCACAGTGAAACAGACAAGCAGACCATGAAATGAGTACCTTGCGAGCGATGTTATACTCTGTGGCCCTTCCAAAAATAGACAAGTCAGAAGGATTTGGGAACTTGCGATGGTGAAGCCAAGCCTAACTTCATCTGACAGCACACTGCTAGTCAGGCCCTCTAGAGTCATGGTAGTCTCATCAAGGGAGACTCTATCTGTCACACTCTTATCCAGATTGCATGGGTTAGCCATAAGGCCAAACAAAAAAAATCATTTGGTTGTCCTCGACCGCCCGCTCGTCATTTTCGGGCCGCTCGTATTTTTTTTATTTTTTTTAACACTTTTAAAAAAAAAATTTTTTAACATTTTTAATTTTTTTTAATTCATTTTTTTAATTTTTTTATTCATTTTTTTTTTTTTTTTAATTTTCAGTGCCAAACATACCATTTTATGCATTTGCAAGGATCAAAATGCGTCACGTTGCCAGTTTGGTCTTTTCAGTACGCAATTAGGTATTTATTAAACTTGCCAATTTTATTTTTCTATGTCAAAATGCCGTTCATTCAAATCAGGGTCTGAGCATTCTTAAACTCAATTTAAAGCCCATCTGTACTAGTTTACAGGAGGGATTAGACCACCCTGCAAGGTCACTGCACAGGTGGTTATCTCATCAAATCAACTCTCAGTTAATATATGATAAAGAGGATAATGAGGGACCAATGGTCACCGATAAGGCATTGTTTGCTACATAGAGGGCGCAAGTAGCTATAAGTAGTACAATGGAGATTTAAAAGGTGCTGTATTTTAAAGCCCAAAATACTTTCTGTGTTGGTCTTGATATTCATTCTACATTACACTAGTCTTTTACCATATTAAAGTGTTTGATAGACTTTGTTTGTTTAAATGCTTGACAATCCCAATGATTTAATTTTTTTTATGGAAAAAAAAATTATTAAAAAAAAAATTATTAAAAAAAAAATCAAAAAAAGACACACAAAAAATGAGGTTAAAAAAAGAAAAAAATCAAAAAAAAAAAAAAATATTCCGCCCGCCCGCCCCTACTCCAGAATAGCAATCGAGGACAACCAAACAATTTTTTTTTTTTGGCCTAAGGCATAGTTGTGTAGTCTACAGCCGCAGACACTGAATTGTTCTGGCTGATCTTAAAAGATCATAATCATAAAAACACATCCTATCTGGCACAAAGCAAGATGAGGCTTGAGTTTGGGCTGACTTGGGACTCTAGCTAGAAATGTGCCTCCTTTTTCCAACCATAGAGCTTGTAAAGGAATATGATTACCTTTTCAATATCTATGAGAATGCAGAATTACCATGGTTCCCTGGAGTTGTGTGAGATAATCATTGTCCATATTCACAGTGGGAATATAATTCCAGTGGATTCATGATCTCAATCAAATCAAGGCCAATTCTTTGTTCTCTAGGGCTGGTTGGTCTAAAGTTAGGGCACTTAAGCAGAAAAAAAATTGGGGCACAGTGCTTCAGAAGTGCCCTAAAATTGTGGCCTGGTATCAATGAGGTATATGTTTTCTAGGCTTTGAATGTTAGAGATGGCAGGTTCATATCCTACTGGTTCCAAGACCTTCCTAAATTGTTTTTAATTACAAGTTAAGCATGTGATCTTTATTTAATGGGTGCAAGCCATATATTCTTAATTTTGGTAGATAGCATTTATGTAAAAAAATATCAAATACAGTGGGTGGGGGGGGGGGGGGGGGGGGGTAAGTAACATGACATTACTAATGGAAGGTCAAATGAAGATAAAAATCAGGTCACCTGAGCATCTCAGGATGTGAGATTTCTTTGCTTGTCTTTATCTTTGGGGGAGGGTTTGAGTCCCTCCCTGTTCTCACATGGACTTCCTGGCCCATCAGGTGTTCAGGATAGGTAGCTGTTATCACCCGATGTGACCCACCTCTTCTTCTCACCGCAAACAATGCCAGGAAAAATAGGCTGCATCCTGACAGCTAGAGACTACCCAACCTCTCCAAACAATAAGAATTGGATGTATTTATAACTGGATTTAGAGAATGTCTTATGATGCTGTTACAAGTGACATTGCACAATATTCGGACTAAAACTCATATCTGCACGTCTCCATTGCCATGTTGCAGTAGACTCTGACCTGATAGGGGGGAGGGGGGATATTTAAAACTGCATTTACACACATAAAAAGAACAAGGATTTTAAGTTTTTTGGTCATCTATCAATAAATTAGTTGCAATTCAGAGTCCTCTCTTATATCTGAAGTTTGAACTTGCTCTGCCGCTAATCAGTAGTTGTAAAACATTTGTCATAAAACCAAATATAGCTGCATAGTCTCATGAATTTGATAATCAAGTAGAATATGTACTTGATATGAACCATCGCTTCACAATATGCTGCTTCACTATTAAATTCAATCCATGATTTAGCTTGTTCAAACTTGGGTGATGGTGGTGGGGGGTGTCACCTCCTGTCTGTCATCGCCTCTAAAGGATGAAACCAAGTCACATGACCAGGCAGCAGAGCCAGGGAGGAAGAAGAGAAAGCCGGGGTCAAACGGGATAGGAAGGCATGAGTCAGAAGGTAAATTTACCGTTCTAATGACAGACTTGACAAGCTGAACAATCGCTTCACCAAACAGCAACAGGTTGCGGTGTATGTGTCTGTGTGCTTTGAGGTACCTGTCAGCCTGTGCAAGGCACACCTTGGCGGGTACAGGTTACTTGTGATGGCATTCGTGGACAATGATCATGATCATGTAGCCTATGTGTATACTGCAGTTGATTTTCTTGTTATATCTACCTATAGATTCTATAAGTCATTTTTATACATAGTCTCTGCCAAGAGGCTGTATGTACGCTCAGGTAATAACTGTTCTTCAAGTCCATTGCCTATATTTCTCAAACCCTTCACTTCAAACCTGGACCAAATTATATATAACTTTAACACTAACCTTTAACTTATCCTAAAACCCAATTGCAAGCAGAAATCTTTTACTTTGACAAAATAAAGCCGAGAGCAATCATTGGATCACTCTGCCAAGAACAAAAAGGGCATTATTATAGTGCAAGACTATACATGAATTTACGCCTTTCTTGCTCTCAGCAGCCCATATTGTCAATATTTTGTGAGGCTTTGGAGTGAAAAGTGGAGGAAGCACAATTTTGTACACCTGCTTTCTCTGAATTGAGAAAGTAGGAAGCCAATTTGACCGATTCCTTCAAAAGATTAAGGTTATTATATCATGCATCCCCCCACCCCCACTGGAATTAGACTTGGGGGACCCTCTAAGAATGACTAGAATAATTATATGTCATGAGAGAAGGGCTTTAAAAAGAGAGAATTTCTCCTGGGTTTGAAAAGGCCAGGGTCAATATGATTCTTTTTAAAAGAACACTTCCTTACAGTCGATGAATCAACAAAATGACAAGGTTAGATAACAAATAATGAATGTTTCCTTTATTGCAGAGAAATAACAGATGTGCTAACTTGCTAGTTGGATCGTTTACAAATGTCTGTCCAGCAATGGTCTTGTTGAGGGGTAATCATTCATCATATTTAATCCCATACTTGATTAAACTAATTTCTGAATTATTGAGAGAAAAGAGAGGGGGAAGTGGAAGTGAGTCAAAGACAGAGAGTGCATGGAAGATAAAGAAAAGGCTTGCCAAGATATTCTATTTAACAGGAAATAACCTGCTACCACTGTGTCCACCTGGTGTATATGATATTGATAAAATGATTCATATTTGGCTCCACAATTAGAACAAATCCAGAAAACATTCAAAAATTACACTATTCACCCTATTCACTTTTGATAAAAGGACTTATGAACAATAACTTTTTATTTTCACAAAAGAGTAATCATGTACAGCAACCAGTCAAAGTCTATAATACTTCCCATACTCATTTATAATACTGTATTGTGAGCCAGAAGAGATTTAACTCTCTGTTAGAGGGTATAACTTATTAAACACAAGTAGAATGACAAGAATAACATTTAGACACCATGTCCACCTCTGCATGACCCCTTTAAAAACCAGGAAGCGGTATCATGACCTGGCTGCAACATTTTGGACTGTCTCAAGAAACGACAGGAAATGGCAATTTGGTCGCAGCAAAAGCAGCTGTGTCATCATCATCATCACCATCCTCGGGCATGAATGCAAAGCGTCAGGTGACTCAGGATTGACCAATGGCATGCAGCCAGCCAGCGGACTGCCCAATTTTATTTATGGTCTATCGCAGAGAGAGGAAGCTATGACTTGACAACTCATGTCATAAGAGTTACAGTGGTGCGGGTGAAGACACTCAAAGGAAACAGACATAAGAGTCAGAAAGAAAGTAATAGGCTGAAATTGTCCATTCTAACTCGGTTTCTAACCAATTGGTTTATGAGCTCCATGAACAACCGGCTGCTTGGTACTCCTCCCTTTCACCTCAAGGTATCTAGATTTGACTTTCACTGCATTGGTCATCTCGTTCTCTTAAATGTCCCCACACTGCACTCAAGGAGTTAAGGTTTTATATTCCATTGGGAAACCACTCTCATCCTTCAACATGTCTAAATTCAGAATCTATGACATTTGTTGCCTAAATTAAATCACTAAGTCATGGTATTAGTCACTTGTGACAATTTACAGACATATTACCAGAAACCACCAAGGATAACTTCGACACTACATAAGCCAAATGGTTTCCCTTCAAAGATAAGAAGAGTAGTCTCTGAAGATGTCTGGAAAGTGGAAGACCGGAAAACTTGAGGCATGTGTGGTAATCAAAGAAATCTCCCAACTCCAGCTATTATCCAAATGTGCAAGCTGAATATAATTTCAATCAAGCCTAAAAACTACTGAATTGAATAAATGTATCCCTAATACATTCAAGGGTCTGCATATCAAGACTACAGACCTATACAGTCCAGTGCACTGATTGGTTGGAAGTTAGTAGGCAGGGGTTACTCAAATCTAAACTGAATACGTGTATCCCTAAGACATTATAGGGTCTGCACATCAAGACTACAGACCTATACAGTCCAGTGCACTGATTGGTTGGAAGTTTGGTAGGCAGGGGTCACTCAAAACTAAACTGAATACACATACCCCTAAGACATTATAGGGTCTGCACATCAAGACTACTGGTCTAAACAGTCCAGCGCACTGATTGGTTGGAAGTTTGTTAGGCAGGGGTCACTCATAGGGCAAGCCCACTGCATGCTCGGATCATTATATACCACTGAGTCATCATGCACAGGATCCAGATCAATGCATGTACTACAAGAAGGACACCACTGGGCTCACTCAGCTCGCTCAGCTCAGAGACTGTTGAAGGATAAGAGGTGGGAGTGGATATGAAACAAGGAAGCAATACAGGTGAAAATGAAAGTTATAGTCTTAGGGTAGGCAACTTCAAACCAGACATTATGACATTCAAATAAAAGAATGTGCAATAAAAACAAATAGTAAGAGGAAGCCACGTTGGTAGCACTTCTCAACTTTTATGCATGTTTAAAAAAGGTATTGGATTAAAAAAAAGGGTTTCTTTTCTTAGAGAGCAATCATTTTCATTCTAAAATAGGAACATATTTTCATGATATGCACAAAATATGAAAAAGTATTTACAGCATTTTGCCAAAATAGGGTACATTTTTGTAAATGTTTTATCTATAAGCCAAGAATACAGTTTGTACAAAGCCTATATTGTAACTGTTTTCATGCCCCCCCCCCAAGTCATATTTTGCGGAGAGAATGTTCTTAAAAGTATGCAAAATAAAAGGTGATTTTTTTTTCTTTCCTTCTTTCTATTCCCCTTACGATCATGTGCTACACCTCAAATACGATCATGAAGTAACACCACTAGGGAGGAAGCCTTTTGAGGAACTGGAGAGATAGGAAACGAAACTGGTAATGGATTTCACCAGGTGCCATATCACTCTTGCAAATTTGCACTTCTTGAGAGTATCAATGAACAAGTGGTTCAAATTAGCAACAGCTTGGAAGTTTGGGGAAAATGAGGGCAGCTGCCAAAAGTTTGCAACAGTTGACCATAATATCCTGACATGCACCTGGAAAGCATTATATTCACTAAAATATACAAAATACAGAGGATGAGAGGTAATAAGATAACACAAGAGGAGAATATAGAGCAACACAGGATTTCCCATGAAAAACAAACCCGAGAGAAGACACTTGAAATAATGCCAGGATTTGACTTTTTTGTTTAATGTGAAAATGTTGTAGGAGCTGTGACAAGGATTATTTGATTGATATTAGTTTCAAAATGAACATACCTGGGGGGCGTTTCACAAAACTTGTCATCAGTGATAAATGACAGTTTATGTTATAAGCTACTGAAATCCTTGCTTTTGATTGGTTATCAGCAGATTTGTCACTGATTTTTGTCATATGTCATTGAAAAAAGGCTTTGAGAAACAGGCCCCTGAACTGTCTGTCTATCTTTCCTTTCTTTTAAAACTCTGAAAGAACTGAAATTAAGCTGGGTTTGGCTAAGAATTGTCACATTATATACACTCACATGATATCACATTTACACTCTGCACTGAAATATAAATAAAGGAGTACATGTGTTAGCATGGTAAGATTATAGAGGTGAAGCATGTTTTTATTTTCATTTTGTGAACATGTACATCGAGCTGATTTTTATGTCATAAATGGATAGAAGGGTCTATAATGTAGGAAATATCTGAGAAAATGACAGGATATGTTTGTAGTTTCATTTGTGTAGTGTGTAGCAAGTGTGGAACACTTAAACATTAAGTTCAAATACCAAAAATGAATGAAGACTGCTGCAATTATGAGCTTGCATGTGGACTGTTTCTAAAAGAGAGAGTAAGAAAGTATGGTTAGCATTAAACGGGTGCTGCACGTGAGCTCCCAAGTGCGTATTAGAGAAGTATCCAATGTCAAATAAGATAGACCATCGACTCAGATATCATAAAGAAAAGGAGAAACTCAGCTGGCATGGATTAGTCTGCAAACCTGATATCTGAAGAGCTCTTCACAAACAAGTGTATCAAATTGTGATTGGAGGGAAGTGTGGGGGACCGCAGGGTCATTCAAAGTTCCACTTGGCTACTGATTTCCCCAATCAAGATTGAATATCAGTTTGTCTCATTATAACATCTAAATATAGCATGCAGGACATTAGCGATATGACCTAACACTACTCACATTTCGTCCTATCATATCTTGATACCCTTAGAGAGACTCATCTTCTTCGTTGTCTATCAAGTACCCGGAATACTTGAGTTAAATTAAAACACGTGTCTGAATTGATCATCTGGATTATTCAATGTGGAACAGTTGAATTGAAATCAGAAAACATGTGCCACAAGTAAGGCTGTCGTAAATTTCCTATTTCGACTATTGATATATTCATCATTAGAGGGCCAAGGTCACATAATATGGTAACGATGACTAGTAATTTCACTAATTCATACATTGACCATAATGTTATGTTCAATCTAGATGTGAAACAAAGCATTCACAGTATTCCAGGTTGAAATATCAACAAATTCAGATTTGTTTTAACTTTATAACATTTATTTGGGGGTAAATAGAGGATAAATGAACTATTAAAGACGGATAAACTTTTGTTCATACCCTAAACAATTAACAGAATTGTTGAAATAGTTACCCCCAGAAACCAAGTATTTCATTTTCAATTTTGATTTGCTTTGCAAGTATCTTTTTTGTATTCCCTACTTTATTAAAAGATTATGTTGCAAATGAAATCAGCATGTAATGCATGACAAATACACATCAATGAGTCTGCAGATAAGTTTAACAAAAAGTCATCTTGCCCTAAAGCAAAAATATGGTTACATGGTAATGATCAATGGGAAATTACCTAAGCACCTTATAAACTAAAGTATTAACACATTTTCAGGGGAAATAGCAGTTGTCATAATCTAATACACATGTGTCAACTTGTTTCCTATATAAAAGTGCACATATACCAATACATGTTCTATTAATTTGAATTACCGGTATCGTATCCACACTCAGAGAACTTGACAAGGTCAAGAGGAAGGTGTGGCCACAATATGGAAATGTTGGATTATCTCTTATGTAAGATAATACAAACACAGGGAGAGGAATACTAGTGTCACAAACATGCATATAGCAGGCTTTTGAAACACTTCAAGACGGACAATTCACGAGGATCAGCCCTATCTAAGACACTAGATATTATCAAAATCTGTCTTGCTTTTAAAATACCCCCCAAACAGCACTTTACACAGATCTAGTAACGTCCTTCTTGCTCTTGGCAAGCAGTGCAACAAACTCTTGCACTTATCCGTATTTCACATTGGGGTTATCTCCTTCAAGAATTTTACACAATATTGAATCAAATATATAAACAACTACTTTGAAAAAGTACAAAAGTCCAGCCAATTTTGTGACAGCAAGTCAGTAAATGATCGTTGAATCATCAAATTGTCCACATACTCAACTGCATCCCTCCACCAAAAAGAGAGGGGGCAGGAAGAGACAGAGAGAGAAGGGGTGTTCACATATTATAGACGTTAAATAACGTATTTAAGCGTAGTGGATGCCTCCGCAGCGTAACATAGCCTAACGTGACACACCGTAGCCATCAGTAGTCATCCATGGCTATCTGTAGAAATAACTTGGCCATTAACATGAGAAAAACGTTCGCAGAGGTTTATCTGTTGGGAATTTTCAAAAGATTACCACGGTAAGGGGCATTTTTATTAACATAGCAGTAACTTAGTTTAATTTAGTTACACGTACTTGACTGTAGTAATAACTGTAGCCTACCCTGTAATCATCATAATCCCTGTAGTTGAGCATACTTCAGCTGAGCCTAGTTTATCATAGTTTATCATAGAAAATATTGGGTCACCTTAGTCGTAGTTCAATTTACTTCAACCTAATTTTACCAAGTTTACTGTACTTTAACGTACTTATCAGTGGCCTTATTTTAACATGCTAATATCATGGATCTACTAAGAATGCTTCTACTTGGTCATGTATGTGTGACCCCCCCCCCCAGAAACTAAGACAGAGAGGGAGAGAATGAGAGAGAGGGAGAGAATGAGAGAGAGGAGGGAATTGTAAGTGTTGTATACCAAAATGGTAATAAATCCCAAAAGACATGGTAAAAATTAGACTGAATCCATAATGACAGGGTCAAAGGAAGGGCTATAGGACGAGAGGGTAGATATTGTTTGTTTCCCAATATGATTACTCATTATAGTTTATACATGACAGAGATTACTGTAAGTGTAACGCCTTGTTGAGGAGGAAGTATTAGATCATCCATTCATTAAGACACATGGTCAAAACATTTTGCTTTGTCACTATTTCTGATATCTATAATGGGTATCAGTGTTGACCAGGTCCATTCTAATCCAATTTGGGACTTGTTAAAGCACCACTATCCCCCTCCTTACACACACACTCCATAAACTTCAGCAATGGATGAACCAAAGGACCAAAATCACTAGGACACCTGTATAGGTCTACCCCGGACTATAATTATACTTCATTTCTGGGGTGTAGTTACGAAAAAGGGAGAGACAAAGAAATACAGACAGACAGACAGACAGACGGGCAGAGAAATAAATGACTCATCCAAGGATAGGAATGGCCAAATAAATAGGAGAGAGAATCCAGAGATTCTCAAATTCCATTGTTTTCTGCTTCAGAGTGGAGCAGGAAATGGCAAGCCCAAAGTATCTTGATCTTGTCAAAGTACTGCCTATGTCTCCATCAAATTAGACATTTCCCTACAAACTGATGCATCATTCTGACTTGCCAATGACTGACAATGTTCAGATCCATGGCAGGATGGACATTTGCCATGATCTTAATATATTTCTTAAAAAATGAGAAAAAAATGTGGTTAGCATTCTGTTAATCCATAGTCCTTGTCTCATTCGCTCTTCTTATAATAGATCCATTCTATCACCACTAACCACTAATTCTATCCCTGTCTCATGACAAAGCATTCTTATGTCCAGTACATTGGAGAAAGATTAAGAGTCCCATTAAGTGATAGAGAGGGGTGTGAAAAAGGAGTGGATGTGTCGACTTCCATTGAAAAGAAGGAAGAAAAAAGAGAGAGAAAGAAAAGAAGAGAGAGGGAAAGAGAACAAAAAAGAGAGAACGAAATGGAGAGGGGATGACAACAATGTTTAAAAAGGGGATATGAACCCCACCCACACCCTTCCCTCTCTTGATTGCCTTGTTCTCCCACATTTCATCAATCTTGTAATACCTGTGCCCCCCCCCCCCATCCCTCAATGTGTGAATACACAATACCGCTGGTGACAGACAACTGTTCACAATAAAACAGGTGAATAACAGCTTTTGTTTCTTATAACAAAGAATTATACAAAGTGGATGATGAGAAAAGGCACGATCTCTAGACAGTTTAATGACTGTCTTGTATAAACAAAAGTAAACTTGATATTAGTCATTGATCAATGTGAAGAGCAATACAAACAGGGTGATCGCATTAGGACAACTTTCATTTTCACAAGTACCCCCAATTGTCTTGAACTCTTACACCGCAAACCCAAAGAAAGAGGAAGTGCGAGCTTTCAAGAGGTCAAAGTGGATAGAAATCAAGAAGGGTAAGACATCATTACATTGAAATCAAACCAAAATATATATGCTAATAGACTACAATGTGGTACACTTCTTATAATTATATCTTGTCTTCTGAGACTTTGAAGGAACGTAACTCATGATATCCATAGAGTTAATGCCCTTATGGATTTCAGTAGATGATATATAGTGGC
This sequence comes from Strongylocentrotus droebachiensis, assembly GCA_035222895.1. Classification (NCBI taxonomy): domain Eukaryota; kingdom Metazoa; phylum Echinodermata; class Echinoidea; order Camarodonta; family Strongylocentrotidae; genus Strongylocentrotus; species Strongylocentrotus droebachiensis. The sequence continues at coordinate 87,350 of JAVYIG010003352.1, forward strand.
TTCCTTCTAGATGAATGCACTCTTACCAAATCTCAAAAGAAAATGAGTTTCAATAGAGTCTGGAGTACAGAGACTCTGCTATGAACTATTAGTATTGGGGAGGGGACTTGTATATATGTAAAAATAGGGTGGGGGTGGGGGGTGATATTCTGGCTGAAGGTTATTTTCTACTGGGTTCAATACTCATTCTTTTTGAAAATAATATACATTGAACAATACTTGATGTCCCTGAAGTAAAGTTGCATAATATTTCTTATGATATAAAACAATCATTGATCTATAAGAAATCAGCCATATAGTTGGATCTAATTTACTGTTGCTATATATTTTAAAGCAACCATGGATTATGTATCTCTTGTTTCATATTTCTTCTGATTATGACATGTTTACAAATTAAATTGAAACAAATATAATTGCAAAATCCTCTTTCTGAAAATATGGGTCTACTAGTTACAATTTTGATTGCTATATACAATGCTATTCTGACGGAAGTGGTTAGGTCAAAAATAATTATCTGTAGTTGCTATAACCATCTGTAGATTAGTCTAAATTAATTGTGTTTTCTTCATAAAGCTATGATACTCAGTTACTGACTATGCCACATCACTGAGATATATTACAAGGAAAGAAAGATGACACCCCATCATAATCATAAGCCAAAGAAATATAAGACTACTGCATAGAACAGAAGAAAATCCAGTATTGCTGGCAAGCATTGTCTGCTACTGTAGCCTGTTATATCATCTTACCAGCAAAATAAACCATGTAAATAATATCCCTGTAATAATGATATCAAATACAAGGGCATCTCATTTTCATTGTCTAATACATTAAACTGGTAATATGCTACTGCTTTCGATGGCTGAACAATGTATTTTTAAACTCATTTCAAACCCTGCACGCACAGCTTGACATTTTCAGCCTGCTCTTTAGAATACGGAGGATACAAATGAGTATTATGTTATATCACATAATCAAATGTATTCAAGATTCGAAATTTAATACCAAAGATTAATTTCCTTCTAGTCATCAAATATAAAGATAAACAAAATGAAATATGTATTTACAATGGATGAAGGAGGTGTAATTCCCAGAAAGCACAAGGATTGTAATGGGATCACTAATCTGTCCTAGAGACAAACAAGAGAATACAAAATTATATATTTTTTCTAAAGCTTGATAAGTTTCAGATATTAAACAACAGCTTTCAAACGGGCCAAAGTAAACTGATACATTGTTTTGATCACAACTATTACATGAAACAGGAGAACTGCAACTGATTATAATACTCTTTACAAAGATTTTTTGCCCCCTCCAAAATGTCTCATTTATATATGAAGTATCTGAGGAGTGAGGGAGTATTGCTATGTTTAAGAAGTGCTTCCAAAAGAACCACCCCCTGAAGTGGCTCTCAGGTAAAATTTCAAATTTCCATCTGTGTTTGGATTGATGTTCAGGCTGAGGTTTGGGTAAATCTAACTCTGCCTTGCACGAGGGGAAAAACATCTCACCGCTTCTTAATTTGATTTAGACATTTTGTATGTGTGTAATCAAGGAGGCGTTATTCAATACGTCAAACATTATACATCTGGGAAGAGTAAAGACTCTGTGGTATAAAAGAAGAACCCAATACGCATATCAAGTGATCCTCCTCCTTTGTCCCGCGTCCTTGTTTTTACCTCGTTTCTAATTCATGGGGAGCTGGGAGGCGAAAAGTGATCGGTTCCAAACTACCCCATCCCTCTAGGCCCAACATTGGATCGCCCAAGCCTTGGGATAGTGGAGATTATAGGGTAAGCTCAACTTAATGAGAGTAGAAAAACAAGCGGGTAAAATTTGATGCAACATTATCCGCTCATGTAAGGGATCTAGCAGGATCTTATACCAGACGATGGGTTATAATACCTATTCCAACATCCGTACTGGCTTGTGATTAAAGGTCCTACAACAGATGGGTTGTCTTTGGGGTTTGGTCAAGTTACATACAACATTTCACGCTTAAATGGAGTTCTGGTAGGCACTGAAGAAAGCAATCAAACTTGCAGGGTGATTGAACCCGAGAAAATAAGTTTGAATTTGATTTGAGTTTGAATTAGAATAGAAATTTCTCTAGTTTAAAGAGAAGGTTGAGATCTGGGAAGAGGTGAAAAATATGTTGTGAGCATTACTCATTCTTATTATGCAAGTGTGGAAGAACATGAGATAAGACATGTTCCCTGAAAAGCATGGCTCTTCAAATGCCTTCATATTCTAAATATGCATGTAACATCGTAAAAATCGGGGGGCCGGCTTTTTACGCCACGTGTTCGTGTAGTCCCATATACATCTTTCTGTGTACAGTGTTTGTAACTTTACCAAGACTTGGCCAAATTTCTTATCATTTTGATGATTCCAGAACCTTGCAATACACACAAATTCTTATGCTAGATGATCGACCTTTTCTGGTCGGTTCCACACCGTTTCTTTCACAATGCAATCGCATGACCAGAACTCAACTTCATCTTTAATAGAGATATATTCAGACTAAAATGAAGTAGAACAAGCCTTCTTTTAGATGTTCAATCTTGGATAAATAAAGTTCATAAATAAAAACGTTTAATGTTTCATGACTCATGATGCGCTCTGTCGTGTTCTTCTTGCGTTTAAGAATCTCATTTTGACATGGAGAGAGGAAACAATGTTTCAACTTTGATTAGGCTAAATATTATTATGGGTATACTAGCAACATGGTTATACATCCGTAATATTACTGCAATGGCCATTCAGGTACATTACATTACACTTTTTGAATTATCTCCAACAATTATGTATGTATTATGTGCTATGAATGCCTCTCTACGTGCAGCTACATGTAAGCTGCCTTGCTCAAGGTTACCCCCAAGACAAAATAAAAATGATTTTACAAACCTGGCATATAAGTGCTCTTCTGATTCAGACTCCTTTCCCAAGTTCAGATTTCTGCAAAATACAAGAAAGAAAAAATTAATACAAATGTAACGTGAGAATGGAGGAAGAGATGCAGAAATATATATTGGTTTGAAATGTCATCAGCACTTTCCTGACCTCATAAATCACAAGTTATTTTTTGAGGAAGCGGCATCCTATTCCGCCAGGGAAGTCAATTTACTTGTATTTCATCAGGTAGTATCGGTAACACTTCCTCCAACTACAGAAACATTCCACACACAAGGTTTCATTAATTAGACTAATGACATACATGATTTCAAGGTTGGGAAATATGTAGGATATAGTTACATGGGCTCATTGGGAGGAGCACCTCGTTACCTAAGAGCTTTTAGTTTGTATGATAATTGCTTTTTATAAAATTCATTTTATGCTATATATAAAAAAATATGATTATGGCATAATCAGTCTTATTCACAGAGTAGGTGAAACATTGCTGGTTCAAACATACTTTAAGAAATGTTTAAGCCATGATACACTATTGATTACCTAACATTAATAATCAAGATTGTTTCATAATTTATTGTAATTGAAGATAAAACGTAAAATTTACATTGATTATTCACGCTGGTTCTCTCTCTCTCTCAATACATTGCACTTTAACAAAATATTCATAAAAACATCTTTAAATTTTACATGAAATAGGTAGACAGTCAATAGTTATGTATGGTGTCTTATGTTAGATGACTGAAAATATCAATCATGATGTAGGTTATGTTTTAATTGAGCGTTGTAGCTGGAATCACAGAATTGGAGCCTGTCATCGAAGCAAAGCGAGCAGCACTCGCTTACTACAAGAGTGATCCATCTGTGAAGACACTCACAGCTCTACGAACAGCAAGGATGGATGCCAAACGGGTTGCTAGACACTGTGCCAACGATTACTGGTTGAGCCTTTGCAAGAGCATCCAACTGGCTGCAGATAAAGGCAACACCCAGGGTATGTACGCAGGCATAAAAAAGGTCTTTGGACCAACCATCAAGAAGACATTACAACTCAAAGCATCCACAGGGGAGGTTATCACAGACAAAAAGCTTCAAATGGAAAGATGGATTGAGCACTATCAAGAGCTGTACTCACGGGAGATTGAGGTTAATGAAGCTACCATTGAGAGTATTGAAAGCTTACCTGTCATGGAAGATCTTGATAGTGAACCCTCCTTAGAAGAGCTGAAAAAGGCTGTGAACTTCCTTTCCTCGGGTAAGGCCCCAGGAAAAGATGGCATACCCTCAGACATAATCAAAGTCGGAAAGGACACAGATCTTCTACGCCATCTCTATGAGCTTCTCTGCCAATGCTGGAAAGAGGGAACGATTCCACATGATATGCGTGATGCTAACATCATTACCTTGTACAAGAACAAAGGGGATCGCAGTGAGTGCAATAACTATCGTGGAATATCCCTCCTAAGCACTGTTGGGAAGACTTTTGCCCGTGTGATCCTGAGCAGACTGCAAACGCTTGCAGCCCGTGTATACCCAGAATCGCAGTGTGGTTTTCGGGCTGGAAGATCAACAATCGATATGATATTCTCCATTCGACAACTGCAGGAGGAAAGCCGGGAGCAGAGACAGCCACTGTTCATTGCCTTCATCGATCTTACAAAGGCCTTTGACCTAGTCAGCAGAAAGATCCTCTTCAATCTGCTACAGAAGATAGGATGTCCACCTACACTGCTTCCATGACGATATGCAGGGCACCATCCAGTATGACGGCTCTACATCGGCCCCCTTCCCAATCAAGGACGGAGTGAAGCAGGGATGTGTGCTTGCTCCCACGCTCTTTGGGATCTTCTTCTCTGTGCTGCTATCACACGCTTTCAGGTCATCTCAAGATGGCGTGTACATACACACACGAAGCGATGGAAAACTGTTTAATCTTGCACGACTTCGGGCGAAGACGAAAGTGAGGAGCATCCTGATTAGAGAGATGCTATTTGCAGATGATGCGGCTTTGGCATCCCAGTCTGAGGAAGCTCTACAGAGGCTGATTAACTGTTTTTCAGAAGCATGTGAAGACTTTGGCCTGACCATCAGCCTAAAGAAAACAAACATCATGGGCCAGGATGTACGCAACGTTCCCGACATCTCCATTGGAAACTACACCCTCCAAGTGGTTGAAAACTTCACCTACCTCGGCTCCGTGATATCCAGCAGCCTCTCCCTCGATCCCGAGCTCAACGTACGTATTGGCAAGGCAGCAACCATGATGGCTAGACTTTCAAAGCGTGCCTGGAAGAACACTTTACTAACTACCAACACAAAAATGAAGATCTACCAGGCCTGTGTGCTCAGCACTCTCCTGTATGGCAGTGAGTCGTGGACCCTGTATGCACGTCAGGAGCGCTGTTTGAACGTTTTCCATCTCCGCTGCTTGAGGCGAATTCTAGGCATCAAATGGCAGGACCACATTCCAAACAAGGATGTCCTCAAGAAAGGAGGCATGATGACCATCTATGCTCTTCTATCACAACGACGACTGAGATGGCTTGGTCATGTCAGTCGAATGGAAGACGGCCGCATTCCAAAAGACATAATGTATGGAAAGTTAACGACCGAGACCAGGGCTGTTGGAAGACCTGTCCTTCGCTTCAAGGATGTGTGCAAGAGGGATATGAAGGCCAGTGAAATCAACCCTACAAACTGGGAAGCATATGCTTCAGACCGTCCTGAATGGAGACGCGTTGTAAAGAGGGGTATACAGAGGAGTGACCAGAGGAGAGTAGAACAGTGGGAGGAGAAAAGACAACAACAACAACAAAGACAGCAGCTAGCTACGGCTTCAACAGCACAGCCACAAATGACTTTTATCTGCAGCAACTGCAACAGGACCTGCCTCTCTAGGATTGGACAGTTCAGTCACAGCAGGAGCTGCACACCAAGAAACTAGTACAACTATATAGCGCAATATTCTATTGTCTTTCGAGACAGACAGATGCCGAGAGTTGCTCATTGATTTTTTTTTTACATATCTTTTTCCACTTTATGATAAATTCACTTATTCCCTTATCACAATATAACACTGATAAGGGATTGCCCTTTTCCTATAATCAAAGTCTTGTAGACATGTTAACAAAGGCATCAAAAGCCAACCCATAGATGGTTAAACCTCAAGAGTGCATCTTGCAGGTATTTGCACTTTTGCTTTAAGTTTTTTGCCTCTGAGATACCATCGTTATGTCAATCAAATATCGAGAGGCATACAAATGGGAATGCACTTTTCAATCTTTAAATTCTCCTTTTTTGTCAGGCAAATCTTAGAGTTTTTGTCTTTTAAATGCCTCTGATGTTATAGAAGATGTTACAGTGACAGTTGAGTTACACTGAGAAAGGAGTGTCTACAAGGAAAATCTACTAGGTTTTTACTGTTTGAAACCTCGGTAGCTGTTTTAATGAAATTGGCGACAGCGACAGGAGGCAAATCTTGGGTGTCTTGATCCTACCTCATCCTAACCCCATATCCACATCAAATCTACTGCCATCTGACAAATCTCTAGATTGGATGCTGAAAGATGATGGGCTTCTAAACTCCATGGCACTCACATAAATCCCATCAGACCGACAAACTTGGATAGGATCCTTTGGAGCAGGGAATTACAGAGTGACATCAAAATCCTACTTTGTGTAGCCCTTTGTATACTGTGTCTAACAAACTTGAAGTTGTCTTTGCGTTTCTTCTCTGCCTGACAAGCTTTTCATCACATTTGAGTCATGTTGGTATCGTTAACGACTTGAACAGGAGAAAGCAGTTCATTGACTTCTACTGCATGGGGGAAGGGGGTTGGACTGAAAGAGTTCAATATTGAGAAGTTACCCCTAATATTGCTGGTTTTGTATCTCATATTATCATTCTTTTCATTCTTTAATTAATGGATTCAGTTGAATATATCAACATTGACCTCCTTTCAAGTAAAACTTTTCATCGTTAATCATTGATAAGAAACCTACAGTAATTGATCAAAAGTTTCAACATTGATGTAAATATTAATTGTCCACTCATCATCTACATTCCGTCTCTTTGTCTAAGTACAGGAGCTAAAAAAATGTTACTTTATAGGACATTATCATATGGACTGCAATCCTACCATACCCAATCCCATCCTTTTCAAGAGAACTATCAACTAGACTTATATCTCATAAATAGACGACATCCCCCCCCCCCCCCCTCAAAAAATAAAAAAAAAAATCAACAAAAAAAATCATGACTTTCTTAATTGACTTGTTGGGGCTGGGATAAAGGTAGTTAGAATTCATCTTGGTAGTTTAGAATTCATCTGGGTAGTTAGAATTCATCTGGGAAGAATCAGACTGCTAATAAGTAAAATGAATATCTTCTGTGATATCACTCTTTATTTGTTAATTGACCATTATAACTGAAGAGCAAAATGAATATTTATGCAAGAGAGAGGGGAAAGATAATCAAAGTGAACTAGGTCTACAATCAAATATTCAAACGGCCACATCGAACAAAGGCGATGAACTACAGCTTAGCCAAGACATATGAAGAGCATTAATGAACACAATACCAATAATAAATTAACCTAATTACAACCATGCAATTACCCATACTATACACATTAAAGAGTTTATTATTTACAATTTCATAACTTTAGACTCGATTTCAACCGCAACAACGATCACTGAATATTGTAGGATCGCATATGATTCAAATATGTTCATTTGAACCAAATCCATGACCCCATACCAAAACTATGTATTACCTTTAAGTATCATGAAGAAACAACACACTTCGCCTAATAATTAAATTTACAACCAGCCTGACACACAACACATTATCTTCTTAATATTAACGAGTGTATAAGGATATTTACTTCTGCGGAATCGATGCCCTCAAAAATGAAACTGGCATTCTCGAGGATAGAATTTGTTGAACAGGTCTGTAAGTGTAAGGATGAGACTATCACATTGCTTTCGCTTTCTCCATGCCTAGCCCCATGGCTGAGCCCCGACGATCGTTGACGATGGATGCACGGAGGACATAACAGCAAAAGAGAGACGTCACATTTTCCCGGGTGTGACATGACTTTTGTTTATGTTTTCCAATCAGCTCTGTTTTTCTCACACAGCCAGAAATAAATACGACGAGGTCGGCATAGCTGAAATGTCTGACCCACTTCGTGTTCGATTGAATTAGCGCCTCAGACTTCCTCTCACGATGACCCGAGTGACCCCCGACAGCCAGGGTCGACCGGAGAAGAAAGCATTCACCTCATCATCGTGCACCTCCAGCTATATATTGCTCTCTTCACTTCAGAACAGCGACACCTATACGTACCCGCTTGCTAAGAAATAAGAAAGGGGCGTCGTTGGGCGAGTTTAATTGGGGTGGATGTCGGAAGAAATTTTACGAATGTTTACGGACAATAACAAAAACAAATGCAAACGAGTAGCAGCAGCAATTTTTATTTTAAACTTTTTCGACAAGGGTTTGAAAACAAAGTAGCGACAACTTCTGACGGTAACCCTCTCCCATAATCCCATATACCCATTTTTACTAGTCCACTACTACCTTTCTCCCTGTTTTATTTTCTAGCTTCTATTCGATGTAAAGAAATTGGCGCTGACCTCTCACGGCTGCTAGAATTGAAAAGAAAGTACTTGTGAGAGAACTATAACAATAATGTAATTTTTAAAAAACTCGATACGGTAAATTATATCATACTTCAGAGGTCACGACCTAAGAAAGGTCTAATCGTCCAGACGAAGATTTCCTCTGCTCAAACGAATTACAAAAGTCAGGTATGATTCACAAGATAGGAAAGACAGAGATCAAGACATTAATAGGTCACAAAGGACGACCTCCAAACCGAGTGACTGGCTATGACCCTCAGGAGGTCAGTCACCCCTCGGATGAATCGAAACCCCACGTTTCGGATAGTTGTGAATCACAGATTAGCTTTTGGGTTGAACTCTAACCAAAGAGTTACTTCTCAGCTGTAACACTAACTGGATTCGTTTCCTTCAAAATATACTATACACTCTGAATGAAAATAGAAATATACAGAGTCATTGCTTACAACAGCAAAAAAAAGAAGCATTTGAATGCTGTCCAAACGAACATTCGTGATGACTGCAGGTCTAATGCCCAATATAATTTTTTGGAAACTCCTTATTAATACACGAATGCTATTTCATGAATTTAACACAGCTTCTTTTACCTTAAATCATCACTAGGACTATTCAATAAATCACTTTATAAAAAAAAAACTTTTCTCAATAATTTCTCCATCTTCATCTTCATTTCTTCATCTTCATTTCTTCATCTTCAGTCTGCATCTACGCCGATAATGGGTTTGATGAAACCAATGTATATCAACATTTCCCTCGTAGAGGCTGAAATCAAAGCGAGGAAACAAGTGCAGTCGCAACAAAATACAGGCTCCCAATTCCCAATTTTAACAGCATGTCTTATACACCCCCCCCCCCCCCAAAAAAAAAAAAAAAACTCTCTCTCTCTCTCTCTCTCTCTCTATCACACTCATACTTATACCCTCTCTCTCCGTCTCCCTCTCCTTCCACTTCTTGCTCCACATGAAATACGGGGAAAAAGATGAAAAAAAATGAAAATTGGAGCGCGGCGTAGGAAGATGAAGCGCTACGAGCCCGAGGCCTAGTTTTATGTCAAGGGTGGCTCTAGTTTTGCCGACATCTCCGCGGCTGTAAACAATCCGCCGTCGAGAGAATTATGATCGCTCGGCTCCCCGGCTTTTCTTGTGATATGAAACGCCGGTGATAAAAGATGAGCAAGACATATGTGTTCATAAAGATTGCTCTAATCTATCAGTACACCCGGAGGTGTGTATGTCCTCAGAGAAGATGGAAATCATGTATGCGTTAGGCCAAAAAAAAAATTGTTTGGTTGTCCTCGATTGCTTTTCTGGAGTAGGGGCGGGCGGGCGGATTTTTTTTTTTTTTTTTTTTTTTTTTTTTTTTTTTTTAACTTCATTTTTTGTGTGTCTTTTTTTTTTTTTTTTCCCCATTTTTTTTTTGTTTTTAATATTTTGTTTTCCATAAAAAAAAAATCATTGGGATTGTCAAGCATTTAAACAAACAAAGTCTATAAAAACACTTTAATATGGTAAAAGACTAGTTTAATGTACAATGAATATCAAGACCAACACAGAAAGTATTTTGGGCTTTGAAATACAGCACCTTTTAAATCTCCATTGTACTACTTATAGCTACTTGCGCCCTCTATGTAGCAAACAATGCCTAATCGGTGACCATTGGTCCCCAATGATCCTCTTTATCTTATTTTAACTAAGGGCTGATTAGATGAGATAACCACTTGTCCAGTGACCTTGCAGGGTGGTCTAATCCCTCCTGTAAACTAGTACAGATGGGCTTTAAAATGAGTTTAAGAATGCTCAAAACCTGATTTGAATGAACGGCATTTTGACATAGAAAAATAAAAATGGCAAGTTTAATAAATACCTAATTGCGTACTGAAAAGACAAAACTGGCAACGGGACGCATTTTGATCCTTGCAAATGCATAAAATGTTTGATTGCCCCCCCCCCCCAAAAAAAATTAAATTAAAAAAAAAAAAAAAAAATTGAATTAAAAATATTTAAAAAAATGAATAAAAAAAAAAAAAAATATTAAAAAAAAAAAAAAAAATGCAAGCGGCCCGAAAATGACGGGCGGGCGGTCGAGGACAACCAAATGATTTTTTTTTTTGGCCTTATGATGGTGGATGAAACTGCGATGACGTAGCTGGGAGATTTGTTTGTCAATATCAGTATCACCAGATTAAATGGCTATGCAGATGATAAAACCCGTTTTAGAATGAACTTTGGAAAAGAAAAAATACAAGGGAAATTTTTTTTAATTCAGCTGAGAATCAACTCGGGATATTATCATACGGCGATAATACAATTCCATTTCCCAAAATGAGAAATGCATCAACTGACCAACCTGGTCAAGAGGGAGTATAAAACCCAACAGTCCAAAAGATGGTGGTCTACTTTTATATTCTTTCATTGTTGTCAAATGCATCATATCTTTGTAAAGGCCTAAATGACAAGAGCAAGACAATAATTTAATGATAACCGGAGTAAATAAAATCGAGACCAACGAGTAAAAATATCGAACAAAATATGCATGTAAATGTGTCACTGACACTTCCAATGACCAAGATTCAAAGTGTTTCTGTTCCAATTCTGCTGTGACAGCGTTTCCTAAAAACGAACATTACACTACCAAAATAATGTTTGTCATATGAAGCAGGCAGGCTTTGAAGCAGATGGAGAGTTTGAGAGCACAGTTTAGACCTCATTTCTGCCTTGAAGAAAAATGAGCCTTCGTGTTTGATGGGAGGATAAATTGCACATGCGTGAAGGAGAATAGGCGCCAAAATATCGAGTTTTTATCGACCTTATAGCCCCACGCTGTCAAAAAGAAACCATGTGCCCTGGAGTGAACACATTTTCTAACCAATTTCTCACATTTTTCTTTTTGATCTGGAGGGAAAGGTATTCCCGGAAAGCAATCAGCAGGGCAGAAACGAGTAATTCAATCACGTTGCCAAGACATCCGAGTAGTCGTCGCGAATCGGGGCCAAACATGAACGATGGAAATACAAAATAATACAAAAAGGGAAGAAAGCCGGATAGGAGGGGTGTACGAGGAGAGCTGAAGAGGTTGTCCCTCTCCAAATGCCAGTTTGAATTTCTAAAAGAGAGGCAATATATTTATCTGGCCACTGCAAACGAAATCAATCAGCACAATAAGTAACGAACTTGTTATTAGCACATAACTTTGAATCAGCACTCAGCACAAAGTGGGGGAATGGCTCCCCTTCCCTCCTCCTGCTCCTCATAAGCAGGCCACGCCCATCAAAATAGGAAGAACGTTGTTGGCGAAGGGAGAGAGAGTAGGAGCAGAAATTGATTTGATAAAATTTTGTTTGCCGACTTCTGGCGTAGCCGCCAGCGTGGGTATACCGTGTTGCTTTTCTCCCTTATCCATTCCTCTCGTCTTGCTCGGTTTTACAGCCGAGCGGGAAACTGATCGCCTGTTTTTGAAATTTAAATTTGTTACCTTATCCTGTGAAAAGGAGCGCGGTGTAAGGGTGTGAAAATTGGCAACTAATCTGGGTATCTCGTGTCGGATATTTAACGCCGTGTAAACAAAACCGAGCCTGTTGGAAAAGCTAACCTAAAATCTGTTTTCGCGAGAAAGGTATAGTGATTCCACTTTCAGACTCTTTCCCAGGCTGGCCAAGAGATTGCATATTTAATTTACAATATATATTGGAAGAGATATTATATTTATTAACGGGAATCTGTTTTCGCGAAAAAGCTAGAAAGTATATCGTCATTCCACTTTCAGACTCTTTCCCAGGCTGAAAATTGAATATTTTATTTACAAAATTTCGGAAGAGATGTTACATTTAGTTACGAAGGGGCGGCGGTATCTCGTCAATTCCGTAGCCAGACATATCCCCTTACACAATTATTTATCAATTCGTCAAAGTCACATAAAATAAATTACAACCGCTGATACACTCGAGACACTTTGAAAAGTGATATTTTTTCCCCACTAAATTAAGTATCCAAGAAAAAAAATTTCTTCCAACCAACCAAAAGTAGGTTTTTTTTCTTTTCATTTCTAAATCTCAAACTTCGTCTGAATGTTAAGATAATGAAGCTGGTGAGTAGAATGTTGTGGAGGAGCATAGATGATGCTGATCGTCGCAGACGTTAGCAATGACCCTGTCACTCATCTTTTCTACATGACGTCATAATAGTCCAAGTAACCAAACCTTACGTAATTTGTTTGGTATAGTTGTTGCCTTTTGCTGTTTGTTTTCTTTCTTTCTTTTGTAACAGACAAAAGACTGTTAATATCTTGGGTTCGACCTTAGTCGTAAAAATCAAAAACACGCGACTTGGGCTCGGACCCAGGTCCCCAAGAAGGCAGATCAGAGATCTGACCACAAGAGCAACTCGAAACTTCAGTCACACGTTCAAGTAGCAATGACCCAAGAAATATGCCCTACCCCTAACAAATCGAAATTTTACAGGACCTGGATCGCAGGCTATCTGTTTGTGGATGAGAAATTGACCTTGCAGTGAGGTCAATCATATGGGTTCAATTAATACAGGCCTACTGCATTGCAGGAGCCCACTCAAGATTTCGTGTAGCTTTCTGTGTATGGTTTCCTTTTTGAGACTGTGGTTTAATACTTGGAAAACGGATAGAGAAACAAGGGTGAAATGACCTCGACTGCAAGTATAAGGTTTATAAATTTATATTTTGTATTAATTTTTAAAGTATTTAAGAAAAGATCCCTCACACGAGATAAGTATCTTGTGTGTGAGTATGTGTATGGGTGAGAGGATGAGAGAGAGAGGGGGTAGGGGGGAGAGAAAGAGAGGGGGTAGGGGGTAGAGGGGGCGGGACATTTTATACAATAGGCGATACCGATTGATGTTGACGACATTTCCGCTATTCAGATATTAGCAACTTGAATTGAATTCTGAATCCGACCTGCAACAAACCAGGGTCCGACTTCAACAATCTTGAAACGGGGGAGAGAGAGAGAGAGAGAGAGAGAGCAGTTTGGTCCAGAAATGTGTCTGTATTTGGTTGATCGGTTTCAGTTTACATTCCCCCAGGGGTTTGTCCGCATCGTGTCCTCACGATGCGGAAGCGAGTCAAGGTAAAACCAGTATCCCAAGTCCTTGGTAAAACTGCTCCTAAAGAGAGTTGTTCGGTGCAATTCTTGTCTATCGCGTCATTTGATTTCAAGTTAAATTACGTATGGCTTTGGGTCCATCGTCGCCGCTAATTACATTCTAGTCACACGAAGAATATAGGCGACTTGTCATTCCCGTCCCCCTACCCCCCCCCCCCCCCCCCCCCCCCACACACACAAAAATACTCTCGCAACGACGCACTATAGGCCTTCTCACCTACTTCCACTCTTCTAAGTTCTAATATGAGTTGTAAATGATTAGTATTAATATTTATGAGTTGTTGCAAATTTTTAGGGGTGTAACGGTGGTGGTGAATGGAGGAGATTTTGGGTTCAAACCCCAGGCCAAGTAACATGTTTAGTATCCCCCACAAAAACCAAAACTGCCTCAGTATCATAGGAGGAGGAATAGTCTTTGATTCAGCATGCGAAGACAGGCACACTGTTGTCAATGATGACATTTCAGGAACAAACATTTTCTTTAGGAAGGTAAGCCAGGGGGTATAAGCATAAAGACCATACTTTTCAAACGCTATCCATCATCATCAAAAAATTGTGCTCATTTCACCCTAATGCTGAAGAACACAGGGTCAGGCAAGCTCTGATCAGGGACATCATGTCCCTGCTCTGATGACAGTCTGCCATTATCATTTCCAAATTGGAATGGTATCTTCTGAAGATTGTGGATGCATGCGAAAAACGAAAATATTGGCATAAGGCTACGAAAGGTGCTGAGTAGTCAACCACGTCGAGCTCTGGAAAACAAGGGGCTTACATTCGAATGTCAAAGGTTAGTGGAGAAATGGTGGTGGAATGTGTCTGATGTGGTAGACAGGTTTCGCTTTACAATCCCCCCAGGGGGCTGTCCTCAGCGTGTCCTTAGAATCTAAAGGGGGATACGATACGAGAGAAATTTGTTTTTGTCCAGCTGTCTTGCCTCCTAGGAAAGTGGGCAAACAGCTCGAGTTTGAACAATGTCTGGATGCGAGGGCCAAGAGTTTATTAATAAACCAGGGAGTAAACAGAATGTTAAAATTGAATTGTATTTGAGACTCCACAGTCACATTGTTTTTAAAACTTCACATGCTCGCGTTACTCACGGGAACCGTACAAACAATAACACTATCAACTCTCACCCCCCCCCCCCCCCCACCCTCTCTCTCTCTCTCTCTCTTTCTCTCTCTCCATGTTATTTCTCGTTCATTTCGTCTGTTTGTCTAAGGGCGCGTTCATGCTTGATTTTGAAGGTAGAATGAGCGATCTGAAACGCTCATCGTAAACGCTCATCGTGATCGCAGTTCCACGGTGTAGCTGTTCATGCTTACTTCTCTGGCTCATCCAGGCAATTCTCCTTGTGTGGCATTGTGTGACCTTCACTGTGCATGCTACGTAGATCCACTAGAGGTCAGTGCGTTGAACCCATTTAAACGCGTTTACAATTGTAAACGCATCTTTTTGTGAGTTTACGATCGGCGTTCGTGATCGCCGTTTTTCGGTGATTCTACAAAAGTGAGCATGAACGCAAGCGTGTTTTAAACTAAACACGTAACAGACGCCTGATTCTGGCCGTCAAAATCAAGCATGAACGCGGCCTAAAACATTCTCCATGATTATACTGCATCAGCCATAATATTTACTACACATGTGTGATTTTCTTTGGTTAAGCCTCGCCCCTATGTATATATATATCTATGTCGTCATGCAAACCCCTTTCCCCCAGCCCTAAAGCCATCAATTCCCTCACAACCTTTATCGCTACTTTCCCGCCGTGATAAATCGTTCATTTTCAGCCATCGATCACGGGCATGGAATGCCACATGATATATTTAGTCCATCATAAATTCAGTTTTCTTGAAAGGCGAAACCTGGCGCGCTGCTGGAGCCCCGTTGCCAGGACAACCTTGCAATGCGTCCTCCTGTTTTTCTGGGTTTATGGAATGCTATCCTGGATGGGATTAATATGATTTAGTTATGAAAGAAGAGAGGGGATTGGCAATGCGTGAGGTCGATATATCAGTATGACTGTCGAACGGGTCATTGGGTGTCTTCTACGAAATCCCGTCATGTCCCATCCAGGTTCATCTCCTCTTACAAACACTCTCGTCTTTCATAAATCACATTTTCTCCATCTGATCTCTCTTATAGTCTGTAAAGTCTGAAACCTTCCTCGTGACACGCTACATTATTTTTAGTTCTTTAAATCAAACTACTTTCCAATCAACTACCTCGTTTCGCTCGATCTCAACTGAATATACAGTGCGTCCCAGAAAAAACGAAACCGAGAAGTATCGATGTTTTATCATAACTTAATCACAACCATAATTAATGAATGATACATATTTGGAAAGCTTAGGGTCTCCTCTTTCAGTTGATCCTACTCAGATGATGCACATTTCACGCATGAGTGATTAAAAGCAATTTGAAGGAAGGAAACCAAAAAGACATTTGGCGGGCGGTATCTGAATTTCGAAGAAAAATTCACATTTCTAGAAAGTTGAGTTTTTGCTCTTTCATATGACACCTCAATCAGGAAAAATGAGCGAGGAATAACAAAGTTCTGTTTGCTTAAAGTAGCCCTTACATTTTCATAATTTTAACAAACGAATTCGTTTTCACTGGGTGCCTGCCGTACCAAAAAGCAGAATTGACAAAAGACTTAACTCCGTTTCGTTGACAATCAGCCATGCATGAAGACTCTCGTCTACGGCTGATTGTCAACGAAACGGAGTTAAGTCTTTTGTTAATTTCGTTTATTGATACGGCAGGCAGCCGGTGAAAACGAATTCGTTTAATAAAATTATGGAAATGCAAGCACTACTTTAAACAAACAGAACTTTGTAATTCCTAGCTCATTTTTCCTGATTGAGGTGTCATATGAAAGGGAAGAAACTCAACTTTCTAGACATGTGAATTTTTCTTCGAAATTCAGATACCGCCCGCCAAATGTCTTTTTGGTTTCCTTCCTTCAAATTGCTTTAAATCACTCATGCGTGAAATATGCATCATCTGAGTAGCATCACATGAAAGAGGAGACTCTAAGCTTTCCAAATATGTATCATTCATTAATTATAGTTGTGATTAAGTTATGATAGAACATCGATACTTCTCGGTTTCGTTTTTTCTGGGACGCACTGTATTGTCCTTTGAGCATGAATGGGATCATGTATTTTTGAAGGGATTAATGATCTCGTCGCGTAGCACTCCAGAAAATGGCTAAAGAAAAGTGTAAAAATGAGCCCCCAAAATAATGCAGTTTATGCACAAAAGTGATGGAATATCAACTAACATATAAATCAACATACATTTAAACATCTCTCGGGTTATTCTTATAATGAAGGAAGTACCGACATTGCAAGAGAATCATGTCTAAAGACGCACGACGTCACAAAAAGTAAAACGACGTCAAAACTCTCATTTACAAAGGGGTTGTCATTCTTTATGATGTTTTTTTTTTCGTCTCGATGTTTACGATTCTTCGTTCCCATCCCCCAGCGAGGATCTATAGCCTGTGTGGTCTCTGGAACAAATCCAAGTTGACAAGGGAAACGAACTGCAGGATATTCGGGTTCGTGGTACTTGGCACGATTTGCTCTTGATGTTTGAGATTCTAGATGAGGAGGGACAGAGAGAGATGAGGAGTGACCGAGTCAACTTCTGTGATGGATGCGATCATGAAAATGACGTTGAAAGAGAGAGAGAGTGGGGGGGGGGGGGGGGGGGCGAGGAGGGTTGACATGACGTAGATGTATTTTTTGGTTACCAGAAAATGTATTTCAAACAAAAAAGTATCCGAGATTTCAGCGAAAGTTGTTAAACACGAATGTATGGAAATATCTTTATTGTAGATCTGAGTGTAATCATGGTAATTTGTGATTTGATTTCAAAGGCAATTACTAAAATAAAAGATTAGGGATTATGTTTTTTGCCCCCTTATGACGGCACTAAACTTGATTCTTATAGATACAGATAATGTTATCCTATCTGAGTAACATACACTTAGATTTTTTGAAGGAATATAAACCAAACGTTGCTTATATTTCAATTATACCTTACATTGATATTGTTTTGCTACGAAAGTCGGATTTTTGTTGTAGTCCCATTCTTCTTCTTTGGTGTGTTAGCGTTTGTTGGTGAATACTGGGAGTTTGTTTACGTCTAACGAGGTGCATTTGATGGATGACCATTTACCTGTCTTCCGGCCTCGAGGGAAATAATGAGAAGAGACTCTCTTTCGCTTCGGACGTGATGATGATGAAGAGTGAGAAAAGCGAGTGAGAGAGAGAGAGAGAGAGAGGCAGAAAGAAAGGAGGTGTAATTGAAGTTAAAGACCGAACAATCACCCACTAACACTATGAACATGACAGACAATGAAAGCGGACAAAATATACAGTTCCTCAGGTAAACAAAGGAACATCCCTTCACTGCTATTATGTAAAAGTGTGTAGAACCTGTGAATATGCATGTGACATCTGTTTTACACATTTTTACATAATAGCAGTGAAGGGATGTCCCTTTTTTTACCCGAGGAACTGTATATTTTGTCCGTTTTCATTGTCTGTCATGTTCATAGTGTAAGTTTTGCAGAGCTTTACAGATGCATGATTGAAGGAACGGGGATGTTGGAGGGAAGAGATTGCAAGAGAAAACTGAATAATGAAAAATGTAAACAAATACAATATTAATTCAAATGACTCTATAAAGGGAAACGATATCTTGCCACGCCTGTGGCATATTAACGATATACGTCAATGTCCGTCATAACGTACGGATAAGTGAACAAAGAAAACTGTGAGTCAGTACAAACATGACAAATGAACGGTCAAAGTAAAGTACTTGACCAGTTTTGAAAGATAAATCACAAAATCACCAGACCCTTTCGTCTTTAAAGGTACTATGTCCCATTTGAAGGCCAAAAAAATGAAAAAGTTAAATTCCAACTGCATTTGAAAGATAATGCTAATTTAGAACTTCCCTAAAAAGGGTGGGGCTTGAAAATATCTTCAAGTGGGAAAATAACGACTATTAGTTGTCAAATCGACTTTAGGGCTATAGAGCCCAAAAGTAATAGTCTTGATTTTCAGACAATTGTACCGAATGGTCATACGTTTTATGCTGCGCAAAGATTCAATCAGTGTAATCTTGGCCATCACAAGAAGTGGGTTATTGATGTAGACAAATGCTCATGTACCCTTTACAACTCTTTTCATGAATGTTATTACCAAAGAAGAAAAAAGCCAGTCAGTCACTCAATAGTGTCTGACAGTGAAGTCTAGCAAGTAAACGAGTTTCCTTGCATAATTTGAATATGAGGACACTGCTAACGTTAACAATTTCACAGATAGGACATACATGACATATTCATAATTCCTGCAAAGTTCTACAGGATTTGAGGTTGGCTGCAAAAGGGACATAGTACCTTTAACTGCGAGTTAATGACTAGGAAGATTGCTGACTGCGAAATGCGTTAATTTATCATCAATATTATTATGATATATATTTTCTCACATCGTAGATACTGGCGTTTAGCGGTGACAGACAGCCTTATTTTTCGTGTTGAAAAATAAAGAAAGAAAAAAGAGCGTTTCTGAAATGCATCGTTCTTTCTCATGTAATTGGATCTGCTCAAGGCGTTATGGAAATATTAAATGACGGACATTGTAAAAGTGAGGAAGTGTGGGTTTGAGGCAGAAGTGCAGAGTAAAATATGTAAATCGGTTATACAACATCCATAATTCATCTCGTAATATACGAAGAGATTAGTTATATTTTGAAATTTGATAATGCATCAATGCTATTACCACATTATGTTATTGAATAATTCGGTTGCCAAATTCCTCGGGGTTGTTAAGAATCAGTGATAGTAAGTAATGAGTACACACTCTCCCTGATCATATTATTATCCTTTACTATGAATGTAAAGTAATACAAAATAAAAAGTGAATCACCATCAGACCACACCTATCCGACCTCAAAACCATCAGACACACCATTGGGATCAGACCAATGTGATGTATTGCGTGACTGGATGACGTATGATGGTATTGTGTGTATTTGGTTCTCGGAATACATAAAGGGGATCAAATCCATTGAGGCATTCCTCTGGTATGAATCATCATGATCATGTATTGTACTAACACAGAACAAGGGATGAAAGCCAGCCGGGGAGTCCGAGAATAGTACATGTATGTTGTCATTGCAGTCATGCAGGTCTGTCGACCGAAGGGTATACAATATATACGGTTGTAAATACGTGACGTCACCGAAGAGTTATTTTGGTGTGGTAATGTTACTATTATTGTTGATGTTATTATCATGCTTATAATATTCAGTTTCTAATTTCTCGGAAATATATATGAATAAACGGAAATTTTACAACAAAATAAGACTACCGCTAACAAACTTCAGTTGCTATGATAAATAAACCTACTTCAATGAGTAACAGTAATAATATGCAGAAATATGCAGTCGAAAACAGTCCTTGCCCTATCCCCACCAAACAAAAAGTCATCATCGATGAATAATTAGCGTAGAACGAACTCACTAATATCTCTTCGCCGATGCAAATTTCAACTAACTTTAAATCCAGCGTAGGAAATTAATTAGCTGTACGGAAGAGAAACATAAGGTCATTTATTTTTAGGGGCACTACACTGACAAGGGGCGGGTGAGCTCAGAAACCGTGAATAAGCCTCGCATGAATAACAGCAAATTTTTCATGGCACTTACTTAGCAACCACTAATCAGTCAGGAAAAGTCCTCAAACCATACTACCCACGAGCAGACATTGCCGATTGCCAACTGAAAAGAGAAGGAATCGCGTCATTGCAGACCTCTGAAGCTATTTGGCATGGCCATTTGCATGTAAAAAGAAAGAAAGAATGAAAGAAAGAAAGAAAGAAAGAAAGAGAAGAAAAAGAAGAAGAAAGAAAACAGTATTGGACATTACTCTCCTCAGTTCCAATGATACGTTGTTGTTGTTGTTGTTGCCAAGAGCTACGGTCCGGTGTACCAACTGAAATGTAGAATCTATACAATTCCACAAAATGGTATATGAAGTGGATATTTTTTATCAGAAATACATTATAATATGGTTTGGATCATG
The DNA here is from genome assembly GCA_035222895.1 of Strongylocentrotus droebachiensis. Lineage (NCBI taxonomy): Eukaryota > Metazoa > Echinodermata > Echinoidea > Camarodonta > Strongylocentrotidae > Strongylocentrotus > Strongylocentrotus droebachiensis. The sequence continues at coordinate 108,139 of JAVYIG010003352.1, forward strand.
GATGTCTGATAATTATGTCAGGGATATATTTAAAAGCATATGCCAAATTATATACTTCTGTGTTATGTTTCTACATAATCTATCGTCAAATCTGCCTTTCAAAAGAGTGATGCGATACAGGGGGGGGGGGTGTAATAAAGAATACTGATTTTAAAAATGAATAGAGAGAGAGAAGGAATAGAATCAGTATACGAAAAATAAAGAGAAGGTGTGAAGATTTACATGATGGAAACAAGATATAGGTCCAAACGATGGCTTGGTAAATCGTGAGAGTGAGAGAGAAATAAGAGACAGATAGAAGTAGAAAGATAGTAATATTAGGAGAGAAAGAAGAGTGTATGAAAGTTGAAACCATGCTACCAGCAGGAAGTGTATATTCATAGGACTGAGCACGATTGTGAGTCATGAAACCCGATAGGATATGGCTCCTATTCGCTCTCATATACATGATTGTGCTTTATATACCTCGACTTGCACTCTATAACGTCCAAAGGTTAGAACTGCATAGTATTTGCAATTCAACAAGTCAATGAGCCGAGGATAGGGTGTTACTCACGAATGCATTTACCTGCTCTACTGTATGTGGGACTACCACTAGTCTTTAATGTTTGTATTATAAAATGGGTTGGGCGACTTGGGTTATTTAATTATATTTCTAAAGAAGATAACGTAATTGCACTATCGGGAAGGAACCATGGCAACGAAATGTATTTTATGCACTAAAAATGTGGCACGTTTTGATTCATAACTGCATACGATATGTTTTTGTGTTTGTACAATGAAAGAAAAGTTTATGTTTATATTGTAGTTTATTGTGAATGTTGATTGAATATTATTTAGTGGGTAGATATTCTCCTCCAAATGGTGTGCGAAAGTCATGACATCGTCCATAGCAAATCAATCCGAAAGAGATTTGATATTTTTTCCTTTTTGTACAGATGATACGGTTCTTGTCTTATACATTAACATATTGTACCTCTCTTTATCTTTCTCCCATCCTTGATATACCCCCTCCTCTCTCTCTCTCTCTCTCCGTCATATCAATATCTACAGTTCGCCTCTTTGTTTCCAATCATTCAGAAATCAGAATAAATAGAGCCTTTCAACTTTTGAATTCAGTCAACCTCATACGCTTTCTATGTCAAACCTGGGTCAATGCAATTCTGTATAGCAAAACAAACAAAACTAACACAACTATGACGTCAATGTACACCCACATTTGGCAATTACCCACTTGATAAATTCGCAGAAATTTTCGTTCCAAGGGTAAGGACCTATTTTTTTGGCAAATAATTATGGATACATTTAATATAATATGTTGGAGCTTTAGTTTAGAGATGAGATTGATCTACATATTTTGAGGGAATGAATATTGGTGATTGTTTATAAACGGTTGTTTGGGAAAAGTAAAGTCATTCACAATAGATTATTTTATTGTATGAAAATGAATTTTTCAGGATTATACTTTGACGGATATGATGTGCTCTTATAGGGGGCTTTCACAGAGAGTAACTACTCCACTCGATGTCGTCACAAAAATCAATAACGGACTGGAAATCCAGAAAGATACGATATCCCTCTCGTTTCAAATTACCACACGTGCCAAGCTGTAAACCGAACTCGTCAATAATATCATTCAATATTCTTTTAAACCTTCCTATATACATATACCCTGTTGAGAGTTACCACACGTGCTATATTGTAAATTGGATCTGGATATATCGCATTTTGCTCGCCCCTGTTTTTTTTTAAATAGTGACTAGGAAGGCTAGTGTGGACTACGGAATAACATGTGGCCCACTATACTCTACAGCACGTGTCGTTGGGATTAATTTCCTTGAGCACGTTACTATTTCCGAACAGCACACTGTTGTGCGTCATATCATGTGTCGTTTGATAAAGAGGAACTTGGTGAACGGGGGATAGAGAAACAAAAAGGAGATAACGAATTATAAGAAGAGACACAAACTGAGGAAGATACAGAAAAAGGTTTTAAGGAGAGTTAAAAAGGTATACAGAATTACGGATCGGATAGCTTCGAGGAAACATTGATCCGGGACATTGATAATACTCAAGGACGCTGCATGTAGACGTTCAGTGAATATCTGTTATACAAAATTGCTTTCGTTTTGTCGACAAATAAGTGTTGGGTTTCTTTTTTTTTATTCTCAGTTTTTCTCACCGAGTTGTTTTTGCTTGTATCAATACCAAATTGGGTTCTCACGGTTTCAACTAACGTCCAAAATGACTAATAGTCTCCCTTCTCCATAAAAATATGCTCCAGTAATTCTGAAAGAATGCTCATTGTTGACGGTTCTTCGATCGTTTACACTTCACAATATGAAAAACCACTAAAGTTCCCACACACATATTTTACGCTGGCTACAAACTTCCATATGAAATACAAGTCATCAAGTGCTTTTCTCATAGATCTTTTCTCTTGGTTTTATTATCGACATGATAATATACGGAGTGTACGTTTACAATCAATACAAAAGTCACGTATTAGTGAGTCAGACATGTTATAATTATGGACTTATCAATTCGCAATGTACACATGGGGACAATAAGCAACAATAAGGAGACAGATATCATATTGTTGGCAATAGAGATTACGGTGTTTCACAAGGTATAAGAACATGACAGTGAAGTTTTTAAAGCGGTGTTGAAGCCACAAGTTATAAGTAAATTCAACCTAACGTATACTATCATTTTTTTTGGATATTTCACAAGTGCACAATGGGTTGTTTCCTAGATTCGAGACTATGTTGTGTGAACTCTACGATTGTTAATTGAATCGATTGATTCGATAACACGAAAAAGTAGCAAACGTATAATTTCGATAGTGAAATTGTATTTTTTGAGACCCTTCACACGTTTGACCACGTTATGCTAATACGAAAGTATGTGTTATGATCGTATTGTTTGAATTTCATACCTTTTTAAAGAAAAAATGTCAAACTCATGAGCCAATAGTCTTCACAAAATACGGGTCATATTTTCATTAGAAATTATAAATATTGCATTACAAAATCAATTTAGCATCATGTAGGCCCAACAATAAACCCGATCCGTCAATGGCATGGGTCTACAGTAGACGTGACAGTAAAAACAATTGCATACAAACTAATAACCATCTTAATATTTGATCACTTTTTTCACTTGAATTGCGAGGAGAAATCTTAACACGGATAACACATTGGTATCTGAGCCCCCCCCCCCCCCCCCCCCACAAAAAAGAGATCTCAAGAATATTCCGTAAAAAGATTGCTTTCTTGTCAAGTAAAAATGAAATATGGCAATGAATTAGCATACGACGAGTGGTGCGAATTTATCAATCATTCTTGCCTCGCTTGAAGCAAAAGTATATTTTCCTACAATGCAACTATATTCTATCTTACAGAGACAAGTGAAATATACATTCAAAGATATTTGAAATAATAACCAAAATTAAATACGTTTGCCAGATTCATTTACGTTGCCCATTTTTTTTTCTTTCTTTTTTAGAATATTTATACCAATACTAAATGTGCCATCACAGAGCAAACAATCTTTACTTTAAAAATGAACAGCGTGACCGCAACATGTATGTTAAGCACTCTTGCTTTTACTTGTGAGTTGTTTTTAATGGTGACATGATTTAACTTTTCAATTTTGTTTGATCCCACTGTAGTATACAATGCAAACACATGAACAACAACGAAAAAGAAAATCTTTAAAAAATATTTTGCAAGGTGATAGATTTCTATTTGTTACTTTTAAGACTATGAAAATTGTGATAAAAGAGCTTATATAGACCGGTTACCACAAAAATATATGCTATGTACATGTACAGCTGCATTAACAAGAAATATACACGAACACATGATACTGTCCAGCAGTGACGTCATGGCAGTTTAAAAGTGCATTATAAGTGGTATCACCCATTTTTAACATATGATGCACTATATACAAACAGAACACACGATTTCTAGAGGGAAAAGGTTTACAATTTGTGAAGAATTATAAACAATATCTCAGTCAGTTCTCAAAAGTCAAGAATATTCTTCCAAAAGAGCTATCTAAGAATCCCGCTCTTTCTTTACTTTGACTTCTTCTCCCAGGATGGTTAGAATTTCTCCCTGCATAAAGGCCCATGGAGTGTTGGTACCGGCTAACGGACATTTGGCTCCACTGGGACAGTAAACCTCAGACCCAGACCCCTGCTTCTTGATACTGTCCCTAGAGCAGGGGAAACAGAATTTGTGGTTGCTAACGGACGGACACTGGACAAAATGAGTGTCTTCGAGACGCTCATGGCAAAGAGTACATTTGAGGATGTTGATCATGTGCATAGAAGAGTCAGGTAGATTAGAGGTGTTTGAGGTCACACTAGCCTCCTGGCCATGAGGAATCGTAGCCTGTGACAACTCCTTACTGCGATACATAGCTCTCCTCTGTGCAGTGGTGGGAGAGTGGGGGCTACGCTGTGACTTCTCACTGGATCCCGATGCAGGGTTGCTGGGTGGCCGCATGGAGGAAGATCCAGAATCACTCTTGTTGGTTGGTGAGGTTGGTGTGCCGAGGTTATCAGTGACGGACATGAGTGCAGCCATCGGTGAAGGGCCACCATGAGATGAGCTTCCATCGGGAGGTGTACCGGCTGAAGCAGGGTTACTCATGGGAGATGTAGCAGTGCTAGGTGGACGGGAACCACTAAACCCACCTGCTGACATGGTCAGTTTAAGAGCTTCAGCCTGGCTCTGCATCCATTGCTGACGTTGTTGTTGCTCCTCGGTAAGTTTCCCTTGCTCTCCTTCAGGAGGCTCTGGTGATGATTTCAGTTTCTTACTCTTATGAGTAAACGAGCGGGAGGGATGGGTTGATGTCATGATAGGCAACACGGGACAGCCAGCATCAATGTAAGGTTGTGGCAAACTTTCAACGTTCACCATATCTTTGAAATAACGCACTGATTCTGGGAGAAGGTCACTCAATGGCCGCCAATCATTGGAACCATGCTTTTTCTCATATTCAAGATACTTGTAACCAGAGGAGAGGCTCTTACCAATATCTTTGACACAGTCCTGATACATCTGTTTAGCGACTCCTGATGCACTAGGATACACCTGTCCTGACCCACTCGGATATTCAATATAGATTTTGACTTCATAGTCCAATCCAGGACGGTATACAGCATCAAATGCAAAGACGCGGCCTCTTAAAGAATGGTCCTTCTTAAAGCGCACTTCGAAAGGTGTACACGTCGACAGAGTGGCCAAGGTTTGTCGAACTGTGCTCGGCTTCTGTCCATACGGATCATCAACTACAGGTGTTACACGACGCTCACTCTCAGAGTGAGAGGATGTTGAACTTTCTTTGTCCTCTCTCTCACGATCTGCATGACTCCTTTTCGTCCCGCCGCTACCTGGTGTGGTGGTTGGTGGTGCACTCTTACCTGCTGCAGAAGGTGCAACGGTATGTCGTGGGGTAAACACTGCACTAGAAACAGGTGGCGCGTTGAGGTGGTGGAGCAGGTTGGGGGCCATGTGTGGTGCAGATACTGGTGTGAGAGAACCCCGACATAAATGTTTTCCCTCTCCATGAGGGCCGTCTTCACTGGATGGATATCCGAATTTTTGGGCTGTAGAGAAATCATGAATACTTCGGGCTCGGCTAGGTTCGTGGGTGACGAATCGCTCACCGTGTATATGTGTAGTCACCGAGCCAGGTGGATTTCTTGGCGAAGGTTCAACATGATTAACATTTGCACTCTCCAAAGCAGAGGGTCGGGGCGGTACACTTACAGATTGAGGAGGCATCAATGGTATCTGTCCCGGTTTGTGTCCCTGGTAAGATTTTGTCTCCTGAAAACTATGTGCCCTCTTCATCTGACGAGCCCCTTCTAACACACTTTCGATGCGATCGGCACCCTCGTAATTCACACATCCACGGCAAACAGGCTCGGAGAAATCGTGCAGCAGAGCCCATGGTGCCCGAGGTAGATCACACAGGTAACAGTGCTGTCGATGCATGGCTAGGCCGTGGGGTTGTTGGGACAGCAACATGTAGCAAAATAGTTTTTACTTCACTACAATGCGTCTAAATCGACACATGTAGCAACAGTGCAGCAAGAGAAAAACAATCGAACAGTTCACAGTGGACTACTACACAGCAGCAGTAAAAGAGCGGAGCTCCGCGTGTGATATGACTTCACTCCGTCGAGGCAAAACAAATTCTCACGCTTGTCAAAGTTCGTGGAGGTATTATGAACGAAATGTATGCGTCGTCTGCTCTTCGCTCTGGCTGGCACGTTTGTCCGTGGAGCAGTCACCGCTCCGAGCAAACAACACACAGCACTCAACCACTCTACACTGCACATGCGCACTACCCTCGTATGCTTGGCATGACATTTCAGGCATACTGATGACGTATGGGAGTGGAATGTGCAATCATAGACCCACACGCACTGGCGGAGCGGTGCCCGGGGAAAATAATCCCAGGCTGATTCATTAGCAACAGGAAGCGCGAAGACTGGGGCCTCTACGATGCCCGTACTATTATTAAATATGTTTGGAGCGTGGGCGACAAGGCGGGCTCAGAAGACAGTCATTTTTATAGCCAGGCAAGCCCACTATTTTTGCTAAAAGCAAGCTCTTGCTCACATCTTTGGTGAGCAGGGTAAAAGGGTGGGGTGGTGGGGTAGTGAGGGTAAAAGGGTAGGGTAGTCGGGGTAAAAGGATGGGGTAGTCGGGGGAGAAGGGCAAGGGTAGTCGGTGGAAAAGGGCGGGGTAGCCGGTGGAAAAGGGCGGGGTAGCCGGGGGGGAGGAGGGTAGGGTGGTCGAGGGAGAGGTGTGGTTGAATCAGGAAGTGTTTTATCAAACGACCCGAGCTAACATTACAAAAATGGTCAGAATAGAGAGCGGAGCTGAGCAGACAAACTATGGATTGTAAGGAGGAGGGGGTGTTGTAGAGCAGAAAAAGTCGCAAAAACCAAGTAGATGAAAAGTAGACCGAGAATGGATCTCACCTTTCTTATTCCATAAACCCAATCAATACTAGCCGAGGCACGTAGCAACGGGTAACGATATCCTCGCAGACGATAAAGCCCTATTCGAGCAAGGTCTCACAGTATCAATCTCACAGCAGTTAAAAATGAGAGGGCAAATATAATCGTTGTATCTTGCGATTGGCTCACGAATTAAGCCCGCGGCGGCGGCATAGTAAGTTTGCAAAACCAGCAATCGAACCGCGTAACGCTATCCGCGACTCGTCTTCTCGGGTAACGTTGAGTGTGTCGATCACTCCATCATCCGACACCGCTCCGCGATCGAATCCGGAAATAACTGCCGCCAAAAATGTGGTAGTCTAGAAACATGAAACTCCATTAAAAAGATCTCAACACTTGATTTAACTTCAACCAGAGCTATAATCTCTTCGCTCGGGGCTTACTTCGCCACGGATATCGCTCTCAAGACTAGCAAAGATCCGCTGCCTCCAGGGATCAATTGCAAGCAAGTATAGACTACCCAAGTACGAGGTCGCCGTCTCCATCCTCTGCCGTGGGAACTAAATTCATCTATCATTTTCAACGATGATGATGATGCGGAAAACATGAAATTGTAGTGATTATTTCTCGTATCGAACGTGAGCTGAAAGTCATTGCTGAATTTCAAAGTGCCTTCTACATGTTCTATGAGTTCTATCTACAGTCTAAAAGACAGCCCCTGTGATCTTACCATATACATGTACCAGGCGCGGATCCAGGATTTCTTAGGGGGGGGGGGCCCAACTTTTATTTCTTTTTGCTCCCGAAAATTTGAAAATCGCGCCGGCCGAAAAGTCGCTCAGTGGGGGGGGGGGGGGGGGGGGGGGGGGGGTGGGGGGGTAAGCGGACACTTTTTTTTTTTTTTTGAAGTCCCAAAAAAAAATCGCAACGACTCAGCCAGCCGAAAAGTCGCTCAGTGGGGGGGGGTAGTGAGCACATTTTTTTTTTTTTTTGGTCCTCTAAAAAAATTTAATTTGCACCCCCCCCCCCCCTTGAGCGCCAGGGGGGGGGGGGGCCCTACCCCCAAAAAAGGTAAAAATCGCGTGATTTTACATGATTTTTTCCCCAAGGGGGGGGGGGGGGGCCCGGGCCCCCCCCCCCCCCCCCCCCCTGGATCCGCCACTGACATGTACCTAGGACCTAACTTTCTCTGTAAAAAACTCAGATAACGCCATCTCCGTGTTATTATTCTTGCATCAAACACGCATTTTCTGAAATTTCAGTCTATAGTATCTCCAATTTAGAAACAAACATGCAATCGTATGATATGTGTTGCCAGATTTCGATAATCCATTCATGTCAAGCTATTTATTATGTCTGAAAGTCGTAACATGATATAAAGGAAAAGAACATCTAACCTGTTGGCTTACACGGTCCTCTCATTTTCAAACTAACATGCAAATCGAAGAATTGGATTTCATACTTGAGGATATACCACGTCATTACAACTAATGTGTTAAAATAATATTAGCGCTTAGAGACTTCGGTGTTGAGCGCTACATCAGCACCGTTGTTATGATTTATTTATTACACGGTACAAGTAAAGAGGATGTGGCTACATTGAATCACAATTCCCCCGAAACACTCGACTTAAAACAATGCAGAATGTGGGTATGTTTACTCGGGGTTGCCTGGGAATCATAACATGTTCATAAAGAGTTAAAACAAAATAAAATGATCGGGTTTATCAATTTAAAAAATGTGATATAAAACCAACCGATAATATTGTTGTATAGAGCCAATAAACGGACTTTTCTTCGACAAGGATGTACCAGGGGAAAATGGATAAATGGTTAGTCTTTAGTACATATTTATCATTGCAGATGACAATAAATTAATTCATAATTGAATACTTAAATAAATACATATATGAATAAACAATTAAATACACGAAACCAAATATTGTCTCATTCTTCGATCACATCTATATGGTTTAAGCTTCTTCCTGTGTTTAATGGGAGATCATTATCATCATCAACATAATTATACTTTCAGTTTCAAATTGTTCATATTTCACATTTTACAAGACCATCATGATCTCTTAGAAAACGAAAGTGATACATTGATTTCGAGGTTTAATTTGCGTAAACGCATCATAAATTACATCAATACAGCAAATTCGTTTGCTTGAAGTGAGGTTCAAGGTTAATCTTAGTATCGTACGAATGGAACTTCTAGAACATCGGCATCACTATTATCTCGATGGGCGTTGTCATATTATGCTCTTTGTATCGTTATTATCAAATGTACTATTGATATTATCATATTATTATAATTACCAAATTGTCAAGATTAACAGTTTAATCATAATACCACTTCACAGTTATTTCTCAATTTTGATAAAATTTTACACATTCTCCCGAACACTAGTAATGTACATGTACGCCACATACTTGAAGTGCAAAAATGTGGCATTAAAACAAAATATATCGTTGGTGCAAAATAAATATGACATTGGCTAAATCCAGCAGAACTTTTCCTTGGCATGAGCACTAGTTATTGGATAGTGTTTGTTATCGAGTTTGTGATGACTGATGTTTTAGACGTGACTAGCCAATTACAGTCAACTGGTGGGACAGAAAAACAAATTTACTCACTCGGGAACTTCTCATTCAAATTAGGGTCTCGGACGTGTTGTTATTCGACGGTGACTGCATCTAAACTTAGTTTATTCTTGGTAAACAAGACAACCTGTAGATTGCTTGGATGTGGTTAATTAAGATATATGAAGTTACATTCGAAGGGACTTGGGGTCTAATATTTCGGTATACCATGCATCACTTTCATGGGTGGAGACGAAAACAATGGTCCCGAAGGACAGGGCCGTACAAGTACAGAGAGACTTTGGATTAGAAAGTAAGGAGGAATGTGCCAATTTCACGGGGCCATTCCATCCGTTGGAAACTAAATCTACACATGTTGTTATTTAACAGTCACACGAGACAGCTATATGGGAATGCAATGAGAAATTGGTATCTGCAGATTTATCCCCGTCATATTACTTTTGATTATTCGCTTCCATTTTAATGATCAACGTGTGGCATATGCTAGACAATAAGTTGCGATTTTATTTATGTTTCCATTCAGCAGTTTAAGTGTTATTAATATTTATAAAACTATATGTTACTATTTTATATAAAACTATAATTTAGCAATAATCATGCAGCATATTTATTAGCTTCTCGTACCTTTATTGTTTATCATTTAACACTTTCTTCGGGCATTTGTTTTTTATCCCTTAGATTTAAGAGAACCAAGAGAAATATTAAATGTTGGAAAAAAAAACTACTCGATGAGTAATTTGCCAATGAAATTCTATCACATCGTCACCTCTTTATATTATTGATTGGAGTAAATTCTTAAAATGCAGTATCAAATTTTGAATATTTCTTTCAATTTACCTAGGGGATGTATAATAATACTGGAAATAAGCATCATGGTGAAAATACCTGATAAAACAAATCAGGTCACGGGTAAAACAAAAACAGCACGTCTCAAAGCTGAGCAAGAAACGATTCGAAAAAATCTATCATCGAAATTGGCATCACCTAGCAGGCACCTGACACCTGAAAAACCATCGAGAAAACAAATCGGAAAGACGTGACATAACCCAGTTTAGGTAGACAGGACATAATCTATCCAATATCTTGACATTCAATAAACCTAAAATATACATGTCACAAACATGTGTAACCCTACTCCCCGTGTCTCTTTCTTGATAAGCAACGCTAATGAAATAGTTGGATGTCGGAGATTGAAAAGGGTATAGAATCTATCTTTATTAGATTCATATCAAGTCGATCTGTCATCCTGGTATCATCACATCACATCTCTTCCTTCCAAATTAAAGTGTGGGGGAGATAACCAGTGCCTATATGAAACATTTCCGATCATGGTGATACATCTTCATAAAAAATATTGATTTAATATCGGAGGATATTTCTATATCAGTTCGCGATATAAATTATGTGTTGAAAGGTCTTTCTATAACTAAATTGATTGAAATAAAGATTTCTTTCGCTCATCTATATTGGAAACAAATTTGTATATGGAGTGCTTTTTTCAGTTATAGCAGAGGATATCTAGAATTCGGTTGATTTGTTTAGAAGATCGACAAGACAGGAGAAGAGATGGTCAGAGGCTATATTTTAGAGAAAAAAAACAGGGTAGCAACAGAAGAGGTGGGAAAAAGAAGAAGAAGAAGAAAAATGAGAGAGAGAGAGAGAGAGAGAAGAGGGAATTCGTACTCGAACTGGCAAAGCCTGCAAAGCAACCCCAACAGCAGACGATACGACATCACAATTTGGTAAGGTTCGTGCAACAGAAAAGACTTTCATTATATAATTCCCATATTATATAGAAAGTTATGGGTGATAATTTCAAGTTTTCAAAACAACCAAACTACAAATGCATCGCCATATTTTTCTGCCGATTGACAAAGGACAATTTCATAAAATAATGTGCGTCTTCTTGTTTTATCCTTATTATGGTTGCTGCTTTGACTACAAAAGCTACTGGTACATTGCATACAATTCTTATTCAACAGGAAACTTTTTTTTTTAAATACAATCTTTAAATAAATCTTAAAGGTACCATGTCCCATTTACAGGCCAAAAAATGAAAAGGTTAAATTCCAACGGCATTTGAAAGATAATACTAATTTAGAACTTCCCTAAACAAGGTGGGGCTTGAAAATGTCTTCAAGTGGGAAAATAACGACTATTAGTTGTCAAATCAACTTAGGAGCTATAGAACCAATAAGTAATAATCTTGATTTTCAGACCATTGTACCGAATGGTGATACGTTTTATGCTGCGCAAAGATTCAATCAGTTTAATTTTAGCCATCACAAGAAGTGGATTATTTATGTAGACAAATGCTCATGTACCCTTTACAGCTCATTTTATGTACTGTTATTACCAAAGAAGAAAAAAGCCAGTCAGTCACTCAATAGTGTCTGGCAGTTAAGTCTAGCAAGTAAACGGGTTTCCTTGCATAATGTGAATATTTGGACACTGCTAACGTTTAAATTTCACAGATAGGACATACATGACATATTCATAATTCCTGCAAAGTTCTACAGAATTTGAGGTGGGCTGCAAAAGGGACATATAGTACCTTTAATGACATGACATTTTTAAGGTGTTTCCAACACTTTCAATAACAGGGAAAGATGTGTTTGTGACGTCAGCTCTGACGTTTCGTGACAAGGTCTTGATAATGGTCCGGTTGCATTGACTATCGCTTCATGGTCTACTCACCGCTTGGTGTTCGTATATGGAAATCCCGGAGGTTCGGTTTTCCGGTTATGGATGTCATAATGTGATTATTTCTGTCGGAAGCCGAGAAGTGTTGAGAATGTATGATTACCCAGGGAGTTGTTAATTGGATGACCAATCGGTCTGACTATAATTATGGTACGATGTCGCACGATGCGCTTTAGATATCAGTTAGATCCCTGAGGGGATTCCGCCCCCATGCTTACATGGATACGCCACTGTTTCTGGACCCATGTCGTCGCCAATTTTCCATTGAATTCATATTGAAAATTATTCTTTTTTTGTATGATTGTGTTGTGATGGGACTGGGGTAACGTAATGCTTTATTACTATTATCATTTTTATTATTATTATCATTATTATCATTATCATCATTATTATTATTATCATTATATTTAGGCCTATCATTATTATTACTATGATTATCATCATGATTATTTTCATTATCATTATTATTGTTATCATCCTTATTATCTTGCTAGCCCAAATACCCCATAACACGATGGCAAAGACATTTGAAAATCAACTCAAGGGCGATTTCCATAAATTATATACCCTTTAAATATTGCATAGAACTAATGTTCGGATTGCGTAATGCGTTATTCTTATGTTCGAATATTTTAATGGGTGATGGTCTCATCAAGGGTATTGGAACTGCCTTAGGTAATTTCTTTAATTTTTTGCGATTTTGTTTCAGACACTCTGTACACACTCAAAAACCACGAAAATATAAATGAATAAAAGCAAAATAAAATACAAAATAATAGTTTGCGTGACTATCTATATTGGCGACTGCTCTAGGAAATTCCGCTGCAGCACCATCTGTAGGAGAGACCATAGGCAGAACATGGAGGTCCATGGACAGAACAACTGTTGAATTTCCTGGTTAATCAGATCATTAGCTGGCATGAAACCAGGATGATAAGTCATCTACAAACCAAGGCAGCATCAACCGCATAGACAATGATTTCCGTCTATTGTGTAGAATAGATCACTACATCTATCGACATTCATGGAGAATGTTATTGCAATTCATGCAGGAGTTGCCCCCCCCCCCAGTAAATTTTTAAAGAATCATCCAACCCTTTTTCATTGTTAGATATTTCGATAGGTTGATAACCTTATTTTAACCTTAAAATTATCTGTGGATAAATAATTAATTTAAGTTCACCATATTTCGTTCATTTATTATTTTACTTATTTATTTATATATCAACTTATTCAATTATGATACTCATTGGTTTATTTTTTAATTTTTCTAACTTTTGTTTAGTGTGTCAGAGAAGCAGGGGGCAAGCATAATGTAATATTGATAATGACCAATATTTTACTAAAATCATGACTTTAACATTCCCTGGTGTACGTCACTATCTTCAGGGGGAAAAATAGTACCCTTCGCAACTCGTCACGCTCAATTAATCAGGGCGATAATGATTACTCTTTTTTCGTAAAAGACGATAACTATGTACCACGGTGTTGTATTAAATATAGCTTGGTGTAATATATATACAGAGATTGATAATGTGGTTAATAATATACGAACGACAACAAAAACAATTCCATCATGGCCAATATTTAGACTTGATATTCTATGAATCATGTTATCAAAAAGGAAACGAGGTAATTTAGCACGTGCTGTATAAACTATTCATGATCATCAGCTTCTAATCGAGTGCTGATTGATCTTCGTCTGATAACGCTCTCATTAACTCCATCATCAAAAAGGGGAGGAATGACCCCAACCCAAAATGGTATAAGGAGAAAAAAAAGGAAAAATGAACAAGATCCCCATATTTAAGGTATTGCAAACAAAAATAAGTATCAAACTTATATGGGGGGGGGGGGGAGCGAGGGATGGGGTTTTGCATTCTTTGTCCATGAAATAAATGTGTTAAAGGTTAACAGAGATATCGAGTATTTCTATCACAAATGCTTTTAGTGGTACAAATATACATACACCAAAACAAGCTTAAAAGAGCTTAAAACAAAAACAAAACAATACAACAACAACAAATAAAGGCCACTTGTGCAACATCCCATCACGTCTTAGGTATTACTGCAGGCGCATGTGTGTTCCAAACCGCATTACCAATTGCGTGCTTCGAAATCTAAGATATATCTTGCGGTATTGATTGGGAAAGTGTTCTATTGCGATACGACAGATGTTTGCATCTATTGGAGGAAAATCATCGTGACAAGAGAGGATGGATAGGATAGTTTGAGAGAGAGAGAGAGAGAGAGAGAAAGAGAGAGAAAGAGAGAGCGAGAGAAAGAGAGAGAGAGAGAGAGAGAGAGATGGAGATTATATTTATGGAGAGAGATCTATGGAAGAGATATAGTGTAGATAGAGATCGAATCGAATTTAGTGATTGGTTAATTAAAGTTCTCATTTATTTCCTTCTGTATGGATACTATGTGGTAAACATAAATATCAGTACAGTAAATAATTCAGGATATTAGAAGGTCACAGAAATGCCATACGTAAGAAATGTAACAATGGACAAAACATCTGAAACAAACATTAAAGCATTAATTTCCGTTTCTTTGAAAATTGAACGATAATCCATTCGTGACGCACGCAATCAATGTGGTCAACATGGTCAAGGCGAGCTGACAGGAAATACATGAGATTGTATGACATTCATTAGTATCTGTGTGAACTGTGACAGTACAACCTTGCCACCATGTAACGTTCATATAATTGTTATTATTTAAAGAGACCGCTAAGTTCATACCCCCCCCCCCCCCCCCCCCCCCTCTTCGCCGACTCGTAAATCATTCTTTAATTCACCTTTGGAGAATCACGCAATAACCACTATGAATTACAAGTTGATAGAACGACAGCAAATGTGAAAAGAAGAGAGGGGTAACAATATGCCACGAGGGGGGAGGGGGGAGGAGTGGGCCTGCAATATACTCCAGGTAGGCAGGAGAGCATCCGGAGAGTCACGAGAAATCGACGACATCATCCACACATTCACCAATCATTCCTACATCCATCCTTCTGACTTTGCCGCTCCCCGAACTACCCCCATTCACCTTGGCATTTAAGCCCTCTTTTCATCCTTATGAATGCAAATGGAGTAAGCTTCCTCCCGCTTCCAGCTCTTCAAAATGCGGCAGAATAGATGCAAACGAGGCCCCCGACGTAGTGTTAAAATAATCTTACCACTCTCGTTTTCAAGTCCATTAGTTTCCAGGAATAATGCTTAAATTCAACAGACCGGCAGCGTAACCTAGATAGCCGAAGACAGAATATGCATGGATCAATGAGGAGAGGGAATTCGTCATTTTCTTTAATATGTTTTATGGGGAAAGATGTCTTTTCTGAAGGTAAAATAAAGACGTTGGATGAATGCATGATAATTGCTACATCGTTAATATATTCATAACACAAAATAAA
The DNA here is from genome assembly GCA_035222895.1 of Strongylocentrotus droebachiensis. NCBI lineage: Eukaryota > Metazoa > Echinodermata > Echinoidea > Camarodonta > Strongylocentrotidae > Strongylocentrotus > Strongylocentrotus droebachiensis. The sequence continues at coordinate 123,848 of JAVYIG010003352.1, forward strand.
AATCGTATTTTCTTAACAGTGATAAACGCCTACCTTCGCATGCATTGTCTGCTATTCGGTGAATAGTTATAAATAATTTGATTTTGGTGGGGATATTTCTTTTCTGTAAGTTCGCTTCCGTCTGCCTCTCTGTCGTTCGGGTATCAGATTTAAGACATGAAACATTAGTATTCCTCATTCCTCGAAAGAAGGGTTATGTATCAATAGTAAATAAATATCAAATCAATCAAGTACATCGATTTAATTCACGGAGCCTTACATGAAAAATAATCCTTAATATTGAGAAATACGTCTAATAATTACTGCTTGCCCTGTTAAAGATAGGTTTTCCTTAATATTGAACAATATTGCAAATCTGCTAATCGGGTTCTAAGCTTTTTACAATTTGTTTCAGACAAACTTTACTGAAATAAACAAATCTGTAAGATTCGACAAGCAAGATAGTCATAGATCCACCATCAGGCATACTTATATGACCTTGTTTGAACTCAGAACTGAGAACCACCATCATGACATAGATGATAGAGAAGTCATCATCCTCCAGACTTCATCAATCAATAAGATAACCACGTGTTCATGTCTAGACTGTCGAATCACAAGCCTAGATAGAGATCAAACTCGTTCCGTATTACCCCCCTTGAAGCGATGGTGACGTCGGAAGGAATATGCTATGATGCGGGTTTTTAGATTTTTTAATCCTCGGTAATTTGTCGCATTAAAAAGACTGATTTAAAACAAAACAATTCCCCGGTAAAAAGTCGTGTTCTATCTTCTGATTGCGGTAAGCCAGAAGAAATTCCATTGAAAGGTAAATGAGTATCTTAACATACGGTGATTTATATAATGTAAAGTTTTGGAATGAGTTTTGAAGAAGCAAAAATGACCTTCATTGAGGAAAACTCACTAGAAATTAGAAATATATTAACAAAGATTCTAAATCGTTCTTAGGCTTTAAAAAAAAATGATATTCCGGTAATGATAGTATAATCATAAATGTGCCGCCTCTTCTTATAGTAAGATGCCCGTAACCTTTTTTCCTAAAGGTATAATATTACTTGATGAATCTTGGCTTCACAACATTACTGCAGAAAATCCTCACACAAGGCTCAGCAAATCAAAAATGTTTATAAGCAGTTGCCTAACTATGACCACTACATTCTCATTTACACTTGTTGCGCGCTAATGATAATCATCCAAGCAACCATAGCTAAAGTTTTCTACTCAAATTTCAGGATTCGATTACGATATCACCATTTCTACGTAGGGGTGGTTGACAAAAAAAAAGTTTGTGGAGCCTTCGAGCAGGCTATAATATGTTGTCGGTCATTGCTCTTTTGGCAACTCGAGCCAGCCTGCTTGCAGAGAAGAGAAAAGTTTTCATCAGGACTGAATGACGTGGGCATGAGCAGTACTTGACTCACTGATTAGCACTGAAAACCAAATCAGTCAACACAAGAGTAGCATCAGTCAGCAACACTAATGAACGTTTCCTAACGTTTACATGAATAACGAGTTCGCACCATGTGCGATTCGCCTCACAAGCTTCGGTTCCCCCATCTGGTTGTGTTGGCACTACCAAACCCTCTTGGCATTACTAAACATTGATTTTTAACATATTCAATCTGAAGAACACTTCACATTGGCTTGTATTTCATCGTTCTCTTTGGTTACGATCTGACGATTGTTTTTGTTGATACTGATCCCATCTAGGTTTCATTTGAATAATTTATTTGCTTCTCTCTATATTACGTGTACCCCGATATTGAAAGTGCACTGAAGTAATTTACACAATATCGTCGTGATTAGCCTCGAGCTCTGTAATACACCTCTTGTACGCATTTTACATACGACAGCGAATTGGAGTGTTAAAAAACAAATCAGTAGTCGTAATAGTTTGTTGAACTATTCTCATGTAATACAAGAGTCATATCGGTCGAATTATGCCCATAAAAATACAAATCAATGATTGGAAATCTTCATTAGATCGAGAAGTAGAGTGCTATATGAGCACTGATCACCTAGTAATGGTGGCAGATTATGTTGGAATATACAGTGCTGAATGCACTCCTCAAACAAACTTGAGCGTAAACAATTTTTGTTATATAAATCTGTATTCCATAAATTCGCATGAAAGGCAAACATTTAAAAAGAAATTTAGATCAAACTACAAGATGAAGTCCACATTACGGTGCCAATTCTGGTTGAAAATGAGGGCATGACGAAGAAACTGAAGGAAACTTGACTCCACGCCAAAGTACAAGCAATAAAACTTATCTCTTGATGCATGCAATTGCGCTGAATTTTAATAAGGAGTAGTAATTCGCGTGGAGCGATAAGTATGATGGGTATTAGAGAGAGGTATAGGATGACGAGTGTACGGCAATTAACTGCATCCTGTGTCATCTCCACGTGGTGTTGTTCATCAGACAGCCAGGGTAATACCGCCTTTTGACAGCTTCAACTTCACGAGGAGTCGTAAATAGTGCACCGGCTATTATAGTCTACACCAAAAAGGCTTGTTCTAGAAGTTATTAACGTACAAAAACCTTTACATTGTTCTACGGAAGAAAATTTGGTTGCCCTGCAAAATGCCACTTACCGATGCGCAGACAACGGACGTACATTTCGAGAAAATAAAAATCTCACAGCTCATTTACTGTCCGCACATGTCCACGTTCTTAACAGTGATATAATTATTATACACTATAACAAACCGACAAATACTTTGATAAAAAATGGAGGAAGATTCTCTACGAGGTCTTTTCCCAGGCACACGGCATAAAAATAATATTTATTTTGGTCACTCTAAAGGAAACTGAATTTTATCGAATATTTTATTGGACTCCAATTTCTAACCATACAAGTTGGAAATAACAGGGCAATACTTTTATCTTTTGAACTTCAAAACAAACCACTTTTTAAATTTTGATTTTGAATACATTTTCTTTTTTGCGCATAACCCAAATCATTCATTACATAAGTCTTGATGAATAGTATCTGTGGACATGGATTTTTGTATCAAGAAACTGAAGTTGTGGGTAAAGACTACCGACTATTTTATATTACTCGGGACATCCCCATGATCACGTTCGCGACGTCACATCAAAACGAATTAACTACCAAACTGTGCTCTCAATCTCCACCGCGTCGATGAGTGTGGCAGACGAAGGGCTCAGCCCGTCAAAAATGACGTGGGAAGAGGGAAATGAGTTAGCAACGCCATGCACGCGGAGTGGCTCGGCGGCCACATCTCATGAGTGTGAGGCGCCGTCTCATCGTCGCGAAGCGCGAGATAACGTCATATCATACTTGTCACTGTCTTGTTGGATTCAAGCGATTTCGAGTTGAGGCATTACCACGTATTTCGTTCACATTGCCAACACTATAACGCTATTACAGATTGTTAAATTAAGTTTGGTACAAAAACATGTAAGTGGACACCATGCATACGACACATGTTAATATACACGCGTGTAACGCCTTCCTATAATGCCCGTTGAACACGAGGCGTCATTGGGACTTTTAGATTTGCACGACGAGATCGTGGACTGCCACGTGTGACATCCTTTTAAGTGCCTTAAATTGACGTCACATTGTCACACGTGGCAGTCCACGTTCTCCTTGTGCAAATCTAAAAGTGCCGACAGTGCCTTAAAAGGACGTTACATTGCCTTAAAAGGATGTCACACGTGGCAGTCCACGTGCTCGTCGTGCAAATCTAAAAGTCCCGATTTCCTGACGAAGGACTGCGTCGAGGAATGTCGCATCATTTGACGCGCTATGAGAACAGTTAACGCATATAGTATAGTTAACGCATATTGCTGACACATGCACTGATAGCCTGCAAAGCCTTTTCTAGCGTTGGTAATAACGCAACAGAACTGACGCCTCCTGCGCTGCAGGCAAAATAGGACGCATGACGCAATAACCAATAATACTTATGTGTTTCACAGTTCTGAGATAAGTAAAGGTAATATGGATAAATACAGATGGTGGTAATGGGGACACAACCAGTTTCACCATCTTGTAACCTGTAATAGCCTACTTGTCATGAATGAGGGAGGACGGGACTAACGGTCACCAAGCTGAGGGAGATTGCCAGTTTGGCATATTGGCAAAGAACCCGATTCATCACGGATCCTCTATTTCATGTCACGAAAAGAAGAATTTCTAAATTAATTCAAAATCTGAAATGTTTTAAGGATTAATATAAACAGAATATGGCCAACTCCTATAAAACATTGATTTCTAACAACTATACTTCATCTCCGTTGTATAAAGCTGATTACCTTACATAGATGACAATACAAGGGAAACAAATCTTGGAAAGGGAGAGAGACACACGAACAAAGAAAGTGGTGACCGGGGAAGAGAGAGAGAGAGAGAGAGAGAGAGGGAGAGAGGGGGGGGGGAATGTAAATTGAGGCGGAGGAAATAGTAAGGGGGGGGGGGGCAGAAGAAAGAGTAAGAAATTTTCACTCCGAAAAGGAAAAAGAAAATTCTGGGAAATAATTATATTCAGGGTTGATTGGTACGTGGCATTTCTGCTTGATTACGTTCGAAGAAGCCATAATGTGATACAGAAAGTTGTAACCAAATTGCTACTCATTTAATAAGCATCTTCACAGAAGTATATCATTACGGAATGCATTACCATGACAACAGAAGCCACGGTGATGATCTGATGTTTGCCGGAGTGGCATGAAGAACAACCTAGATCACCATGACCATAGCTGCAATCGGATTATATCGTGACCATTTCCCTGCGTCACGGATCATTACGTACATAGTGACCAGAATGAATATAGGTTTTTAAAAATCAAACAGACCTCTTGAGGATGGTGTTAACTGCTGCAACAATGACACGTCTTCAGTACAATGCAAGGAAGAAGCGAAGTCATACAGTGACAACCATTCAATGACCAGGAAGAAAAGGGTGGAGAAAATATTCCGAGAAACCAATGTTAATATCCAGGGGTATATAGTTGTCCGAAGGGTAATTGTCCAAGGGGGGGGGGGGGGTAGTTGTCCTACTTGAAAAGTGGGGAAGGCCCAGGAAAGCCATCCGGATACACCAAAAGCTAACTCTTCATATCAACGTCTTATCATTCAATTTGTCCGTGTGAGACACATATCCGTGCGATATGTCTACATCTACCTTAGATCGATAACTTTGTATCAACATAATTTAACGGAAATACACTGTGATTTACTATGTTTTTGATATCATATTAGAAAAACAAACTATTAATAATTTTGCAAGCAGTACCAACAACGTATTCTTTCCCAAAGGTTAGGCCATTGGGTTTCACAGCATGGGAGCCAAGTCCGAATCCCAGCGGAGAATATTTTTTTACCACTCTTTACATGGAAAGTTTTGCTTCTTGTGTGTAGCTGATGTTAATGGTGACAACACATTGGCTAGGGAATCAGTCATTAACTTCGATTAACATGAAAATGATGGAAAGGCCTTGCCTGATTTAAGGGCCGGTCAAGTTTTAACTACAAATACAACTGTAAATCGGTCCTTTAAAGTTTATGTTTGATATTTGATAATAGAGAACGATGTTACAGGACCCAATGATTTATCAATGAGATTCTTCAATCAAAACCGTTTTTTTTTTTTTTTTTGGGGGGGGGGGGGTAATCGCTGGAATCGCAACACAAAGATTTAATAGCTTTCCCAGTTTAGCTTCGTGTGGCCGACTGGGGAACGATACATATTGTTATAGCAGAGATACTCTTACTGGGACCGAACCTTCCGGTTAAATCATTTCGTGAGCGCCTGTCTACAATGGCGTTGCGCAACCAATAAATGTTGACTAGACAGTCTGCCCGAAAACAGACAATTAAAACGTTAAATGACCGTGGCTGGGTAAATTAGGGTGACCAAGCACAATTGCCACACTCGTCGCAACCATTAGAATCATAACGGCGTTTAATGACACATGCAAATAGTGCATCCGGAAACAATTACACTACGCACTGTGTATAATTTTAGAAGGAAGCGGCTTGTATATGCGGTGAAACATTAAGTTTTGTATACTGCTGACCGCAATACGAGATTTGGTAATTATCATTACAAAGGCACTTTTCTTTGACTTCGTGATCTCTTAAAAGAGTAAACACGAAGCAAGTATATATTCACATTTTCTTCTCATAGCATAACGATCATAATAATGGTGGCAAACGGTGACAACGGGTGGAATAACTATGGATAGAAGAGAATTTCATCTCTCGCCCTCTCAATCTGTCTCACATGGATGGGGAAAAGAGAGCAACATGATCCGCCTCTCATCTTCTCTATCCTATACATCACTTCAAATTTTCAAATTCACTGACAAGCAGTCTGGCCAAGAAAAGTGCAATACATCGCATATCATATGCGTTAAAAATAATGAATATAAGTGATATTTCTCATCATGTCTGGTCCTCACTCCCTTCCCTCCTCTCCCCTTCCTCTCGGTTCTACTATTCTTTGAAATACTTTCCTCCATCTTGCTGCGTTTTGTTTCTATCGCCGAGCGCGAGATTTGTGCCCAGCTTTTATAGTTTGGCCCAAGGGGGTGTATTTCTACCCACTCGACCTTTGGGTGCACTTCACGCTTGCCAGCCAGACGAGCCCGCAAACCACGGCCGTGTCGAATGATGGGCTCGTTTTCAACTGCATCATTTACAAGGTGCCTTCTAGATTACCACCAGCCAGGAAACGAGTTCACGATGAGGCGAGATTACCCCCGCATCGGGTGACGAGCTGGTGGGTGGGTGTCACGGGAATCAATAGGAGTTGGCCGAAATGAGGGGGGGGGGGGGGTGCATTGTATCCATCCACCTTAAAAAAATGTGAACTGTAAGGCAGGTGGGAGGGGTAATCCATTTGCTTTATTAGCGACTAGAAGATATTACCTCTTTGGATTTATACTTTTAAAGTTCATCGAGAAACAAAGACAAGATGAGTTGAAGAAGGAGATTTGGTACTTCATCTAAAAACTGTTTTCTCTACAAACGCGAAGAAGTTTAAGTGGGTTCTGGGTGTATCTTTTGCAGTAATTTTCTATAAAATCAATTGTAGTTTAATACAATTATCAGAAACAATCCGAAAAAATATCTGAGAAATATCGACAACTATCTGCCATCCTTCTTCGCTTAAAATATAAAGGCACATTGATTCCACATACAGGGACATCAGTTGGAAAAACAAAGCTGAACATATAACTATCTACAACCGTGGAAACGATAACCAAAATGAGAATTCAAGCATTACAATATCTCATTTCTCCTCATGAAAATATATCAAAACACATTTAAATGTGTGTTTTGTTCATGTTTACGTTTCTAAATTGTTTCTCCAATGCGACATACGTCATGTTTCAGTGCTCAAGACACTCCTTCATTCTTCCAAGAACTTAAAGATGAAGAAACAAAAACCTAATTGATTGTCAAACCTCTCTGTGAGGGGATGATGACGTTATCGCCTCAATTTAATACTAAATAATTATATTGGTGGAGTGTATAATAATTTCATATTCAAAATGATCACACCTACTACATCCATTTTGATTACCAATCAGCTACAGTATTCTCAATTTTGTTTTGCTTGACAGATCTCGCCCAAAGTGGTTCAACGACAAAAATGTATTTGATGTCTCCTTGAGATGGCCACAGGCTTGAATCGAGTATGGCGATGCCTGGAAATGTTGCGCATGACAAGATCATGCAGAAGAGGGTGGCGCCGCTTGTACCCATCGGCCTACTCGATCTAGGTCATGCGAGGGACTGATGAAACATCTCCAGACCAACCAACCAACCGACCGACCATCATCATGGATATATATAGCCCGACACACCTGACGCAGGATTAAACGGGATTGTGATGCACTCACGAAATGGGCAGACTTCTGTTTGAAGAAGGGATTCAATGGAGAAACAAAAAGGGTCGTCATTTCGTGCCTTTTCTGTTTGTGCCCCACTCCCCCAACTTTGGAACAAACTTCCCCATGAAATATGAGAGTCCCCTACTGTAGAAACCTTCAAGAGTAAACTTAAAACTTATCTGTTCAATATATATTGTAATTATATTTCGTTTGTTAATACAAAGAGCTATGCAAAGATTAATTATTATCATTAAGAAATTGTTATAAGAATTATGTATCATGTATAATATTGTTGTAGGTTAACATTAATTTTGATTTGTTTTGGTTTTTGTTTTTGTTTTGTTAAGCGCTTAAAAAACATTATAATAAGCGCTTCATAAATGATGTATTAGTTCTATTATTTCATTTCGCACGAAATTTTCGCAAAACTTCGCCATGCCCCCCCCCCCCCCCCAATTTTTTCGTAAACCCGCTCGTAGATCCTCTGTTACAAAACCAAATTATGTATATTCTGTTAATAATATTGACGACGTTGTCTTCGTGTAAGGTGTATCATAACCCCATCAACACACGTTACCTACCTAATAGGGTCAGTAAGTTTTACTGAAACATGCTTCATTTTCTCCAGTGGTATGCGATGTGCACTGTACTGAATACTGAATAACGCAGAACACGGATGAAGTCCTATCTAATTCACATGCTCACATAAAAGGCCCTGTATATTCAATCTCCGTCGTAACAATTAATAACAGTGTATTGGTTAAGAATATAATTATCGTAACACACATAACGTCGAAAGCGAGGGACAATTATCTGGCATATCCCATGTTTGGGGTTAAAGAGAAGGTTGAGTTCTGGGAAGAGGTGAAAAATAATTTGTGAGCGTTATCATTTTTATTATGCAAGTGTGGAAGAACATCAGATAAGACATGTTCCCTGAAAAAGCATGGCTCTTCAAATGCCTTTATATTCTAAATATGTCATGTAACATCGTAAAACTCGGGGGTAGGATTTTTACGCCACGTGTTCGTAATAGTCCCATATACATCTTTCTGTGTACAGTGTTTGTAACTTTACCAATATTTGGCCAAATTTCTTATCATTTCGATGATTCCATAACCTTGCAATATACACACAAATTCTTATATGCTAGATGATCAACCTTTTCTGGTCGATTCCACACCGTTTCTTTCACAATGCAATCGCATGACCAGAACTCAACTTCATCTTTAATGTGTCGGGCGCTGACAAATAATGTATGATTCATTTTTTTCATCACACGTACCCAACCACTGGTGTGATAAACATACACCCATTAAATAATACTGTCTGGAGAAGATGACATGGATTGGGTGGGATAACGAGAGCACACATTAATTATTACGAGAAACATGACGAGGGCGCCTCTTATCTACAAGTCCTTGACTGTCCTAGCTGGAGGGATGTCGCCGCGTGTTGATTAGATAATACCAGACAGTCAGCCATAGTCGGGCATTAATGAGATTGGGGGAATAGCCTGTGACAATAAACCTCTAATTAACAAATATAATTACTAAAACACAACTCATGTTAATAACATGAGTTTGTTTTTAAAACTATGAATCTCTGTAACGAAGAAAAAAAATCCTGTTGCTTTTCCAAGAACCTCATCGACAGGAGAGAATCAAAATAGGCGAGGGATCGGATGTAATTATCTCTCTCTCTCCTTCATGGGCAAAAAGTGCAGAATGGTCATCCTCGCGGCATAAACGTGACACCGAGGCTACCTCGTCCGTCAATGCATGTTAACGACAGACACGCGTGACACTGAAATGGTCCCAAGGTGACCACGCCCATCTGATGAGCACGACCACGCCTACCTGGATCAATACTTCATTCCTACGGATGGTGATTCTGAAATACCCATCTGAATAATACAAGGGCGAAATAAATACGGACAGAAATGACAGGCAGTGTGGACAGTGCTCGGAGCGATGCAGATGAGGGACATGCCAAATTACCGAAGGCTCCGTTCGGTCGTGAAGAATAAACACGTCAGGTTAAGTTCTGTTTTATATTTTGTTTTGAATCACTTAAATCCCTCAAGGATGACCTAATACGGAATGAGACATGCCTCGTTACAGTCAATACGCCCAACGCAACTAATCATCATTCAAGAAATCCTGAATGACACAAAAAGTTCTGAAGAAGTTGACAAGTATTGACCTAGACGTCCGCTGAACTGGGCACACCTACAGATTTGAGTTGAAGGGGCCAGGGTAATAACCAATAACATCCTGCGATGCATGTGGTCTCTAATCTTGACATATGGAACTTAATTATGTTTAAATTATTAATTTTGTTATGAAATCCAACGCCTAAAATCCTTTATCAAGTGATGTTCCACTTCTCTTACGTAGCAAAACTGAAAATAGTCTAGCATTTGACTTTCCTTACTCATCATGTTGATTAAATTAAAAGCATTCTCTCTTTACAAGTGAACAGGTACATTTGCCCAACATAAAAACAGATCAGTTTTGGAAGACAATCAGAAATGAATGAGACAAAGCCAACATTCAGATATGAAAAATACTTTTAGATGCATCAATATTGAGACTATTTCCTTGCAAAATTGCAATCAAATATGACTACCATTATATTATATCTATTATATGTTTTGTGTTGTATACTTGTATCCATGTGCTATTATGCTATATTACATCAACTGGAAACAGGAAATCAAATGAAAGTGAGAAATAGCACACAAAGGCCATGAAATGACATTTCATCACCCAAGCATACGAAGAAGAGAGAGAAAATGAGATTATATCTCCTCGATCTGCCTTGAAATATTGCTCGAATAGCGGCGATGAGAAGGAAATTAGATATACTAAGGGTTAAAAGTACAGATGTCTGCTCGGCAGAGGCATATTGTATTTCGAGGATGATTATGATGATCAATAACAATAACACAGTGAGTGATATTACATGAAAGAAAGGATAACATAATGACCAATGTGACAACGGATGGTAGCGAGTGAGTGCGCGTGTGTGTGTGTGTGGGGGGGGGGGGGTGGATCTACAGGATGTAAAATCATTCCAGTAATAATGAGTCTGGAATGGCGCAAGGCAACCAAGGCGACAGGCCAATGATAATTGACAAAATATAGTTTTTATTAGATTCAGAAATCATGTTAAACCCACAGTACTTCTATAAATGGAAGAAGCTACTATAGCTAGTTGGTTGGGGTTATTTGCATCCGCTTATAACTATTACTCACATGCAATGGATGTGCTGGTAATGTCTCGGGATAATACAAGAGAAACCGGAATTAGAAGAAAAAAATAAACTCATAAAAACGTTGCTGACAAAATCACGAACACTAAGCCACCATTATCAGGCTATCAGACATTGCTATAAATAATCCAATCATCCGACATGTAGGCCTATCAAACATCAACTGTTACGTTTGTATATATACACTTCATCGTCAATATATTTCTTTTCTCTTAGCATTATACCTTAAAACAAACAAACACATTTTAATAGAAAGCGTGTGCCTACATTATTATGCCAAAATTGAGAGCAGTTGCTGTTGATTCTTGTCCGATTTATACGACGCACGGTTCGAACATTATTGTATTTCATGTAGGGTGGTGTTGTGTTTGTTTTAATTGTAATATACATAACTAATTTAAGCAGCTTCTGTTGGATTGACGTTTCTTATATACCATATCAATAAAACTCTCTCAAATCTAGCAGGCCATATTTTCACATAAAATGAAAAAAATAATTTTAAGGAAAGTTGGAAATACGGCTGCTGAAATCCCCCCCCCCCCCCCCCTCCAACAAAAAAGAGAGAAAACACAGGCAGAATCCTTCCCACAATGCCTCGCTCGCTCATGACATCAGCACTGCGAACATAAGCCTAATGATATTCTGGGTAATCAGCACATCCCATTAGTGTACTGTGCACGAACTCATGCATCAACGTCAGAGACATGCTCAACATCACATCACTCACTCGCTTCCCATCGGTTTCGTGGTAAACATATCCAGGTAGAGAGAGGTAGACACCGAGGAAAAGGCACAGAAAAGCAACAGGCGCCTAATACCAGGTTTCCGTGAATTAATGACGAGACTTTTACTCAGCTCTGACTATGCTTTTTGCTTTTTCTGATGAATTACTGATTGCGTGAAACCTGAAGATACATGTCTGTACGGCGGCGGCAGTGTACGCCCATGTACATTATAGACTTAAAGGGTCAAAACGTGTCACATACTGGCTCTTTAGTCATCATTTCATGTTAGAAAAGAAAGACAAAAATTAACAGACACATACATGCTAAATGTTATTATTGTGAGGGAGGGAAGAATATACACAAACCCATAACAACAACAAGAAGAAGAAATGCAACGCTTAAGGCAGATATGACAGTCACGCCACGATTAATACATTTAAATATTCTCTGGATGACATTATGTTAGACAAGGTAGATGAAAAATGTATAGGCCTAATCGTGTTTAAGTGAGAAAAAATAACACTTATATTTTGCTCTTTTTTTGTTAAATGAAAAGGGGAAAATTACAATCTTTTGACCAGGGCAATTTAGCGACGATATTTATTTATTTTGTAGACACGGTGTAGGCCTATAATAATTAATATGGCTATAAGACTGAATGAAATAGATTCGAGAGTGTTTGCATTAATATGGGTGCTGCATGGTCGATTTTCAGTTAGGGCTGCCCCTGTCACCGCCCGCCCCCACCCCGAAATCTTGCTTACACGTCTAATACCGTGGTTCCATCTTTCCCTTTCAGCATTCTATATGCACAAAAAATGATATGTGTAGTATCTTCGGCGAGATGACTGACAAGCGACCTTTCTCCATTCAGTTAAAGGTAAAGATCAGTTCTGGTCATGCGATTGCATTGTGAAAAAAACGTTGTGGAATCGATCAGAAAAGGTTGATCATCTATAGCATATAAGTTTTGGTGTGTACTGCAAGGTTCTGGAATCATCAAAATGATAAGAAATTTGGCCCAGTCTTTGTAAAGTAACAAGCACTGTACACGGAAAGATGTATATGGGACTACGCGACACGTGCGCGATATCTATCCGGTCCAAATAGATATAATAATTTGCCAAATATATCAATGAGTAGGCGGTTTCCCGGCAAAATTTGTATCATCACGTATTATTCAAAACATATTCTTTCACATGATTGGTAATAAAAGCTTCTATTTCATTTTTTGAGAGGGGGTAGTTTCCAAAACTGGTCTTTACCTTTAAGAACACTCCCGGTCCCTGACTTCAATCAATGTCAGGGTTCAAAACGAACTATATAATCATATTGGGGTATGGAATCCGGACTTCGCCCCATGACTAATTAAAACCTTGTGAAAACAAGCCAGTGAGGTAACATGCCTCTCGGGTACACCCGATAAGAGACGGCTATATTATCATCAGACCGCAACTTCGATTTCAAAGCGCGCGTCAATGATATGACATGATATACACCGTTCAAAAGACCCCACCGCCGAGTGTTGAGTGCAACATCATGGGGGGTAATGACGTCACCCACGTCATTTCGAGTCAGATGATGTATTGATATCGCAATGGCACTTTGATAGCTTGACATCCAGGCACGAGCTATATGACAGCTTTACCTCATAGCCTGGATGTAGCCCTACATGCTTAATATTGCTTTTCGTTCAATCCTTCTATGTATTTAATGAATGTCACCGATTAATAGCATGATCGCTAAGACTTTCGAAAAAACAGCCAAAGGCAATTTCACCCGCCTTGTCCAACAAATTATTATTAAAATTTACGAAAATTGCTTTGAACTTGGATATATTCATGTAATTACCTGTACGTTCAATAGGGTATCTAAATTGTCTCTGAGCTGATTTCTCGAAAGTCTTTGCGATGTTTAACATAGAGAAAAACGGTCGTCATTCTATAAAGCATATAATAATATTTTGTATCGTGAAAATCCACCATCGTTCAGGAAATTTGAAAGGGCAATGGGACGTACTGGTAAAGGATTTCAGTAATTTTCAGTCTCAGAATGCATTCATAATCAATTTTGTCTTCTAATAAATGAATGCAAACAATGACTTTAAAAGACATTATTATTATCTCCTCCCAAGCAACGATATCATGCCTGTAGGTGAATGTGTCATGTAACATGGACATTTTCCGCCATAAACATTACTATTAACATCGAATTAAAAGATATTGAAATGTACAACAGATCTGAAGTGAGACGCTAATATAGAAAAGCCCTAATTAAAATGAGCCATTTCTACACTAAAAGCGAAATTAGTCTGGCACTTGTTACATGACTCACGTACACATGTTTGTGAACAGTTTCTTACTCATCACCACTCAGTCATGCCGTGACATAACATCGATGGTTAGCTTTCACAAGATCTATTGAAAGTCATGAAATAGACTCGTAAATACTACAGCTGGCTGCCTGTTAAAAGATTAATTTCGTGAAAGAAAAAATAATTAGAAAGGAAGGAACATCTTTCACGAGAGACAAACGATGAATGTCTCAAGAGCGTTATCACGTGACATTATTGGCATAATTGGCAAGGAATTAAACAGAAAGGCAGATTTAAAAAAAAAAAATAGCAAATACGTTTTAAATGAAGATTTCTATCAGATTCATTCAATAATTGTTTTAAACCAATCAACGACATGTCAAGCTTGAACTACGATTTCCTTTTCCGTAGGGTAATTTGTCACAATATTACTAAGCTAACGTGTCAAGTCCCACGTGAATATGATAGGTATATAATATTATGGATTATCAAAAGCAAGTTCTCTTGGACATTTGGATGTTATCGACTCATGCTGTTAAAAGACGTGAGCAGATTGTAAGATCATGATGGAAAGCAGAGAGTGCCAAAGGGTGAACTCCATCTCGTTACAATCATGATGATCATGAGCATCTATTAAAATGCCACGTCAAACTCCCTTTTCTTAGAATTCCCCCACATGTCTGATAGAGTATAGTGTGCATTCGATATTAAGTCTTGGCATCATTTTCTATTACCCTTTTATTCCCTCGAACGCTGGGCAAAATGACGTCAATGCATTTTTTTAAATATATGATTACTGAGGAAAAAATTTAAGGTCCATGACCGAAATGTACTTATAATGCCCTTTCACTACCACGTAATAATTATGTTTAACAGTATTTTAGGAAGGAAAAAGAACACAAAACGAAATGACTGCATACGTGACAAGATTATTAAAGAACATTTTCTGACATGGCAGCATTAAACCTATACTTCTTTTTTGTATTTTATTTATACTGATATCATGCTTAAGTTTGTGTATATCGTCAACAATACAAATATTATGATCTGTCAAGCCGCAAAGGCCTTCGTATCAGTATCAAGCTGGATATAATGGTCATAATCCATTTTCTTTTCAGACATTTACCTTGTAAATAATTTCGCTGGTGCCACGCCTAGTACATCATTAAACCTTTATATCATTGAGCTCACTTGGTCTAGACGGGACGTTAATTCAATTATGGTTACGGCGTAACTGGCACATGGGCGAATGGATGGACTTTCTGACAATAAAAATGACGTCACTTCGTCGCTATCCCATGTTATCAATGTTGTTCTGGATCTACACGTGGCCTACTATCTGTCTGCACTGGAAAAAAACGATAAGAGATATAAAACAGTTCTATCGTAGACCTATTCGAGTTACATGCGTCATCTTAGGGGACTGGTGTAAAAATAGACATGACGACATTGTAATTGATAGACACCGACTGAGGTGGGAGCGGATTTTGTTAGGAAAAGAAAGCATGAATGCATTCGATTGATCAAAATAATGTCGACATTGCCGAGGGGGAGAAAATGTGGTGTAACAGAGCATGTCCGGGGTTTTTTACGTTTACAAATTCACAGAGCTAGGAAAATCAAGTTTGCATAAGCATTATGCATAAGATGCAGTCAATCTGATATAATTATGTTGATGATTAAAAAAACTCATAATAAATATTATCGTTCCTACTTGCTACTCAACCAACCATGCTAAACAACAGTACTGCTAGACCTTTTCTTTCTAAATTAAAGTACATGAGCAGAACCCAACTTAACCTTTGAAGTTTAATACAACAACCACAGTGTTATCCCGGTCAGTAGATGATTATTATTACATACACTGCATCTGATATCGCGAGAATTTTGCGTCTCCTCAGGAAATGCAACTAGATCAAGTACGGCCTGATCGGATGTACTGAGTCAGCTATATGTAACATGAAACGTATATAGGTTGGATAAGGTTTCCATACTATAGACGGAGAGGTCATTGGATTCAGGTAATCAGCATTGTATTCCATAAAACACGACAGCTGCCCACGCCGCCTAAGAACGATTATAGCAGCTCTCAGTTTAATACACACGCAATAATCTCTTGTTATAGCAATCTACATTCATAATTATGGTTGATAGAGAACAGTTGTAGCGGATCCAGAATTATGACAGAAAGAGTGGGCACTACATTCTACGAGTTTGGATTTGCCCAAATAATAGAAAGGAGTGAGCGCCTGTAAATTCTTCTAGATTTGCCGCTGAAGAAGTATTACGTAAAACCTCCCACTCAAAAGATCGAATCCTTTGGTCTTATTTCTGATCCCTCCATCGGAAAGAATGATCAAAGACAGTTTCACGGTGCGATTACCATGACAACAGTGTTATACTGGAAGCGTTGACTCGGTGGAAAGGTGAAAACACTATAATGTATTCACATCGTGTGCCAAAGTGTGACACCGACCATATAGTGAGATTCAATGAATGAACACTTTGTTCAAGATGTGTGACTACTTAGTGTGACACGATGTGACCACAAAAAGTATGTAGTGGTCACAATATGAACACAGTGTGCACTACTACGTCAAAACACTATGCTCACACGGTGGTGACAAAGTGTGACATGATGCGAGCATACAGATAATTACTCAATGTAGGGATGACAGTATGAACAGTGTGCATTTTAAACACTTTTACATGAAAACATCCTGCCAACACTGTGTGACATAGTGTGACGTGATGTGACCACACAGAGAATAATTAAGTGTAAGCATGAACACAGTGTCCATTTGAAACATTGCTACGCACTAAGTGTATACTATGTGACACAGTGTGACTGACACTCCGTGACCATTGAGTTAATTACAGGGTGTAATCATCAAAGTCTGTCCACAGTATAAACTTGGGTTACGTGTACACACTGGATCATGAATTGATGTTGAACACACACTCTGTGTGTTCTTTTAGGCATGTTTAAATTGATGGAAGTTATTTATTGATTGCATCTATGGATTTCGCAGGAGTGAAATGGTAATCTACTTTACAATTGTCATTTGCAATATTATTTTTGATTTTTTTTCTTTTCTTTCATCACGTCATGAAGTAATTTCCTTTAGCTTCAACCATTTGTATGCAGTGGATGACATTTCCTTCTGCATTCTAAACCTTAATGCTTTTGAAACATTTTGTTTATCAGGGACATCACCAAGTAAAACCCCGTTTTGGTAATAACCATTTCCTATGCATAGTCAGACGGCTGCAGGCAGGAAATCGGTGCAGAAAAAAGTTACATTCGCATCCACTTCAAAATGTGATTGTCATCGTGTTCACGAACAGTCTTCAATCATCTTCGACTCGCCGCTCTTCTCTCTGCATTTATTGATTGATAAATACACGAATCAGAAACGTAATCGTACCGTTCCCAATCCAGCTAGCCAGGGGCCAGCTTGTGATATGAAAACGATTAATCAAAACCATAGCGCCCACAATCAATCGAGTTTTCCATCGGTCGTATTTCCTTCTCCGAAAGAGGAACAACACGGCGGATGTGAGAAAGGGTGTAGGGTTCAACAGAACCCGGAGAAACACAACACCAAAAGACCTGCCGTGTTGAAAGCATGCAGGCTATCAATTATAACCGTTCGGTGTCCCGTTACAGATTAGTGAGTTTCATAAGCGTTACCCGATGCCGCTGATAAGTTTGTGGTACCCGGTTATCTGTTGTATACAGGTACCCTTCCAAACTTCATTTTGACCACGAACATGTAATGTTCGTGTTAGCAAGCGACCATATCGAGTTTATAAAATGATTAAAAACAAAACTAATATATGTATTGATCGCGTCTCGAGTGCGCTGTATATCACACATAATTGTCAGTAATTGGAGAATATAATGTCATTTCAGAACACCCCCCCCCCCCCTAAAATAAGGTAATAAAGTTTGCATTTTCTGGAAAATCTGCAGCGACCATGGCGAACATTTGAAATAGTCTCATGGGCCACTTCAAACTTCAAAATATTGCATTCCAAAAATTGTAAAGGATTATTTCGAAGGATATTCATGGTAAACAAAAAGATTATGGACTTGTAAGTTTGTTTTAGTAATCTAAGCTATGACAATTTTCAGAACGGGTTTTTGACAGGCCATTGGACGGAAATCGAGAAATGTTATGACAAGAGACGAAAATATTTTGACGAATCTCTCCTTCGACTACCCAACAGACTATTAAATTCGGTCTCAAATCGTATTGAAACAACTGATTATCCCTTTAACATGTTTAAACTGTCTGGTATGTTGATACCCTCTGAATGAACTGCAATAGTTTCCCCGTCATAATAAACCCACATTTCCTGCGAATGATTGGAAGTCATTCAAGAGAATCAGACACGGTTTGCCTTATGTTCTACTATTTTGGTCCACATCTGAATGAGGAAAAAAATGAATGACGTTTACTGCTATTTGAACTTGTGACAAAGTACAAAGTGAAATTAAGAGGCAGCGGTGGAACGGGGATGAGCAATGCAAATATTAGGATTAGGTTAATGTTCTATGAAACCCTAACATACCACAATTTTCCTCTTTTTGTTTTCGTTAAAAACAAGTTCAAGAAATGACATCAGTGTCAAAATTAGGACTATGTTCACTCTCTCTCTCTCTCTTTCTCTCCGTCTCGTGATTTCTTCATAATCTGTCAAAAACTTCCTACACGCAATTTCCACACACTGTTAAAACAAGTATTAAAAAACTGCGGGTTAAAAAATTGTTGATTAAAAAACGCTCAACGTTGGTTAAAAATGTAGTGTTGATTAAAATTTACTTTTAATCTTGCGTTGGTTAAAAACAGTGTTGATCAAAATTATTCCTTTTAACCTATGTTGGTTAAGTCTAAGTCGTTGGCAAAAATTGTAACCCAGCATGGATTAAAAACAAAATTCCGACAGTAATGAAAGCCCCCTTCCGGTTAAAGTTTAATCAATGTTGATTAAAGTACTGGTCACGTGACCCAACGGAACGATATCGAAGCGCGTAGCTAGCGATCGCTCGACATACAAATAAATTAAGTACATGCAAAGTACATGCAGTTTACGCGTGCGACAAAATTAACAATGGAGGTTGTCGCGAGGACCTGAGAAATGGGGGTTTGGACGGTCTTATCTCCGTGTTTTCAGGTAAGAAATTATTTTAATATTATCATCATCAATTCTAAGATTGTAAGGAAGAAGTGAAATAAGGTTCTTGCTCAAATCAAAAACGATTTGTGTCCCCTAGGCTGTACGTAGCTCAACCAATAAGCCGGGCCAATAAGTAACATTTTGATTTCACCGTGCACCTGGCTAACGTAAGCGCACACACACACTCGTCAGTCTGCAAGAATCTTCAACCGTGAAGGAGGCAGACCCAATTAAAGAAGGAGAAGTGTAGGCCTATTACGGATCACCTACCCAAATTGCATGCATGAATAATAATCTTATTTTTTAAATCTAATTGTATCTAATTGTTTAAAACAATTAAATATAAAATAAGATGTCATCATAAAGTGAAACGTCTTCATGCATGCAATTTGGGTAGGTCATCCGTTACACTTACTGGCTGAGCTACAACCTACGGGCCGGGACACAAAGCGTTTTTAATTTGAGCAAGAACCTTATTTCACTTCTTCCTTCCAATCTTAGCATTGATGATAATCATATTAAACCATTTCTTACCTGCAATCACGAGGATAAGACCTCCAAACCCCCGTAAGTTTAACCAACATTGGTTATAACTGTAACCAACAACCCACTAAAGTTTAACCAACATCGTGTGAATCAAAAAAGAATTAACCTACAATGGTTACAATTTTAACCAACGGCCCATGTAAGTTTAACCAACAACATGTGAATCAGCCCCGAACAAAGCATAAATAACCAACAAAAGATTAAAATTTTAATCAACAAATGGTTAAAGTTTAATCAACACCATTTTAACCAACATTGAGCAAATTTTTTTAACCAATAATTGATTAAAATTTTTAATCAACCACAGGTTAAATTTTAATCAACAGGCTGTTGGTTAAAGTTTAACCAACGATTGTGTGATTCACCTGGTAATCCGTGGTTGATTAAAATTTTAACCAACTTGATTAAAAATTGTAATACTTGTTCTAACAGTGCATGATAAACGAATATCTGTTGCACTGTTAGAACAAGTATTACAATTTTTAATCAAGTTGGTTAAAATTTTAATCAACCACGGATTACCAGGTGAATCACACAATCGTTGGTTAAACTTTAACCAACAGCCTGTTGATTAAAATTTAACCTGTGGTTGATTAAAAAATTTAATCAATTATTGGTTAAAAAAATTTGCTCAATGTTGGTTAAAATGGTGTTGATTAAACTTTAACCATTTGTTGATTAAAACTTTAATCTTTTGTTGGTTATTTATGCTTTGTTCGGGGCTGATTCACATGATGTTGGTTAAACTTACATGGGTCGTTGGTTAAAATTGTAACCATTGTAGGTTAATTCTTTTTTGATTCACACGATGTTGGTTAAACTTTAGTGGGTTGTTGGTTACAGTTATAACCAATGTTGGTTAAACTTACGGGGGTTTGGAGGTCTTATCCTCGTGTTTGCAGGTAAGAAATTGTTTAATATGATTATCATCAATGCTTAGATTGTAAGGAAGAAGTGAAATAAGGTTCTTGCCCAAATTAAAAACGCTTTGTGTCCCGGCCTGTAGGTTGTAGCTCAGCCAGTAAGTGTAACGGATGACCTACCCAAATTGCATGCATAAAGACGTTTCACTTTATGATGACATCTTATTTTATATTTAATTGTTTTAAACAATTAGATACAATTAGATTTAAAAAATAAGATTATTATTCATGCATGCAATTTGGGTAGGTGATCAGTAATAGGCCTACACTTCTTCTTCTGTAATTGGGTCTGCCTCCTTCACGGTTGAAGATTCTTGCAGACTGATAAGTGTGTGTGTGCTTACGTGAGAGCCAGGTGCACGGTGCAAGTAAAATGTTACTTATTGGTTGAGCTACGTACAGCCTATAGGGGACACAAATCGTTTTTGATTTGAGCAAGAACCTTATTTCACTTCTTCCTTACAATCTTAGAATTGATGATGATAATATTAAAATAATTTCTTACCTGAAAACACGGAGATAAGACCGTCCAAACCCCCATTTCTCAGGTCCTCGCGACAACCTCCATTGTTAATTTTGTCGCACGCGTAAACTGCATGTACTTTGCATGTACTTTATTTGTATGTCGAGCTAGCGATCGCTAGCTACGCGCTTCGATATCGTTCCTTTGGGTCACGTGGCCAGTACTTTAATCAACATTGATTAAACTTTAACCGGAAGGGGGCTATCATTACTGTCGGAATTTTGTTTTTAATCCATGCTGGGTTAAAAAATTTGCCAACGACTTAGACTTAACCAACATAGGTTAAAAGGAATAATTTTGATCAACACTGTTTTTAACCAACGCAAGATTAAAAGTAAATTTTAATCAACACTACATTTTTAACCATGGTTGAGCGTTTTTTAATCAACAATTTTTTAACCCGCAGTTTTTTAACACTTGTTTTAACAGTGTGCTCAGGAAGGTCTGTTAGAAACCGAAAGTAACACAATAATATTAGAACACTATCCAGTTATCTGCCTTGCACCCATCACAACACGATGATCTCTCTCTCTCTCTCTCTCTCTCTCTCTCCCTCTCTCTCTCCTTCGTTCTTTTTATTTCATTTAAGCTGGTCTTGGACTATACTGTTCTCTGTCGAGTATAATGTTTGCTAGCAATGCACCAATCACTCCAACCTGTAAAGAATAAATAAACAAGTTCGTGTCTGAAGTTATACGCAAAAATGTGACGAAAAAGGAAAGCAAAATCACAAAACAAATATTCTGATTAAATTCAGACCTCTACAGTCAGTCACGTACGCTCACAAACTCAATTTGAACACTGCACACGTACCGGATCTGTCAAAAGTTTTGAAGAGCATGCATAATTATGTACATTCAGAAATCGAGGTATTTTGTTTTCTCGACTCCCTGTCGCCACACGCAGCCACGCGTTTCAACCCCCCCCCCCCCCCCCATCTCTCTTTCTCTGTAAGTTTGAATGCTGAATTGTGACGAATGCGAACTTTTTGGTAAAAAAGAGCCAATGAAATAAACAGGAATTTGATGTTTAACTGAACTGTTGATACGATTGAAGAAAAGACAAATACATGAGCGACAACGCCCCACTCCCCTCCCCATAATAAAAGGTATACGAGGTGAATACCTGCACTGGCCTGAAACTGCTTCCGATTTTAAAAGCGAATGTATTTCATTTTAAAATGTTGGTGTGATCAATTAGAAACCGCATCCGGTACAATGGTAAAATGAATGCCTCTGCAATCTTTCTCTGCCATCACCAAAATGTTTACATGCATGTGTCTTTTAGGCAAAATATTCAACTAAGTAGAGTGCAGTCCTGCTAGACGAAGGGCGACATTTGACTATACATTCCTTTATCGGAAAGTCATCTACAACGTATTATATCAAGAAATAAGCCATACAACAAGTCAATGTAGATTTAAGATTGCATAGTTCAGCTGAATCATTTTGGGCTGATGAAATATAAACATTTTCTTTTCTTTCATCAGTTACCTGCTGGGCGGTGCGACTTGCATACTTCTCTTCACCTTGTAGAAAAAAGACAACTATTACTTTACTTGTCCGAGATCGCATTCAAGGTGAGCATTTTTGACACATGAAATTGTAATTTTCAATTACCCAATGGTTGATGCTAAATCTTTGAAGAAGAGCGAGTGAAATAGAGAGAGAGAGAAAGAAAAACAAGAGTAAAAGAAAGTGAGAGAAAAGATAAAATATGCAGGGCATGTCTCAATAACAACCTATTCCTTCAACTACAATCGATACACTCTCCATGGATACATACTCTTAACCTAAATCCACGAGAAAAAGTGTCTGTATATCTTGAGAAAACGCGTTCCAAAATATAAGTGACCCATTTTCAAACAAATTCTATTTACTGCTCGAGCTTCCGAGAGTGTAAGATATATTTCCATTTCAGCTTCAAGCGCCTACTTGGCCTAGAAAATATTAGTTATCTGCACCTCTCTTCCGACTGCTTTTCCTCAGAGAAAAAAAGAAAATTACTGGAGGAAATGTTCGAACAAAATTGCATTTCTAATGATTTCATCGGCATTGGAGTTTCATTATCGTGCCCCCGCTCCAATGCACCCCTTTTGAATTTGGCTCTATAAGATTATGAGTATTACATTAAGTATTCTTGATGATCGAACAATTTTTTACGTTCTGCCTGAAATATGGGTTATTTGTAACCCTCTCGTCATCTCTCATCATCATCATCATCATCGTCATCTCTCTCTCTCTCTCTCTCTCTCTCTCTCTTATTCTCTTCCACGCAATAGCCTAGAATATTTCCACAGTTGAAGATGTGCGGGGGTTATTACGTCAACACCGATGCAGTACAATTATATTACTTTAAAATATCTTGGTTACTTAGTTACCGGTATTTTGTGATCATGGCACATTATAAGATTTTCTTGAACGTAGGAGGTAAAGTTGTCTGAATTTTACCAGAAAATCCAGATTTGCCGGTTTTAGCCTTGCAGTGACATAATTTCAAGTATTGAAAGGAAAACAAGAAAGACAACCACTTCTGAAGCAACGAAGTCTTGACCCAATTTTGTTTTCACGGAAGTCGAGCTTGAAAAGAAAACAGTATTCCGAAGCACATCAGTATAGATCCTCTCTCTCTCTCTCTCTCTCTCTTCCTCTCTCCCTCCCTCCCTCACTCCATCCTTTTCATTATTCATGCCCGTCGTAATTTCTCTGACTTTCTCTTTTTCAACTTCGAGCGAGATGAATCCACGCTAACCTTTACAAAGTAGAATGTACTGTGCACACGGCTTCGTGATATAAGGAGCACTCCTCGATCTAGATTTGAGTGAAGTTGACATTTGACAACCATATTGTCCATAATTATATTCATGGAAATAACGCGGGGATGATACACATCAAGACAGGTAGGAAGAGAGGATCAATCATACCCAAACTACCATCATCCCGTTGCCTAGTTACCAGATGACACCTTGTCCGTAAATATACGAGGGAAATGCAGACACCTGAAATCGTGTCGCAGGATGACATTTGAAGTGAAGTAATGTAGTATGTTTATAATCATTCGTTGTTAGAAAGTGGACGGATAATTAGTGTTACTTCCTAATTAAAGCCAACGTAATTAAAAAAGCGTCTCTGCATATTTGAATAGCAAGAGAAGGAAAGAAGGGAGAAAAAAAATCAATAATAAACTATATGATACAAGGCACCCTTCGTCACATGCAATCATGGTTATCAAAAATTAACCAAAAAGTATAATATCCAATTCTAGAAAAATAATTAACATCCACACTGCAGTTGTACATCACGAAAATCATAAACAAAATATTGATAAATCGAATTGATATCCCTGCATTCAATATGGGGACGTTAACGCTGTACATGCTTCCGGTTTCATTCGAGGTACAATTCAAATAAAAAGGCACACGATGAGTGGGTGTGTAATCCCAGTCTAGATTCGCCCCAAAGCGACGATGATAATCCCTTAACTTTTTTATGATATATATATCAGTATTCCAAGAAATGTCTGCATGTAAATTGGATGATTATGGAAAACAAATCGATCAAAATTTTATGATAAATCCTTCAGGATGTTTTGGTGTCACAATGAGCTAGATTTCTGACAGGAAGACCTCCTCGGCATTTGAATCTTTCGCTGAATTAATCGATGCGTACTTGACATATCTATCCTTCGATAAGGTATGAGGAACAGTATGGGTATACTTTCTTTGTTATATTTTTGCCAATGATGCTATAAAGTTTGATTAATGAAACTAGCCTTCAGAAGAAGAAAAAAACTAAGTGATGATAATTCAAAAGAAAGAATGAACTATACGGGAAGATGTATAGAGACGCAGATCAGATACAACTGAAAAAGAGCGGGTATACGTCTTTACTGCTGACGTTATATGATGTGCTTTTAAAAACGAAGATGGCCTGCAGGCATCATAATTTATGCATTACCTATTTTTTCCATTTTGTATTCATGCTTTTACCCTTTGTTCTTGTGTTTTACTTTTCTTATAAATCTATGTATCTTCTCATGAATTCTCAACGTGCGATTATCATTAACCGTCCATTTCAACCTTCTTTTTTTTTTAAATCCAGTCATTTATTTTTTTATTTCATTTTTTTAGGGGGGACATCTTTTTTTTTCTTTCTCTCTCTCTCTCTCTCTCTCTCTCTCTCTCTATCTCCCCTCACTCTCAATCTCTCTCTCTCTCTCTCTCTTTCATTTTCCTTTTCCTTTTCCACATCCCTATCTTTCACCATGTCTTACTCTTTGTGCTGATACAATCAGCTCCGTACATCTCATTGATGGATGGTTGACAGTGGCAAGTCGTTTCTTTCCAAGCGCTCATTAATCAACCCCTTTCTTTCTCCATTCACCTCCGAACATAATACAACAGAAACCAAACATGATTTAGGCATCAATCGTAGGCTTATGAGACACCCAAAACCATCCCTCGCATGCGGCATGCCCTAAAGTAGTTTCATTACTTGCTTTTCAAAATTAGTGTCCTTTATACCGCGAAACCATTTATTATCTTCATTTAACATATAGTGATATATCATGGAGTAACCAGAGAGTAAAAAACATACACTGCGGAAAAATTAAGAGAAGATTATGAGAACCAATGTCTCTGTAAATGGACGCTTTACCTAAGGAGATAAAACATACAACAGAAAAACACATCTGCTTGAAGGTTAGGTGATTGTATTATTTCCTATAATGTTATTCACTCAACAATTTATTTTTCATTTTGGTCTTTCAGGTCATGAGCCTACCTACCCCCCTGTAGGGACCACCTTGATGTGTACTCAATACGATCGACTTCGTGACATCTGCCAAGCACTTGACATCAGAATAAAGATCCACGTGGATCATAATTGTCTTCTCAGAAGCGAGCGCACCTGCTAAATGCATGCGAGCTCAATGTCTACTGCATCTAGGCCCTGTTTCATAAAAGTTCTCATCAATACCACATGCTTAAATTCTATAACGAATTTGCTCTTAGCCAATCAAATGCAAGGATTTCAGTAGCTTGTAACTTAAAGTCATTATTACTTGTTCTTGATGATATGTTTGATGAAACAGGACCCATGCAGGTGCAACTGGCACGGGTACTGATGAGAGCCAAAAGGACGATAATGAGATAATCTAGGTAAAAGTATGAGTTAACGCCCTTTGGCTCTCAACAGACAGGACAACATTCTGGCCCGAATTCACAAAGCAAGGTTTGAGCTCAGACCAAGGTTTGAGTTCAAACCTCCTTTTGTTTCGCCAACCTCCTTTTGTTCTTTACAAACCAGGTTTGTAAAAAACGCGTAAAACGCGTCATATGACGTACGAAAACCAAGGTTTGTCGACAAACCTCCTTAGTGAATTCGGGCCTCTGTGTTTGAGAGAGGAAAACGCACTCAGAGAAGTGATTTTGTACAGGACCTTTCTGTGGAGTATAATACTTCAATTGTAAAACTCTTGAGATATTTAGACTACAATAAACATTTGAATTGATTTTGTTTTCTGGCAGTAGGAGAGAGGCCGAGTGATCCCTTAGGTATTGAATAATCGGGTATCTCTTGGTCCTATTAACAACCACGCTCAACCACGCCCTTCCCTGTTCGACTTTTCATTTGCATTTTCATCACTGACATCCAGGAGTGCTTAAAACAATTACGGCAATGTATAATAATCATAGAATAGTCCATTAATATATTTGTTAAGAGTTAATGTTGCAGTCAATCTTGAAAATATGATTTGCATTTTTGATTAAATTCGATGATTCTGCCGAAACTATATTTCAAAATATTAAAACGCTAACTGTCTAGATGGCGATAACCGTGCAAACTGGGGGAGGGGTTGGTATGGGCGAAATGGATATGGGTGAAAGCTGACGAATTTCTACAACTCAAAGTGTGTTTAAGAATCTATAGATTAGATTGGTTAGATTCTTATTTTTTTAAACAGTGTTGATCATTGTGTGCAAAGACGAAGATTGACAAGCCTGACATTGATTATCGGTGTAAGATGTGAATGTATTACAACAGGTGGATTTCAGTCATTTTGGATTGTAAAATCTAAAAGACTACTTAAACACTCGGTTATTGGTGTGAGCTTTTTCCCACCATTCATCTTGTATGCTTCAACTGAAGGGGTCGATTAAGATGTAGCTTGAATCCTTTTCCTTTTCTTGAGTTCCAAGAAAAAGCCGTTAAGATGACGCAAAAATAGACCCAACATATTTTTCCTTCATAAAAACACATTACACATGGTGGATAGTATCTAATTAAGTCTGACTCGGACAAAATATAAATACTTGTGATAAAGGACTGGCCCTCTTGTTAAAACATACGTACATGTGCTACACTTTTTCAACTTCTATAGTTGATTGGCTTCCTCCGTCAAAATGAATTCTATCGATTTGTCTTCTTTTCGATTCCAAGAGGGAGATAAAGGCTGTTAGGTTACACGATTCGTATCTCTGGTAAATAACCTGCTTTGGCGTTACAAGCCAGAGATAATTATTTCTTCGCCAGCTAGGATGCACTTTCAGAAGAGCGAGTCACGCACACCCGATCCCCTACCAATCACCACCCGGGGACATGTGAAAGCTACTCTTATGACTTCAGGGTATAAGGAGCAAAATGGGAAGGGGGCGGTTGCATGGGGTGATACTGCGCTTCAGAGGTTACATGGGGATCATCGGTTCGAACGCACCTCATTATCGCGGCAAGATTGAATTTTCCCCCAACCAGTGAGAGATACAAGTTGTCGATTTGTCTCTATGAAATTATTGTTGTTGTGTGTCTGACACGTCTGATGCCATCGTCACCACATGGTGGCTGACAATTCAGAATGCTCCACCGACCCTTCTGCTTGTCGGAGTATTACTGTCTCTGAGCCTCTCCGATTAAGACAGAAGATGTCTGCGACGTGCAGGCGTAATCAGAGAAAAATCAAGTTGCAAGTCGACGTGTCTTGCATCCCGATTACACAATTTCATCCATCTCCGAAGCGAATGCCCTTTTTGAACTTTACCGTGGTCGATCAATGCTCTTCCTAGCTCAATTTATTGACAAGTTTGCTCGAGGCGGGTCGCGCTTCTATGGAAACTGGAAAGAAAAGAACATACACCTAAAGAAGAACAGAAATCAGCAGTTAACGGTTGTCCTATGTAATGAATACATTGTAGGGAGGATAAGACAGTGTGCTCAGGAAGAGCTTATATCCACTGAATGAAAGTTGTTTAAGATCAGTAACTGTACATTTCCATCATTAACTTAAAAAAGATAATGTTCACTCCCACGTCATTTTTCTATTCTCGTCATATTTGTATTACTAACTTTATACTGGTCCCATTATAGAACACTAGCTATTAAATACGATTATTACATTTTTTTGTTCTGTTCTATATATTTCCTTAATATTTAAAGCGATTTACTTCCTATTTATATGGGATTGACACATTGTTAACTTCGGAAAGACACCACACCATCTCCGAAACTTTGCGACTCTCTCAAAAGTTTACCTGAAATTCAAAGGCATCTTCACCTTGACACAGATAGATAATTAACATGAACTGGAACATTATGTTGAGACCAAAATCATTACCATGTCTGAAATACATTACATCTCATAAGTAACCCATTTTTGCACTTTTTCCCCCGTATCTAAAGCCCTGACCTTTTCTCCTGAATCGGCGCACGACGACGACCCCGCAGTGCATGTGATGCGCCCCGCTACGAGACCCCCACGACTGTAAGCGATCCTGACAGGTAATAACCTTCCCCATCACAATCTCCCCGCGTTTTCTGCCGTGCCAAGGTAAGTTAAATGAAGTGATAAATATCGAAGATGATCCGTCCTCCCGCAATCGGCGTCGGATTACCATCCTCAAATAGTGTTTTCGGCGACGAATGCGAGATTTGGGCGATAATTTGTGGCGACAGTTCTGGATCTCGTGGGCAAAACAGTCGACTGGAATGGTACTTTAGACCGAGCGGTTGCCAGATTTCTCTCATGATTAGGAAGTTATATGGATACTAAAGGCCAAAACATGCATTCTTTGCTTCTTTTTTTTCTTGAGACATTTCTAAACATCGAGCTCAATAAGCAACAACCCGAGATGCATTTTGTTGACACTGCCACTCCTCTAAAGTGCATGTTAATTTTTGTGATCCATTTTTAGCTAAATGATTATGATTAAATACTAGAAAATAATAACATAAAAAAATACCACACGTTATTTTTACTTGAATATTTTTCCAAGAGGAAAATATATGCGGAGTAATAATTACAAAGTCATATACGCATTTACACAGGGAGATAACACAATATAAGTCTATTTACACTACGATTTAAACATCGCGATGTTCAAGTGGAAGTTCAACCTTACATCCTTACGTTTGGACTACTGAGTAAATGGGCCTATCATGTGACGTAAAGTTGTCTTAACCATCATAACAAAATAGAAATTGGCGTTCACCTATCCTGGTTGAATCATGAACTGTTGAGTGATACCTGCATTACTCAACTTCCTCAACAATAACTGAGGTACCTGGTAAGACTTGTTGGAATTGTGAATCTGCCTATATATTCCTCATTTCTCATTCAGAGAATCCCCACTCCCCCCCCCCCCCCCCCACCCTTTCGCCACCATTCACATGACTAAACTTAGATAGGTT
This sequence comes from Strongylocentrotus droebachiensis, assembly GCA_035222895.1. Lineage (NCBI taxonomy): Eukaryota > Metazoa > Echinodermata > Echinoidea > Camarodonta > Strongylocentrotidae > Strongylocentrotus > Strongylocentrotus droebachiensis. Next base: position 153,895 of record JAVYIG010003352.1, read on the forward strand.
CATCCGCAGGGCGACAGACAGGAAAGTGATTAATGTTCTGAGCGCGTTTTGTGTTGAATCAGTTCGCAGTCATGATTCATAAATGTTATCATGCCGATTCTAGATGCGACATGCGGGGTTAGATTGACCTCACGTAAAAAAGTACGGTTATCACATGATTTACGAAGTACCCCAAATAACTTTATCGTTCCGCTTGATTTTTGAGAGATCGATGAACTAGGACGTGATGTAACAAACTATTAACTGCCCTACCCCCTACTCCGTCTTTCTCTTTCTGAACCATCGCTCCACCCCCTTCCCCACCTCCCTCTTCCTCTCTAGCTCTCCATCTCTCTCTCTCTCTCTCTCTCTCTCTCTTTACCTTCCACTTAACCTAACCTTAAATCTATCTTAAACCTTTAACTTGAAATTAAATCGTAACCCCAATCCTCATTCCGTTGTGACGGAGCATTTTTTGTCTCTCTACATAATATGGCCGTTCAGCTAATATATTGTCATCAAACTGTGAGCGTATAGGACACTAAATCACACACTGCCACACAAGTGCTTTTATGATAAACTATATTTTTAGTCGATAAATTCTTGTCACGAATTCAGACAATTTATTGCGCGGTCCAAAACCTACCCCACGAACTCACCGAACAGGGCTTCAAAAACCTTTTATACCGCCTCGAGTCGGTGGTTATTATGGGTACTTCGAAATGAGAAAAAGATTCAAGTTTCAAAGATAGAATGAAGAGAACTTTCTGAAAGAGTTGCTCTTCGAATTTATTTTTAAACCTTCGAGTGAAACATTCGGGTTATGTCAACTTGCAGAGCGCTCACGGAATGGCGGCATGAAATCTGATGCCAAGGTTCACTCGTGAGTCGAATTTCGATCTCTCAATTATTTGCAAAGATTCACCAAGAGGAATGTCTTCTCAGAAGAGATAGAAAATAGCCACAAGATAAAGAGTGATAAGGTACAAATGTACAGGCATGAAGAGGGGAAAAGTTTCCGTGAATGTGATGTCACTACTCACTAGCTATATCAAATAAGTGTGAGGAAAAAGTGCAAATTTTAGGAATATTGGTGGAAATGTGAGCGCTGTTTATTAACCATATACACACTGTTAACAAAATCTCACACAAAAATGACATAGTCATTCAGTCTGACACACACAATACTTGCTGCTCCTTGCAGGTGGTTTGACGTAATAATTATTACTCCTTAAAGATAAAGGTGAGTTCTGGTAATGCGATTGCATTGTGAAAGAAAAGGTGTGGAATGGATCAGAAAAAAATTATCATATAGTATGTAAGTATTGGTGTGTACTGCAAGGTTTTGGAGTCATCAAAATCATCATAAATTTGGCCCAGTCTTGGTAGAGTAACAATCACTGTACACAGAAAGATGTATATGGGACGACACAAATGGTGTCGGGGCTAGTGCTACCTTGATTTCCTTATCTTTCTATGCTCATTATTCAGCCAGTTTACATTTTCTTCCAAAATTGTTTGGCACATGACATTTATTTGTAATATTGAACATGCAGTGTAAGAGTTTCGTTATATTCTGTGAGAATTCATTTTCTTTTTTTACCAGAACTCAAGTTTATCTCTCATTTTTACGCCGACTAAAAGTCGAGCAATCAATATGTAGCATAGTGCGATTGTCGTTGTGGAAAGTAACATTATTGGCATGAGCATTACAGTGATATATTTACAGTCAATTTATTTATTGAGATAAACCGTCATTATTAATTGCTTGGTCTATTTTTCTTTACTAGAAGCTTTTTTTACCATGGTTACGAAAAATGTAACCAACAAATAAATACTTCAGAAACAAAACATGCAGCTCATTATGTCCTTAAAAACTAAAAGAGTTCACACAATTTCTCTTGCTGGGGAAACACACATCTTCCCTAAATACTATGACTGAATCGTCATCAGAACTTCAAGCAGAGTTATTCTACCGATCGCAACTGGGTATGCGTGTTTTCGTGTGGACTTGATACAATTTCATGCTCTAAATATCAGTCCTTCTGACCCAATAAACGATTTAAAGGGGGCCCCGACGGCAGAGTCGATGTATATGAACAGCTCCCCGCTTCCTTTCGTTCTTTTCTCTCTCTTTAGTCTGAGTCATGGGTTATTTCATCCTGACTATCGAGTTCTTAGTATGGCCCTTCTCTTTCTCAGCGAAGCAATACATTGTATCAGTTCTCTTAAATGCAGAACTAATTAATACTGTATTAAGAATAATTGTATACTATTATTTCTACTAATTCTAAATCGATGAATTTCTACTGTAAAATTATTGCATATCTATACTTCTACATTGGAGAAGGCTTTATACATGACAAACTGAAATGAATTTTTCTCGTTTAATGATAGTAACTGTCATTTTGCTTTGATAAAAATTAAAATCAATTCTCCAAATCATCCCCCGAATCGAAAGTTAGTCACATTCATACCATTTTGTTGTTGTCTTTTCTATAAAGGAATCAAACCATGTATTGTATTGATGAGTTAAACTGAAACACTATCTATTTGTATATCAGGGGTCACATTCGAAATATTGTACATTCAATATTAAGACATTTTAAGATCCCATTACATCAAGAAACATTTATAATATTTATTGCTTCAAAATCTTTCAAATTGATAATCTTCTTCATATTCCCGAACGCAGCACAAGACAAGTAGCAAATGCAGAAACCAAATCATGTATATGAGCCTGAAATGCACTCCATTATCATGTCGAGGCATCTCTCTCTCAAGTCAGCTACCGCCGGAAGCTCTTTCGCAGATCACCGCACTTGATGTTTGATCTATAGAGGTTCTCCTGCATCAATCGAAGACTTGTCTCAGGCGTTAGACAAAGATAGATGCAGGGAAAGGAGAAGGAGGAGGAGAAGGAGGAGCGGGGAGGGAATGTCCTGACCCCCTGTCGTATGGGTATAATAACAAACTATGGTATACTCTAGCCTGTATTTGGAATGACATTTGAATAAACTTGGGTATTGTTGATAGAAATGAAGTCGATTGCAGTCGTGACAATGTCTTTTCGGTAACTTGATCACTTAATACCGCGGATGGCGAAGACTTTCAAAAACTGCAACTTAAGGCAAAAAATCACCCTTTTATGGGTGAACATTGCAATGACCAGACAATATCATGTTCCTGAATCGGAACAAGATATCATAGGCAATAAAATAGTATTCTATAATTGTCTTTGACTTGATTTCTTGAAATTCCTTGAGATACATGTAGTGTTTAAAATGTATTCTTATCCATGATTTTGCTTGTTGACAGAAATGAGCATGATGAACGGTTGCATTTTTGCGATTACCTGATAAATTTATAGTTAACGGGCTATACACTGTGCCATGCATTATTTGATTTCAATCGAATCTTGTGTAATGTTATCTAATCTTTAGTTTTAACGGATAACGACTTTAGATGCTCAGTGGATCATTGACGCCGCGTTCAGTGATTTATGATTTACATGGTGCCCAATTTATACAGACATACATCATATCCAATCTGACACCCCCACCCCCCTCCGGTCCTTCCAATACTGGCTATATACCCGTTGATATGAGAGCAGGAGAATGATGATGCTGTCGCTTGCTCTATCGGGCGCCAGCCAGGTGCCGTTTTCCGTATCCCCTCGGTGACTTTCCTAGCATCACATCGGAACAGATCCCGGGGCATTGCTTACAACATCCTATACCGTTAAAGTAACATTTCATATAAACTGTCCCAGGTCATTCAAACTTTGCCCAGGATATTCCTCGCGATCATGATACAAGACTAAAATGAATCATTCAAGATTTTGTTCAACGTCGTGTGATTTGATACTGTGAACTAGTTTATCAGTGTAGCAAAATGTGCATCCCCACTCGCTTATAAGACAATTTCTTTAAATTAAACAGAAGTAGGTCGAGATGTCATCCTTAACATTCTGCCGTGCCTAAGAATTTAGTTTTCTAAATAAAATCAAAAATGACAAAACAGCAGGTTGTCATATTAAACAAATTTAACCATGCACAATTTGGGCTAACTGTATTTATCGTAAAGTAGTTTGATGAGTAAAATATGAGTTGATAAAACTCACTTTTTTACAGATTCGATGATACAGTCAAATAATATAATTAATCGAGGGCAATTAGTATTTACAAAGATAACATTTCCTTCCTCCAATAGGCCTTACATGAACTCAAATCTATATCGCTTTGTCGTGAAACAAAAATGGATTCTGCCTTTGAATCGTGCTGATTGCCCGCCGTTTCGCGGCGGCACCGAACCGAGTTTCAATATCAACTCGTTGTGTAATATATCTTCCTTGGGCAACCCAATCTCGGCCTTTTTTTTTCATTTACCACATAGACAATGATCTGTAATCATTTCGAATAGCTATCTTGCTAGCTCGCTATGATTCAATGCTATTCAATCGATGTTATGACTATGATTATGGTAGAGGTTCGTTTTTTTCAATGAGTTGCGATCTACTCAAGATAGCACTCATCATCGTCGCCATCATCGCTCAAGTTATTACTTTGCACAGTATTATGACTTTGGTTGAAGTTTGAAGACACTCAGCATAATGATATTATGCAATCAAAATATAATGGAGTGGAAGGCCTTGAATAATGTCGATCGTAATGATCAACCAGACTGAGGCATTATGAAATACAGATAATGTAGATCATTCACTAAATACATTATGTTGGCATAATTTCTTTTCTCTACGTATCTCACTCATTGCTCAATGCATGGGTAATGTTCTCTATTTTCCTTTGTATTTAAAAGAAATAGAAATGAGTATTATTTAGTTCCAATTGTCTGAGATGGACAGGATGGGTTTTTAAAGTAAATAGTCTCTAAAATCTACTGTCATTTCTAATAACAATATTAATCTAGTTAATTGCTATATGAGGACCATAGCAGTCTGAAAGTTAAACGTTCACTTCAGCTCTTCTTTTAAATAAATTCTCGACGGCATTCTTAAATTACAATATGTAATAGCATGCATGCATGGTTCTGGCACCATCATCTATACGTAATACAGATCGGTTTCATCCGCTAGGACAGGAAAATCGGTTGCTGGTTTGGATTTAACTTTGCTTACTTTTGAACTCTGTGCTTGTTTTACTCTGAAGTATACGGAATATATATCCATTTAAGGTGACCTAGTTCATGGGCTTGAAACATTTAGAACATGAAATTGATGCGGCACTCTATTTCAATAATGTGTAGAAGTATCTACAATGTAATCCCATATCAACTAAAATCCTAGTCGGAGGAGGAGTGTATGTGTTTAGGTGGGGAAGTAAAAGAGAGAGGGAGGGGTGGGGAGTAAAAGAGAGAGGGGGAGGAGGAGGTAGCGTTGTGCAATCAAGCTGTTTGCAATAGTAAAAGTTTCGAATATTTTCAGTCAGTTGCGTTCACATTCAAAATACATATTTTTGGCCTCAATTGACCTAGAACTGGCAATAAGCATTCATGGCAATTCAGATATTTCAAAGACAAATTACTTTCATGCATGAACGAATTCTTTGATTTCACTAAATGAACAAATGTTGACTGAGAAAACTTCATCATTTGTCATTCTTAAAAGAGAGAATTATTAATGTTCTCTATTTCACTTTCACTTTAATCTAACATTTCTCAAAATCCACTTCTGTTTAATATAATTTTGCCATACAAAGAAAGTATATTATGTAGACAGTCGCCATATTCCGTGGATGACATCCGATTACTTTCCCTCTAAAATGAGCATTGGCGCGCGCATTTTGTTTGGAGCACATGACAGACCATCGGTATTCATTACAAGAACATGACGGATACATCTTTTCCTCCGTCCAGACACAGACCGGGTATATTTCACATAAACATGATCACTGACTGGAAGCATTGCATCAATGCCATTTCCAATTTTCTTACTATTACTCTTTTATACTCGGAGGCGCCAGACTCGATATCACAAGATATGCTATTGGGAATCATTATCGTTAAGAAAATGTATTACTCGGTAAACCGATATCCCTCCTCTTCAAAAGTGCACACGAAAGAAAAAATCCATGTTATAAACTGAATAATGGGAAAATGAATCTGTATAGAGTGTAATCTTAAGTACTGGTAAGAAGTTAAAAACCTTTACGCTATAAGGTTAGAAATACAATCAATAATGAAAATGCAATTTATCCTCGAGGGTGCGTAACTTATGGCAGTTTCTCGGATTTGTTTTTAAATTTCAAAATTCAATCCATAATTTTGATAGATTAATATTTTTGTTTCCATTAATCTATTGATGTGCCTTTTTGGTATTGCACAAAAGGCTTTAGCAGAAATATCAATCCTTCAAATGAGCGTAAAAAATTATAAAAACTCTTGCAAGAAGACCATTATTTAACCATAACAAATCATAACCTCTCCGATCATCACAAACATCCCTCATTTTTCTCGAATATCCGATTCGGATTTATCAGGTATTGGAAGAACTGTAAAGGTTATAGAACCACATCCACGTCGTTAATTTCCTTCTTCAATCACTTTAAGATGTGATAATCATTATGAATACAAACTAAACAAAGCTGAATTCGAAAAAAAATAAGTTAAGAGTCAAATATATGAAAACTACAATGATTATTAGAAATACACCCCTCTCCACCCTCCCCCCTCCTCCACCCCCATGAATGATTACTTGCAGGTTTACTTTAATCCTACATGAGCTGATTTTGAAGCGTTTATTATTCATTGGATTGAATCCAGCCTTTCGTGACGCTTACAAATCGTCTCTTGTTTTACCTCAGGCATTCATTTGGATGAATACATTTGCTTGCATCCACAGAGAACTGTGGACTGATGAGCGAGATCATATTACTTCTCACCCCCCCCCCCCCTGTATGATACTGTCTTCATCTCTGTTAAAATGCTGACAATTAAAAAGAAATGTATAAATATCATTCGTCACGAAAATGACGTCTTAAAGTTCGTAGTAATGAAAACTATTGACATTAACTAATCCATGAAAATATGAAAGGTAGGCAACAATAGACTTTATCTAAAGCATTTGTATTATAACTAGCGGAATATTCTATCTTCCTTTTATACTGTTCTTTATCAAAATTGATTGATTAGAGAGGCAGAGAGAGAGGGGGGGTTAAAAGGCCATGGTAATGTAAATCCAATTGATATATTTATTTGAACAAGTTTTGTTTTGTGTTTTATTTGTTTTATTTCTTACAAAAAAGGATAATTAACAAAATAATCACTTCTGTAATGTCACTTCAACATAATCTATACATGTCTCCTGTATTTTTGTCTGCTATTTTGTAACAGCACTCTCCTCAGCTGCATGCATACTATGTATTTACGTTAAACATTGTAAGTGTATTACAGTAATTTCCTAACACTATAGCTTCAAACTCCGTCCGCTTAGCTCGTTTCAAAATGGCGCCTGTACTGTAGGCTTTGGGGAACGATTAAAGGTTATTGACAGCCTGGCTGCCGCAGGGTATCATCAAGTATTCACCAGTCACTCACTGCACAACTTGTACCAAAGAATAACAACCAACTCCCTTGACAAAGTACGATCTTGTGGCCGAGATAGACGTTCGCTCATCAGTTAGACGCAGTTTATAGTCTACGATAATGCTTTAGAATAAAAAAAAAAATCATCGCTGTACTTTTTTTTTTGTATGTGTATGATATTCTGGAGACACAAAGCACCATTTTCAGAAAAACATTTTATAAACAGTTCTTTGAAAAGTATTTCCACAACCACAATCAATTTTTGTTGGAAATGAATTACACAATCATTGTGCATGATCACTAACAACTTCTTGCGCCTGGCTCACAGACTAATCATTGTTGATCGGAGGCTCCTTCGCTCAAAATTTGTGGAGAAGGGGGTTTCCCCTCTAGGCACTGTCTATCCATCTCCCAAGCGGGCATTTGGAGGAGACAGGCGTTGGCTGGCTGGCTGGATGGCTGGCTGGGGATGCGACACATCGCCCAAGGGTAGGATGTCAGCACCGATGAATAAGATGCTGACACTGATTAGGGGCAGAAAGCAGCCTGTACCCAAGACGCTTAATTGCTGGCTCTGGGCGGCATGAGGGGGAATGGCGCAGATGGTACGCCCGAGTGGTGTTTCGAGAGTGCAGAGAACATTATGTGCCCTCCCGTCTGTATCTGACAGGCTAGTATCAAGTGAGGCATATAATATATATAATACCTCAACACTATGGAAGAATGACTCACGATTTATTGAATAAAGATGAAATCATATCTGGCTAAGATAAACATTTGCATGTCTCCTATCCTATCAAATATGATGATCCATCACAGATTGGGTGCGAACCCTATCCAATACGACGGTGACCCTTTCTTTCTTTTCTTTCATCGGCACTATGCCCTTTAAGTTGATCCATGAAGTGGTGACGAGGCTGGTGATGCTGTAGGCAGCGTCTGGATGACGCTGTTTGGAGAGCAAGCCTCAGTGAGGTGCTAGGGTCTGCCTAAGGACACACCACTGTTTACATGTTGGCACGAGGACTCAAAGAAGGGGGCAATGCGCTCTTGTCGGTAAAACGCCCTCAAGATAAACAACCTTACAAGAAAAGACGGGTGACAGAGCGAGATTATTCTACAGCAAGTAAAACAAAGCAAGACATTAGGACTCGGGAACGGTGCAATGATCTACTGCTTAACAACAAAAAAGGAGGGTACGAGATAGAAAGACGGAGAAAGGTAGAAAGAAAAGGGGGAAAAGAAAGACCGAAACTGAGATAGGGAGAAATAGAGAGAGACAGATAGACAGAAATAGACAGAAAAAAGACACACAGAAAGAAAGAGAAAGGCAGAGAGAGAGAAAGAGAAAGAGAAAGAGAAAGGCAGAGAGAGAGAGAAAGAGAAAGAGAGAAAGAGAAGGACAGATAGAGAAAGAGAAAGGCAGAGAGAGAGAAAATGAGGGAGAGAAAATGAGAGAGAGAGAGAAAGTTAAAAAAAAACCGTTGTGTTAATGATGATCGTTCGATAATGATGCATACGCCCACAGTCTCTTCTCATTTCAGATCAGTCCGCAGGGGCAGGATGTAATAGTCTTCGAGGAAATGCAATGTCATAAGGTAATACATGACACCCTTGCAGCAAAACAAGACATCAATCAAGACACAGCTGAGACCTGGATATTCCCTCGGTCAGGGGAGAATGAATCCTCGTGGCACAACACGTTACCGTAGGTAACATCCTTCTCAACTTGCAGCATCCGCCAATAAGGTTTAACCTCCTGACGCCAGTTACGCATGAGGCGCCATTTCGATTGTGTAATGTATTGCCTGCGCCAATTAAGCCTGGTTAAGCATTCAATCTATACAAAATTCGTTAAACGCATTGTTTGCATTGTTTATTTTGCAATCACTTTTTTCCGTATCAGGACAATCACCCCCGGAAAATTACCCACCGGAAAACTACCCCCCCCCCCGGGACAATAACCCCCCCCCCCCCGGAAAATTACCCATTAAGGACAACCATCCCCCGAGGACAATTACCCCCACCCCTGAAAATTACCCCCTTGGACAATCACACCCTAGTAAAATTACCCCCACCTCTGTAAATTACTACCTTAAAGAGGAATTATACCCTGATAATAAGTTGGTTTAATTTTTTTTCGGGGGGTAATATTGTCCTCGAGGGGGGGGGGGTAATTGTCCAAGGGGGTAATTCTCAGGGGTTAATTGGCCTCAGGGGTGTGATTGTCCAAGGGAGTAATTTTCCGGGGGGGGGGGCAATTTTGTAAGGGGGTGGATAATTGTCCTCGGGGGTGGTTGTCCGGGGGTGATTGTCCTGGGGTGATTGTCCTGATACGGCAAAAAGCGAATGCAGAATAAACAATGCAAGCAATGCTTTTTAACGAATTTTGTATAAATCGAATGCCTTAACAGGCTCAATTGGCGCAGGCAATAACACAATCGAAAAGGCGTCTCATGCGTAAATTACTTAAAAAGGCAAATTCCTTCCAAAGAAAAACATAAATCATCATCACGCCTTGTATATGTGACGACATCTGTATATTAGATATCGCAAGTTCCTTTTTTATAGAGTTGATATTTTTCAGTCAGTCACCCCTACTGCTAGTCTATAAAAGAACGACTTTCAGTGATTATACAAGTTCAAATAACAGTTCCACATCTACCCTGGATTAAATGAGTGTGGTTTGAATTCAATGAACCAGTCGGAAGTAATGACATTCACTGTAGATATGTGTAGTCTATATAGTGCCGAGCAATTGAGCATGATGGCATTTTAATGATTAGCTCTCAAAGATTATTCTCAAGAGTATCATACGAATTCTCCTATGAGAAAATAAATGATGGAAATGCCGTAAGATACAACAGGGATGTCCATTCCATGTTTTATTCGGATTTGCTTCCAAAACTCTGACGGGCCTGAGTAGAACAAGAAACGGTTAATAGATTCATGACATTCGAAGCCTAGAGGTATGTATGACATTGACAATGCCTTAATGAGAAAAATTCATGTCAATTCGTGAGATGCCATTCTCGTGACATCCTAATCATCTTCCAGTGAACTATAACACTCAGAAAGATTGTATGTCCGTTTCTTATTGATTTTCCATGTTAATTGAAATGGTCAGTTATACAAGGAAATGTAAAGTCGTTATCGATGTGATTTGTATTGTACTCTAGAGTCTAGAACGACTGAAGGTATTAAGCGAGATACTTTGTCTCCACTATTTGGACAAAAGTATGAAAGATTATTGATATTAAAATATCAATGACGTGTTTATCTTTAATAATTAATGCAAGCATTATATAATTTTGCAAACATAGAAATTGCTTTAAAGTTTAAAAAGTAGTGCGAAACTTCCATCACAGTATATTAACCACAAAACTAAAAACTGAATTTAGCATTCAGAGTGAATTACTTTGACTGTAGCGCCTTATAATACATCGGGCAAACCAAACTGTCATTTTAAATACCTTTTCAGATGATCTTAATCACTCTACTGTTTACCTCACAAAATGTCAAAAATACACGTTCCAATTTAACACACAACATTTGAAGCTGACCTAAACCTATATTGACTATAATCGTTTAATTGCTTTCACTTATAAGATATTTAGTATATAGTACATATATTTCTTTTTTACTCTTTAAACAAATATATATGTATTTTTTTTAAACGCACAAATGCACGCAAAGTCTGACATAAAATATTATTACAATGAGGATACGGAAGAATAGTAACTATACACTCTATATAATTGTATAAGTTCACATTGCTATAAATAACCAAGATTCGATAACGTCAAAAAACGCTCAATATTGATCGTCGTGCAAAAACACCGCAATTATTCATCCCCACACTCGTTAATAAAAAGGAAACGAAAGGGTTTTTCCCTTTCTTGACCAGGTAGTATATTGTTTCGATCGCTCATCTATCTCCGGATGAATTTAGCGATCTGGTTTAATCTACTTTATACTAGATTTCAGAAGGTAGAAAATAGATTTTCGTACATGATGATAGAGCAATCCTCTTCCCACATTTCACATTATAACTAAGAAGAATTATTAGTATCTCCAAAAGGTGACTGGGAAAGAGAAGTAATTCAGATGAAGAAGCTGAGTCAAGTAGTTTCTAGGACACTTTGTATTTCTTACAAAATCAAAGAAAGATGCAAACAACGGCAGCGCAAAAGAAGAAAAAGGACGGAATGGGGGGATGGAAATGGAAAAAGGGGGTAAGAGAGTCAAAAGGAGGGCGAAAATTTACGCATCCGTGAAGGCTGTAGTAGCAATAAATGGCGACATGGCCCCCGGCGGTTACAACGGAGAGGGTGTATTGGGGTCAGTCGCATAGATCTCGTTATAATTCAGCTGTCAAGTGATGATGAAGCACTGCGATTGGCACACAACTCCCCCTCAGGTGTCTTATCAGTATCTGGTAATGGCCTCATCCATCTACCTGAGACGATATAAGGTTGGCCGCAGCCATGTTGTTCTAAGTATCTCCCATGGAAGGAAACAATGAGGGGGGTGGGTGTACATTCTCCACAGCCGACATGATTATTTCATATCCTGATATAAATTCTGCTAGAATCCCCTCTCTTGTCTATCTGCCTGTATCTCTCTTTCTTTCTCTCATGCTCTCTCTCCCTCTTTCTTCCTTACTTTCTTGCTGTTCTGTTTAATGTGATGGGTACACATGTTAAGAGTTTATCGAGAATTTGCTGTCCGCCATTTAAGACAGTATGACCAACATACGGGGCATTGTCAAACGTGACAGGCAGGACATAGGACCAGATTATTTAAGTTAAATGTCATGTCTTACATATATGTTTCCTTGTTCGTTTTGTGAAGGAAAAGTATGTCACTTTAAAACAGATTATACATTTGCCAAAACAAAAAAAAGTACTAATGGGATACATGAATTTGAAGAAGAAAAAACAAATTCTGTATAATTATTTAAACATTTCATCATTTAAAAAGTGCAATATTAAAAATTCCCTTTCGACTGGTTTAGATGCCTCATAATAGGTGAACGAAAAGTGCAGTGAAAAGGTGAAACTTCAAAGTGGGACGGGGAAGAACTGTGTTAGAAAGGGAATACATGCATACAACAGATGAACAAAATAACAGTAGTGTGGTGGAAGAAAAAGTTTATGTGGTATCATCTCACATTTTAAAAGGCATCATTATATAACTACAATGGAAGCTGATATAACAGTGGCGTCAAATTCCTTTGAAATGTGTGCATATATTGTAACAGGAATTTGAGCACATTGCTACATCAACGAACAATCTAAACAAAATCAAATAACATTCTTGGAAGGAAGATTTCTCAAAGACATCCAGGAAAGTAAGGAAGAGAGTTAACTCTGTCATTCAGGATTAAACACAGCAGTGTTAAGAGTATAAAGTGAGGGAGGAAGAGAGAGAGAGGGGGAGAGAGAGAGAGAGAGAGAGAGAGGAAAGAGAAGGGGATGGGAGAGAGAAGGGGATGGGAGGAAAAGCGTGATAGGAAAAGGTTGGACGCCATCTGAAAGGGCAAGATTTAGAAGTCGGACATTAGGGATTTCGCGAGGCAATCCACAAAAGCAGAGTTGTATTGGATACTGTGGAGTGTCGGCTTACAAATGGATGTGCATCCGCGGCTGAATATTTTGGAGTTTGGCGGGGAGATCGGAGAGCGCGGGAAAGTTTGCCCGTCTCAAATGTCATGTTTGCCAGCATCGAATGACGACGACTCGTGAGATGTCTGGCAAACCGCGTCGAGTTTCCCCAATCAGTTTCCTCCTCTCCGACTACATGATGGGACGAGGAACAGAGAGTGAGAGAGAGTGTAAGGTAGAAAGGAAAGGCGAGACGACCAGGAGAGAATCAAGGGAAGCATTACTTTACTTCACGCTCTGATTCTAGGTTTTCACTTTACTTGCATCTGCCAGGATGGTTCAAACCACTTTTTGGGGTTTCAGATTATAGTGGGGGCCTCAAATCTTCTTTCTTGTTTAATCCAAGAATCGTTTCTCTCTCGCCCGGCTTAGCTTGCATCTCGTGGGGCGAGTGACGAAACCAAACTCCCGCCAATTCTCCGCCACTAATCCTCTGAGAGATCCTCGCGCTACATTTGAAACCATTCGCCTTTGCAAACCAATATGACGCTTGTTTTCTCGATGCTGTTTTTATCGAAATTATGAGCGGTTTCGTATCCGCACGCGGCGTAAATCAATACTGCTTTCATCCCACACCAATTACTTTGAGATGTAGACTGACAGGGGTAGGCTATTGGCTTACATCGAGGTGCCTCTGATTCGAGACCCAAGATGTACGCGCTGCATCGATAGCGTTTTCAAAAACTTTCTTTTAAACGAACCCTCAAAAGAGGAGAGAGAATTGAACGAAAAGTGGCGCGATTTTAAACGTGATATTCCATCACCCAGTATCGAGATTGAATGTCCCGAGTGGAACGTTCTCCAATCTCAACATCCGATATCATCGGCGGTGTTATACTTCTACCGATCCTACCATCGAATACCATACTCCTCAGCTGTCTACTTTCATTCTCAATAGAGGAAACCTGACCGTGATGTTGATTGCCGGGTCATTTTTCCCTTAACAGATGTTTCTATAGCACTCCCATCTATTATGGTCCCGCCTCGCATTAAGGAAAAATATCAACCAGGCGAAATAACAACCTCTCGTCTTGCAGTAAACTAAGCCGTAGAACTCCGCGGGGCTGGTACATCCTAGCCGACCGCTCGTATTGCAGATTGCCGTCAGCCGTGTCACTGACAATGAGACATTCCTCTCTCCAGAGTCTTTAAGCATATAGTGTTCATGGTTGGCATAGCAACAGACACAGAAACTTATATTGACCCCGTGGGCAACTTATTTTTGGCGCGTTCATACTTCAAGCTCAGCTCCAACCTGCTTGCCGGATATCCTGAGCTCTTGGTTGAAGAAGCCAAATCGCTCTTGAATCCAACGTCTTCCTCTGCCGACCACAAGAACTGCTAATCTTCCATCCAGGCATTTCTCATAACGCCATGCACCAAACCACCTCCAGTCCGCAATTGGACTGAAACCAACTGGGCATATTGTAAATAAATACCAATACGTTCCAAATCCCATCATTCTGAAGGCTAATAAAAAAAAATACAAACGTCGGACGCCAATTCTAAACTTCCAAAACATGGTGTGGGTGTATTGACAAAGACTAAGGAGGAAACTCTTGGAGGAAACGGGGAATGGAGACGAGACATAGCATCTGTCAGGATGATGGAAGATGCCCTCCAACCTGCATCTCCTTTCATCCCCAAAGACTTCCCACTGACCGATGAATATGGAGTCATCCCTTCATGTGTTCCTACAAGACAATGGGTATACAACATCGTTCGTTGGCCTCTAGCTATGGATGACGTGGTACGGTAGCATTGCATGATCATGCAAAACTTCATCAACAAATTTGTGAACAATTATATTCCTCTCCATCAATTGCTTTAGGATAAGTCTTGAAGCTATCATCTGGGATCTCTGAGCTGTGAAAGTTGCTTCTTTCCTGTAGAAAACCGTTCATGTTAGAAAATAAGAGAACATGCTCAAATGAGATTCCAAGCGATGTAGCTTTGATGGATCATAAACCATTCAGTTAAGAGAATCAAGTATAGCAAAAATTGATTTGCTTGCAAAAAAATGACTTTAAAGCAAATTCTGTTTCCAACTTGAAAACTTTGTATATGATTTGCAGAGAGTGATCGACATAATTATAAGAGAAAAATTCTTTTACAAAAATAATCTAAAAATAATGTACTGAAACTACTTTTTTGTCTTTCTTTCTTTAAATTAAAATACTTAAAAAGTATGTGAACACACAAAGTAACAGCTTAGAGAAAGGACAATCGGGACAAGCTGTTACCAAAACGTAATGTTCGTAATGGGCACACATTTCACATGTTGAAAAAAAGCCAATTTAATGTTATCAAAAATGTAATTCCTGGCTGAATATCTCTCACACCTACCGGCTAAACTTCAGGAGAACAGAACTGACTTTGAGCAAGAGGTTCCTTGATTTCCAGTATGGAAGATGAGGAAGAAATTACAGACTTTGTTCTGTAAGCAATAAGGTAAATTGAATAAATGTAGGGCAGACAGAGCTGAGGTCAATGAAAGAGATAGTAACCCTGTAATGGTACAATGATCCCCATCTCTTTCCAATCTCCATCCATCATCATATTCTATCATCTGATGCGATCCAGTTTGACACCAACACTCTCTACCTTCTGGTCACTTGGCATTCCAGCCTCCAGGTTCCTCTGTCTGTATCTCTCTCTATCTCGCTCTCTCTCTCTCTCCCTCTCCATGGTAGTAGGTCCATGCTCTCTCCCCATCTCTCTCTCTCTCTCTCTCTCTCTTTCTCTCTCTGCTCAGTGTCTCTATATCCCTCCCTCAACCTATGTATATCTGTCTCCCCTCTCCTCTCTGCTAAGTGTCTCTTTATCTCTCCATCAACCTCTCTCTCTCTCTCTCTCTTTCTTTCTCTCTCTCCCTCTCTCTCTCTCTTTTCTCTCTCTATCTCTCCCTCAACCTCTCTCTCTCTCTCTTGCTATACATCTCCCTAACACGTGCCATATATCTGTTTCACTTGCATCATCCTAACCTAGATAATCAGCAGTGATATAACAGCCTACGTACATGAGGATGTATCGTCTGCTTAGAAACAGAGTTATAACCCTTTCGGCTCTCGCAACGGAATCAACATTTTATCACAAGCTTACAAGTTTATATCATTGACAAACCTGTATCCTAAAGCTAACTTTGAAATTAATGAAGTAGTTAATGAATGTTGAGAGTGATAAAACAAAGCATCCATAAACACTAGTAGACGATCCATTCAACAAGAGTGATCTCGGCCATAATCACCGACGTCATTTGTGTTATTCAACTTTGTAATTGTTCCTCTGTCATCATCGATGATGCCCCGGTGATGAACCTGATAGACCTAGGGCATGCTGTATGTAATTAATGTATACAACTATACATAATCAGCAACAATGTATCTGACATATATATCTGAAGTCTCGCAATGTTCAACATAAAAATTAGAAAAAGCAACAATACTGTTTTTAATATGGTAGGATTTAAAGTTCTTGATTCCTGTGTAAGTTCTAGCCTGGAATATTCAGATGAAAAATGAATTTAGTATTGAGAAACGTTTTGGATTGCAGTCAGTTACATGCATGTAATTTTTGCAACACAATTATTTGGTGACACCCTATCATGACATAGACCTAATTGTACCTAAAGACTAATTTTTAAAGATTTGGGAAGTTGTGAACAAGATGGATGTGTGTGTACCCAATACAAACATATATCATCAGAAGTAGCTATGGATGCCACCCGATATCTGATGTAAATTATCATTCTCTGACCCTGTTGTGAAACAGATCAGAGGACCAGCGCCTGCACGTGTGCATCCAATACAGCCATAGACTCAAGGATGCCAGTTAAAATTGATTAGAGGGCCTGAAAATCACCTAGAATGAGCTATTTTGAACACAAAAAAGCCTAAACTATGGTTTCCGTTTGAAAATAACTTGCCAGAGCCTAAATTCAGGCTATTGCCTGAAAATTGGCATCCCTGTAGACTACATCATCAGCACCAATGAATGCCTCTAATGCAAAGAGACACCTCTGGTTTAGTGGTGAACCAGACAGAACCAGAGCATGTATCAGCAATACTGTACCAATAGATGCTTCCAATGGATGCCTCTTTAATGTCTGATGCTCAGAGACACCCCTGGTCTAGTGGTCTAGTGATGAACCAGATCAAACTGGGGAGGGGGGGGGGGGAATTAGCAGCACCAATGGATGCCTCCTGATATCTGATGCACAGAGACACCTCTGGTCTAGTGATGAACCAGATCTAACCAGGGCATACATCAGCCTCTATATTTCTGATGCTCAGAGACACCCCTGGTCTAGTGGTCTAGTGATGAACCAGATAAAACTTTTGGAGGGGGGGGGGGGGTACATCAGCAGCACCAATGGATGCCTCCTGATGTCTGATGCACTGAGACACCTCCTGGATAGGAGTTAAAACTAGGGCATCCATCCATGTGTGTGTACCCAATACAACCATACATCATCATCAGCCACAACCAAACATCAACATGGTCTCAGGTATCTCACCTTGGAATCCCTGGTATTCACTGTGTCATTGTTGCCCTCCCAGCCAACCTCCCAGAACCCAACACTAATTGATATGTAAGAAAAGACGACAGCAGCTATGCGCTCCATGAGGTAATGACCTCCGTACTGGGGACCGTCACATGATCTGACGGTGTCACATGATCTAAATACCCCATCAATTCTGCTTGGCTGGTCGGCTTTCAAGGTGCGTCACGTCACATCACTCAGGCATGCCAATGAGATAACATGATGAGCAGTAGTGATACCATGCGCAAGTCTTCTGTCAGTCACCTACATGTAGTACGATACCCCAGGTATAAACATGTATGATTGAACGATCAACGATGCAATTCAATTATGACACCATTGATTTTCCCTTCATATCTAACAGTACTGGTATATCTTTAACTTGATTACAATTTTTGTTTCAACTTTTTTTGGTGTTTCCGTGGATTCATTCAATACTGTAAACAAACAATGAAACCATATCAAGAACCTATTTTTTTTTTTCTTGAAAGAGGCATTGTATATCAAAAAAAAAAAAAAAAATCCTTAAAAATCATCAAAACCAATTGTGTGGCCTTTTTTATGATTCCTAACAGTAACTACAGTATGTATATCAACATTCACCATTCCTAGTCTTTTTACAGTAATACATACATGTGCATCATTTGTATTCAATTTATTTCAAAGTCTTGAATATAACTAAATAGAACTATACAACTAAATCATAAAATAAGAAGAAAATATCTTGCTGAAACGTGGTCATCGTGTTTAAAAAGTGCACCATCTAACCGGGACCTCTTTCATTTGGCCTTAATTTTCTCACTACAACATACATGTACACATGTATTTAGATCATAGGGTACCTATTTACCAAAACCAATCAATAGAAAATCAATGAATAACAAATAAATGACATTGGTACAAAAGATCTAAATACATACATGTATAAATATACAGTAGGCGTCTCCCTTTCTGCCAAGGGATCTTTTTTTCTTCTTTTTTTGTTTGATAAACCTGAATAATAATCCAACAATTTCTTTGAAACAATGTTTTGTAAAGTTATATCATATGCCACAGTTTTTGTTGTTCCTGTGATTGCATGTATCAGCAACCTGTATTAATACAATACCTCTTTAACAGGAGAATAATCAGTGGGGTTACATCCAATATTACTCATTCTTCTATGTTTTGTTTTTTTCAATTCTACTTTATCTTCATGGAATACTTAACATACTGTAAGTAACTCTCCATGTATACCTTAACAGTAATAGCATGAATGATTTTTGCAAAGAGAAAATAAGAGGTTGGTAGAAATAATAGAAATTGTCCCACATGCTTCACCCTCGGTATCTGTTTCTCTATTTTTTGTTTTGCCTTCAGAACTAGATCCATATCAATCAGCTTAGCATGCATCAATCATCCAGAGATAAATTAGAAACACAATATCAACACAAGAAGAGGCCAGGACAAAACCTTTCTGAGGTACCACAAGCATCGTCAACACCAAATTGCCTAAAGAAAAAACTGACTCTGATAACCAAACCAATAAACATGTTGGAGAAACAAAGAGAGGGAGAGAGAGAGAGATTGAGAGGAAGGAAAAATGCACGCTTTCACTCACTACTCGGCATTAATGTACAGGTTTCGGTTTCATACCCTAGGCGATGTGACTCGAGATTGACGACGATCACAAAATCAAGATATCCACCAAGTCGGGTGGGAAAAAAAAGACGCTGGAAATGGATCGATATCAGAAATGGTATTCTATCTGTCACATTCAATATATACATTTTTCCTGGCGCAGACATGCAGAATGCTATTTGAGGACATTGCCTTTCGATTTGCGGGGAAAGGAAAGCCTGTTTCTGAAACATTAGCTGTTTATTAAAGTCCGTAACCTGATTTGGGGGAGCTTGACGTGCTAAAATGCTGAAATATATTCAATAACAAATATCATGATATACAAAGCGCTGGAATGAATACTCTTCCTCTACCAATGGTCAAACTGTTAGCCGGATAAAAGTGTTGGCAACTGAGCTCCGTGAATAGAAGAACTTTTAGTATACTTTAATGGCTGCTAACTTGGGCTGAGAGATTACAATCTCAAGAAATTCAACCTGCCTCTTAAGGAATCGACTTGATAAGAAAGAGGAGTTTGGTAACATACTTAAGTTTAATCTATTGTACTCTGAATAACAGACTGTCCATCTGCTTCACAAACTCTAGAGAGATCATTTATATTAATATCCAATTTATGTTATAAGGAGTAAATGAGGAAAATACCAATATCTTCTATTTGTTGACTACTAAAATACAATAACTTTATAAATATTTAAAGTCTTAAGTCTGGCAAAGAAAAAGATGGATGTTTCTCTTGACAAATTGACTAAAAAAAGAATAATTGCCAGTGATCTACAAGATTAGAATATCTCTCCTTATTTTAAATGAGACCTCAGAAAAAGTATTCACATTAAATCATATGAAAATGGAAATTGTCTATCGTATCAAGAAGAAAAAAATATAAATGAATATGAATGATTATCTGACAAAGAATGAGACACTGTCCCATCTGTATTGCTACTATAAAGGTGACATGAGTTTATCTCTCGACTAGAATAGACCACCTCCCAGCTAGAGTACCTACAGTCTTTAGGAGTGTGTATTTAAAAGCACCTTCAATTCAAATCAAACAAAAATTGTCAAGATCTCTCTCTCTCTCTTCTCCTTTCCATTTCTCTTGCTCGCCCTCTTTTCATTTTCTCTCTCTCTCTCTCTCTCTCTCTTTATCTTTCTCCCTCTCTTTCTCTCTCTCTCTCTCTCTCTCTCTCTCACTCACACTCACACTCTCTATCCTTCTCTCCTTCCCTCTCCATCCCTTGTCCACTTTTCTAAGCATGTGACAAGAGGCGAATTCATAGATTCTGGAAATCTAAGTAAGCAAACAACGCTGGCCAGGCTCGAGTTACACAAGTGTCCCAAATAGAATCTCCCATTAATTCATGGGATAGAACGCTGCTGCATTAAGTTTAACAAAGTCCCTAATCCTATCCCAGAGATTGTCACCCCATCTTCAGGGAGCTCTATCCATAATTCATCAGGGTTTCCCAGGTTCTTGGGTTTGCCACCTGTCTCTCTCTCTAGTCACTGTTTGAGTTGGAAACAGTTTTCTGCTTACTTAGAGAAGAAGGAAATCCCTAACCTCTCATTTCCATAAAACGCTGTGTCTATAAACGCATTTAATGCTAGGGGGGGGGGGGGGGGTAATCCCACTGTTGAATTTCATTGGAAAGGAGCAGCAGGAGGGAGAAGGGCAGGGACGAAGAGAGAATATGAAGGAATGGTTGCAAGAGAGAAATCTAGGTGGACGCTGCAAACATAGAAGGGGATAACAAAGAGGAAAATGTGCAGAAAAGATGAAGAGAGAGCAAGAGAGAGAGAGAGAGAGAGAGAGAGAATGGGAAAGGGAAAGAGGGGAAAGAACATAAGAGAGACATAAGAGAGAATGGAAGAGATATAGGAGAGAAAATTCAAAAGAAAGAGAGAAAGGGGGTGGGGAAATGTTTTGGGATAGAAACTGATTGGAAGATGTGGCTAAATCAAAGTGTATTCATACTTTATCTCACAGTATGTGTTAAGGAAAATCAAGAGGGATATTTTTCTACATTTCTTTCTCTTTTTTGTTTATTTCAAGGCAGATAAACAGGTTTAAAAACCCATTCTATATTATAATATATATTCATCTTACAATTTACATCAGATTTAGTGATGTATGGGTATCCCTATTTGATAACTGTCTAACACACTACAACAGTTACTCTGTACAATATAACAACAGACCATTATTCTTAGCTTTCAATCACATGACCATGAAATGCTCAAATGAAATCTCAACCAATGACAAAGATGCCAAGAGGGCTATGACTAAATACATGTAAGCAAATACATTGGCTTCATACATTCTCTCAGGCCCTCATTAAAAGAATGGCAAAAAACAAAGATTAATGCATTGCCAAAGGATGTTGGTATCATGACAAGTACGTAATCACTAGAACCATTTTGGAAAGTTTTGGGGAAAAGTGGGTAAATCCAAATCAAACCTGCAGAACTTCAAGATCGGGTCCTAGACCTGGGGGGTGTTTCATAAAGCTGTTCGTAAAGTTATGCATGACTTTACGAACGACTTGAATATGAAGTGCCAGATAGGATGTCCAAAGTTTTTCCTCATGTTTTCACAAAGTTTGACTACCGGTATATTTCCTATAACCTCAATTAAATTATGGCAAAAAATATACTTTGTATCAATAATGTTTGTTATAATAAGAATGTTAATCTACATCTGCACAGTTCAACTTTAGTTGATGCAGTTAAAAAATGATTGAGCTTCCCATTTGGCTTTTCATATATAAGTCGTTCGTAAAGCCATGCGTACCTTTACGAACGGCTTTATGAAACACCCCCCTGATCCTACATGAAAACAAGTCAGTAGGTTTCCATGCTGAGTACCGGTAAGTATTCACAATTGGAAGCTTTCCTCTTTTTCCATTCCTTTTCCTTACCGAGTAATCCCTCTAAATGCCCCATAAGCAGGTCTTCTTTTTTTGTTGACAAAAGGATATATCAACTGCCTTTTCAGTAAGGCTACCACATGTGTTTTTCAGTTTAATTAAATCATGTTTTATTTTTCTTTCTTGTTTTGGGCTTGTTGTTTTTTCCTGTAAAGGAGACAATCCCACCGACAGACATCACATAGTCTTGGCCGGTATTGGAGGGGCCTAGGCTGCGCATGAACATGCAAGCTGAGAAGCCTGTTCAATGTACCGAACCGGGCTGGCCAGAAGATACACACAAAACGGTCAATGATTTAATGTAAACAGCCTGTCTGGAATCTCCACAAAAATGCGAAAAATTGAACAGCGTAGATTTTTTTTTTCCTTCTCTTTTCTACTTCCATCTAATTTTGTTAATGCAACTTGAATTAGGCGTAAATATTCATAAAAGAATGATACACGCCAATAAAAAGTTAAACAACAACAACAACAAAAGCAGCTGTTTGTGAAGTCTGAAAAAAAAAGTACAGGAGCTTCTTACAAAGGCAACATTTCACAATCACTGAGGCACAATAACCACACACCCAAGGCTCTGCTCTAACAGGGGTCTGGTATACAATGGCCTCAAGAAAGCACTCTGGAGTCCGATATTGCCAAAGAATATTTATCTGGGGTCTGTTTCACAAGGATCCCCTGGAGTAAGTTAGTGCAGAGCCTTGCACACACCATACATCACACATACACATACTGACATACCTTGAATTTGATGAGATGACATTGAGAGCTGAAAGACGATTGGTCTGGACTTGCTGCCTGAGATCTCTGGTCCTCTCATCCTCATCATGACTTGAAAGGATTTCCTCCAGTAGCCCCCTCCCTGATTATGCAATATAAAAAAGATTGCTCTTGTAGTTTACTATTTATACATGTTCATTGATAATTCATCCTTGATGAAAGCGATTTATTGAATGTTCCTTGTATATCATATTTCTATATTAGCTGTATAGTCACACATTCAAGGTTTCCAAGAAGCCTTTTGGTAGTGACTAGTCAGGAAAGGAAGCAAATGTAGATGATAAGATATAAGGAAAATAAACAAATGAATAAAAGAAGGCCAGGAAAAACAGCCAGAAAGAATGAGAGAGAGAGGAGCACAGAAAGAAGAGGGAGGCAACTCAAGAGAGAGCACTAAACAAAATAAAAGAAAGACAAATAGACATTACATTACATTCCATAGTGGTGTAATTTACAGATTTTCTACTCTTAAAACCTACTGATACATATTTTTAGTTTTGAAAATATGAACATCTGTTTACAGATTTGTCTATGAAATTATTTCGAATAAAATTAAGTTTACAAATAATGTGAGATTCATTGACAATAACTTTGATCTTTGCTTTATCTCAATTGCTTCTTCCTTACTACCTTCAAAACTCCTGGAAAGCAATAATTTTCTTTCTTAACTGCTTGACAATTAAAATGATATACTCTATAAGGACTGCCCCCAAATCAATAGATGGTTAGCTTAGAAACTGTTGCATAGTGTGACAGGAGAGGGCTCACTTGCTATCCTGGAATGCCACACATGTATCAGAAATCACAAGAACTTCTGGGAAAGTTTACCAAAACACAAGATTCAAACCTGTGCCTTGCACGATTTAAGCACAGTGAGATTATGCTACAAATATGAGACAATGCACAAAAAGTTGCATTAATTATGATAGACTGAGAATTCAGGGGCACATTGCAAGAAACCATCATATATATGTATGAATCATAGGATTTCCCATGGAAACGTGTCAATTTTAATAACTTGATTTTCAGTGGGATGTTGGGAAACTTAGATTTACGATGAGTTCTTGCACATAGCCCTAACTCAGTTCTACTTATCTATTTTCTTTATAATTTTATAGACCATTAAGGTAATCCTTTAGTAGGCTTCTTCTTGCTTTTGTTTTGTTTGGATGTGGTATTACGGTAAAAAGAAAAATTATCCTGACCAAGCTTACCTAGGTTTGATAATCTAGCCGACCTGATCTCTTTGGAGTGAGGTCTGGGTGCATGTCTCCTTGGTGCAGGGGTTTCTAGGGGTGAAGTCTGGGTACCATGATGTTCCCTTACACCCCCTTGATGAATTGACCTCTGCTGACCACCACTGGACACTTGACCTTGAGGGAGACGATGGACGGTCACTGCTGGGGTGTACCTTACATGTTTCTCAGGAGGCTTCGGAGGCTCTCTGCTGTCCATCTTGGCAAGGGGAACCTTTGTTGTTGGTGATCGTGACGAGGTCTTCAGATCTGTGCCTGACTGTCCAGCCCGAGGTTTTCCATCCTCTATCTTCTGGAGGACTTCTATTTCTTGTTTTGGCTCCTTTGGCCTGGTCTGACTGGCCCCAGGTGATAGATGGTCTGAGAAGGTATGAGTGCCTTGATGAGGAGGCATTCCATTGGCTACCTCTATGCCTTTGTCTGCATTTCTTTGGGACAAAGCTCTCAATTCGGACTGAAAAGGAAAAAGGCATAGAAGATAAAGACTAGATGGAATTCGACTGCGCGCAGTCGAAAATGATGCCTCCGTCATAGAGCAATTTTACAAACCAAAACAGAAGAAATTTTTCAAATTCAAGTTCAAATGTAATCCATTAACAGGTTCTCAGAATATCGTGATTACAAGCAATTTCTCATATACATATATGACCCTTTGATCTTTGACCTCATGATCCTAATATCTACTCAGTTCATTGGCTCTGCAAGATATCCTGAGTTAAATAGTAATCCATCTGTCAGTTCTAATGAGAATGCGTTCACAAGCTATTTTTGCATACATAATGAGCCCATGACCTTGGACCTTATGAACCAAGAATCTACTCAGTTCATTGGCTCTGCAAGATACATAAATGATCTAAGTTTGGCAGGAATCCATCAATCTGTTCTAATGATAATACGATCATAAGCTATTTTTGCATACATAATGTGCGCTGTGACCTTTGACCTTGACCTCATGATCCCAAAATCAAATCAGTTCATCAGCTCTACAAGTAACATACATGACCTAAGTTTGGCAGGAATCTATCAATCGGTTCTTGAGATAATGCGATCACGAGCTGTTTTTGCATACATAATGTGCGCTGTGACCTTTGACCTTTGACCTCGTGACCCCAAAATCTAATCAGTTCATCGGTTCTTCAAGTAACATACATGACCTAAGTTTGGCAGGAATCCATCAATCGGTTCTTGAGATAACGCGATCACAAGCTGTTTTTGCATACATAATGAGCCCTGTGACCTTTGACCTTTGACCTCGTGACCCCAAAATCTAATCAGTTCATCGACTCTGCAAGATACATACATGACCAAAGTTTGGCAGGAATCCATCGATCTATTCTTCAGATAACGCGATCACGAGCTGTTTTTGCATACATAATGAGCCCTATGACCTTTGACCTTTGACCTCGTGACCCCAAAATCTAATCAGTTCATTGACTCTGCAAGATACATACATGACCAAAGTTTGGCAGGAATCCATCGATCGGTTCTTCAGATAACGTGATCACGAGAACGGGACATACGTACAGACGTACGTACAGACGTACGTACGGACGGACGGACAACCCGAAAACATAATGCCTCCGGCTACTTCGTAACGGAGGCATAAAAAATGAGTTTAGCTATCTATCATGCTCAAGAATATTTTTAAATTCAAAATAATAGATAAAGAAGAGATGCATTGAGTCAACAGTCACATCACAAAGTTCCTGATGGTAATTTCTTCCTATACATTCATTATCAATAACACTGAATTTCACCAGTATTAAAATAGATCTGTATTGAATTGAATTTTTGAATTTATTTATTCACCACCATTGAAAACATTGAAACAAAAGATAAATGTACAATGACAATGTCAATATAACATAAATGCATGACATGAATTATTAACAATACATGTTCTACAGCGATATACATGTACATTATAACAAAGATAAAGTAAACTTTGCTTCAAGAGTAAAACAATAAATGACTAATTACAATGAGTTTGTGATCGATGGTAAAATAGAGTCAAAAATAGCACATGTGCTAGTCGAGTCTGACTCTCGTTATCTAAAGTCTAAAATAAAGTTAATTTAAAAATACATGATGGGTTTCCAAATCTTATAAATAAGATTTGTGTATAATATTAAAATGAGACTGGTTACTATATACAACTATATAGTTACGAGGTTATGATTCGTGGTTTTCACTTAAGAGTAATTTTGTAAGTTTTTTACGAAAAGAGGTTCTTGATCTCTCAATTCTTAGATCAGTAGGAAGCATATTCCAAAAGTTACTTCCAACAAACGAAACAGAAAACTTTCCTTGGTCTGTTTTGAATAAAGGAAGACGTAATTGTCGACCCGTTTTTTGTCTTGTGGAATATTCATGTTGTATCATACTGCAATAATGTTTTAAGGAATGAGGTAATCGTTCGTTTATCAAATCAAACACAAAAGTACAAATAGATAATTTATTCAATTTAAAAACATTCAACAATTTGAGGTCATGAAACAGTGCATTAGTATGAGAACGATGTGGCTTGAAAGTTATAGCACGTACAGCCATCTTTTGAGTATAAAATATACAATTCAAGTGTGATTTATAAGTACTACCCCAAACCTCGATGCCATATGTAATATGTGGCTGTATAAGAGCTTTATACAACAGTATCAATATATGTTTAGGGACAAAGTGCCGTAATTTAAAGAGGATACCGACCTTTCCCCGTATACAGTCATTAACAGATTTTATATGTGAATTCCATGTAAAATGTCTGTCAATGGTAATGCCAACAAATGTCGCTTCCTCCACTTCTCTTAATTCTGCCCCAGATATTTTTAATCTCCCTTTAAGCACAGCCTTTCTTCTACGACTACTGAAGAACATGAAATTGGTTTTTGACGCATTGATAGTAAGCTTATTTGCAGTGCACCAATTGTGTATTGATTTTAAATTTTCATTTACTTCACACTCATCTATTTGATCTACACCTTTGGGAAAAGTATGAAAAATATTAGAATCATCTGCAAATAGTCTGAAATTGAAATAATTTGTCACAGTTGGCAAGTCATTTATATAGATTAAAAACAGAGTTGGTCCTAAGACAGAACCTTGTGGTACACCGCATTTGATATATCTTCTTTCTGATGATGACTCTTTGTATTTCACAAACTGCATTCTGTCACTAAGATAGCTTTCGAGCCATTTCAGTGCATGTCCTCGGATGCCATAATGTGATAGCTTTTTAAATAATATGTTATGGTTTATTGTGTCAAAAGCCTTTTGAAAGTCAAGAAACACACCAAGCGTAACACATCCTTCGTCTATACTTTTCAATACCGTATTCATAAGATTAATTAATGATAATTTAGTACTATACTTTTTCCTAAATCCATACTGATGGTGATATAAAATGTCATGCGTTTCTAGAAAACTGGTCAATCAAGCATTAACTATTTTTTCTAATACTTTACCCAAAATTGGTAAGACAGAAATGGGTCTATAATTCCCTGTTTCATGTTTATTACCTTTCTTAAACAGTGGACTGACTTTAGCAATTTTCATTTGATCAGGGAAATTTCCTGTTTCCAATGAAAGATTGAAGATATGTTTTAATGGTTCAGCCAAAATAGATGCACCATCCTTAATCAGGCGTACTGGAATGTTGTCGTAACCACAAGCTTTCTTCTCGTCTAGAGCCAACATGTGGTCATGAACTTCCTTCATTGTGACCGGTTTCCAAAAAAGGGATTGCTCAACACTATTATTCAAATAATCTTCAAATAATGTGGGTACATTTGGTATTGCTGATGCTAGATTTGGACCGATGTTTACAAAGAAATCATTAAATTCATTGGCAATTTCAGATTCAGTTGTTAGAACTCTATCATTTCCATTAATACGCCTTATAAGTTTTTCTACCTTAGTACCTTTGTTACCTTTATTTCTCCCAGATAGTAATTCATTTATGATGTTCCACGTTTTACTAGTGTTATTGCTGTTCTCAGCTAGCAAACCACTGTAATAATTTCTCTTGGCATTGCGAAGAACAGTCGTTAATACATTTCTGTAGTTCCGAAATTTTTGTACATCACTTACATCAAAATTAGATTTTCTTACTTTTAAAAACAATTTATATTATATTGATCTCAATAAGTGTCATGAATTCTTAAAAGTCTCAAATCTTTTCCCAGATTTGTATGGAGTGGAGCATCCAAGTGAAGGTTTACACTGCATGGAACACTTATGAAAAAGAGTATTAAAGAAATCAACACTACATCTTGTATAGGCCTTTACTTGAACCTCGACATACCTGCATTTCTCGTTGTTGTCTCTGCAGTTCTTCAAGCTCACCCGACCTGCGCTGTGACATCTCCCCCAGGTCATGTCGGGCATCATAGCCTCCACCGCCCCACCCCTGACCCATAGGATATACCCAGGGGGGTGGGGGAGGAGCGCTATGGCCCACATGCTCTAGGACTGATAGTTTCTCCATGATATGATTCATCTTGGACTCCAAATCACTCTGGGTCTAGATAAGAGAATGAAGACAAACAGGACATTTTTGTTAATGATTTTATTAACTTCATTGTGCCATCTGAAGTGCTATCATTAGAACTTAGCACTCCAGGGGGACGTTTCACAAGATGGGCTTTAAGTTGGAATTAACTATGGCAGGCCATTCATGCCACTGTTTGCACTCACCATTTACTGACATTGGTCTCTCAAGGGACGTACAAATCATGGTCACAAATCTACAGAATTTACATTTGATAATTCATTATTGAAGGAAAAAACATTATCTAAGGATCATAATGGCGAGAGCAAACAGTGGCATGAACAGCCTGCCACAGTTAAAGAGAAGGTTGAGTTCTGGGAAGAGGTGAAAAATAATTTGTGAGCATTACTCATTCTTATTATGCAAGTGTGGAAGAACATCAGTTAAGACATGTTCCCTGAAAAGCATGGCTCTTCAAATGCCTTCATATTCTAAATATGCATGTAACATCGTAAAAATCGGGGGGCCGGCTTTTTACGCCACGTGTTCGTGTAGTCCCATATACATCTTTCTGTGCAAGTGTTTGTAACTTTACCAAGACTTGGCCAAATTTCTTATCATTTTGATGATTCCAGAACCTTGCAATACACACATATTCTTATATGCTAGATGATCAACCTTTTCTGGTCGGTTCCACACCGTTTCTTTCACAATGCAATCGCATGACCAGAACTCAACTTCATCTTTAAGTCCAACTTAAAGTCATTCTTAATCTTTATGAAACACTACCCTGGCTTGTACCATGATGACCTACAATGCAATCAATATTGCTCTAACAAGTGGGTGTTTGATAATGTGTTATGAAACTTGTTATGAAATCTACACAGCATATTTGCTGATTTCAGAATATACTTTTATACATTTTTTTGTCTTTCTTTCATGTCTAGCATATTGCGATCACAAGGGTTTCCAGATGAAATGGCTTTCATCTACAAACTGTTAACAAAGTCTGCATCTCAATTGGACAAACCATTCCAAATGTTGAAAAATAACAAAAGCAGGAAAATCAGGATATAATTATTTGTCAACAAACTAGCATCTCTATAGTAGATACTTAAAGTGGATTGACTGTTGTTAATAGCAATGATTTAATCAAACCATAATTTGACAAGCCTCATATTTCTAACTTGATTCACAGTATTAAAATGGGTATGGCAAAGCCATTTCCCACCCCCTTGTAATATATCTGAGAGGATTTATTTTTTCATCAATTCCAAGCTTGGTTGGATTCTATCTAACCTTGAGGAGGGGCACTGTAGCAGCCACAGCAGCAGCAGCTGCAGCTGTAGCTGTAGCCATGGAACCCATATCAGATTGAGCTGTCCTGGTCTCTTCTGGTTTCAATGCTGGTGGTCTACCACTCGCTATCATTTTTGGCTGATAATAACGCTTTGTGGGCTTGGAGTTTTCAGATCTGTAGGAGAAAGTATGCATAGAAAAATGAAAGCTTGAATAATATGACTTTATAAAACAAATGAAACGTCTACTCAGAAATGATGGGGTGCATATGGAAAATAGACAAGAAAAGGTAAGATGACGTTGTAATAGTTACCCGTATGTCATACTCATGTGACTTGGGTTTTCTCTTATAGATACATGTCTGCATGATCTCGGAATATTTATGTACATTGCATGTCAACGAGAAGAATTGCCATATTTTATGTATGATAAAACATTGAACATTAAAAAATACAGAAAATACATGCCAGTATGTAAAAAATGAACTAATGAAATTGATGTTTCATAAATAACTTCATCAGTTCATATATTGTGAAAATCCTCAAACAATTCCAAAAATCACAGAAATAACAAGCTTTTGAAATCTCTTTTTAAAATCATGAATAAATGATTGTTACCTTTTCAAGAGCTGATCTCTCATGGCCTGTTGGCGTTGACCTTTGCTGAAATGAGTTACTCTGAGATCCCTTGGGTGACCACTGGTTGAACTATGAAATGGAGCACTGCTACTGGTGGGGGCACCTTGTCTCAGGATGCCAGATGTCTACAATAAAAAGCAGATTAATTGAAATCACTGTAAAATCATGCCAAATGTAAGAGAAATAAACATTTATTATTATTCAAGTCTATATTAAAGTTGAAATAGGATGCATCCTCCTTGATCTTATAATGATTTTGTTTGTCTATTTAGACAAATAAACAGTAAAGAAACATTAAAAATATGTTGAGACTGTTGTGTTATTCAATTGTTATTTAATGTATTAAGATTATATTTAATTGATCATGATGGGTGCCAACGCACTTAAGACTATTTTCCTGTCTTCCAGTTGGCTCCCTCCGCAATAATAACATGTTCTATATCATTACACTTTAATCAATCACTTATGCTCATTTTACTCTTTGTCAATGTTACTGTAAATGTTCACATTTTGTTTTGGTATTTGTTGTTGTTATTGTATATACATGTATATATCTGTTATATGTAATGTACATCTTTGTACTTTTATTATTGTGGAAAATAAATGAATTGAATTGAATTGAATTATTTAACTACATCTAATGTTGTAGCAATAACTATGTTTCTTCTTAGGTACTACATGTAGTGTGGATCAAGAATACTTATTTTTTATTTATTGAAAACAATGGCCATGCAGGTAAATTGAAAGATGTTAATGAAGGAAATGAATTAAAAGTAATAGTCAAGTGGAAAGCATACCTTCTTATGGGTAATGCCCATGTTAGTTGATGAACTCATGGGTTGCTGTGTCACTGGGGGTATGGGAGAGCTTCGCTGGTTTGCAGACTGATTATGAGCATCTGTATGTACAAGTCAAATTAAATTTATGTGTTTTTAGTTATAAATAAAATAAATAACATATGAAAAACAAACATGCAGAAGGTTCCCAGTTTATTTCAAAACACATCCGCCCTGCCCCTTTTTCCTCCATAATGTCTGCCTTTTAAATGTGTAATGTACACAGTAAAAAAAGTAGTAAATTTACAATTGCATAATGGATTTTTTAAAATACAAATTGACACAATTCAGATTAACATAAGAAAATGTCAATTTAGGATTACATAATAAATTAATTTCAAATTTATTGGTAAGTAATTTAAAATAAACATGTATGGCAAACAAGTATTGAGGTAACTATGTTCTCTAGATTCATAAATGCCTGGGCAAAAGTTGTAAGGGAAAGTGAATAAATTCAATATGCAATTTTTTTCTTCTTCGAAGAAATGAATCCTAAAATACAATGAAGAATGAATTTACCATGACTAAGATGACCAGTCAACACGGGAGGCCTTGTTATTTCTGAAAATTCATCATCCACACTATTTCTAGAAGCGGCATTTGAAACCTGTTCAAGCCCACTTTGTTTGTAACCCTCTGCAGGGCTCAAGACTTGGCCTGCTGTTGCACCATCATCCTTGGCTGATGTTACAGCCTGAGTGGTGCTATGCCTCTGTACATCAGCAACATCCCTCTGGGCTTCATACCCTTCTGGCAAGTTCCCTGGCAGGGCTGGCGGCAGGTATGGGGTGCTGGATGAGACACCTAGTTCATAAATAAATGGACAGTTTTGTAAGCTTCCTTTAATTCATTTATGAGGGTGCCAAAGTTGAAAGACATTGTGGCCTGGGGTCCATGGAAAATGTGTGACATATCAAAATGAAACTGCATTCAAGAGGTTTAACCACATTTTTTTTTTTTTTTTTTTTTGGGGGGGGGGGTTAATGTATGTCTCCACTCTAAAGTTAAAAGTAAGATTTTCTACCACCTTAATTTGATGAATAAAGAAACTATACAGTCTTAATTTTGAGAGCTCAACAGCAAGATATGTCCAGTTCTTAGTATAATTTTTTAAATATTATCTATAAGTTTTGCTTATGCAAAATGTTATCCGTTTCCTGACCTTGCATTGATAAGCGAGAATCGAACATAAATCTATGCCATGTAGAATCAAAGAAGAGAAAAGATCCTACCTGTCTCAAAAGGAGACTTCCTCTCTCTCAAATACTTGGCTTTGATGCGGACTTTCATGGAGCCAGAACTTGATATGCTGGAGTTAGCAGAGGAGGCACCCGAGGAGTTGTGTTTTCCATGTTGTTCAGATTGTGAGCCATGAGGTGCGCTTGACCGTCTCAGGACCTCACTGGCAGAAGAACTGTTGGAAGTATTGGCACTGATGGTGTTTGGACTTTCCATCGATGAGACAGGCTGACCCCATGCGGATGAACCATGCTCATTAGAGGCCATTGCAATAGTAGTTCCTTCCTAAATGGACTTCACCATACTAGTGACTTTTCCTACAGGTATGTGAACACGAGATAAAAGAAAAACATCTCTAAACAAATCCATTGTCCTGTATTTTGTATATATATATTAGATGTCAATACAAGTAGCAGTGAGCTGCTATCAATAAACATGACAATTAAGATTTATTTACCAACTCTGTTGTGGCTATTTAATATTTAATCTATTCTATAAACAAATAAAAAAAATTGATTACAAATGGACTATAACTATAAGACTAGTTGCTAGCAACAAAACTTCAAATGTTTTTGTACAACAAAAGCTCATTCTATCAATTTTTAAAGCTGTACACGCGATCATACGCGAATTGTTAACTCAATGACACACCTTTCAAGCATCTCTCCCATTCTCCAATTTGCTTTGTAGTAAAATTGTCACAAAATTCTATTTTCGTGCTGGTTGACAAAGGATCAGATCTATTTCATTCATAAAAGTGTTGTTCAAAAACATTTAGAGTCCATGCATGAACATAATGTTTTATTTTAGTAAACATGAAATGGGGGAGGCCCTTGAAAAGCAAGTCATGAACTGATGTCGCATGCGCGGTAGCGGCGAAGCACATATTGGGATGAATTGACTTTAGACAAAGAATCACCATTTCCCATTGAAGACTTCTTGAGTTCTTCAAATTAAATCTAGATCTAGACTAGATCTAGATCTAATAATTTCAATTTTCAAGTGGTTGAACAGATGCCCAGAGGAGTCGAGAGCATTGCATTGTTAGTCCAAAATGTAATTACTACTTCTTCACATTTCAAGAAATGTGCACCAAATCGCTGTTTGAATCGTTTTCCTATGGCTATGCCTATGCAGGCTCCGACGCCATCAGTGATCAGAAGGCAGCATAACTCCAGCCACCAGCGCCAGAGCTCTGTAATTTGTTATATTACTGTTAGTGTTAGACAATAGTATACATAACTAAATCACATTCACTAAGCCTTAGATTAGAACTTAGCAGTACAGAATTGCCAACATTGTATGTATAGTCTACTCTACTCATACTCATAGTCATAGTCTCATACCGACTAACAGTTACTCACTGTGGTGTAAAAGTCGATAAAACGATTTCATTACACGAACTTTAACGAATGGGACCGAACTAAAGTATTTGTCAACAAAAAATATATTTCATGAGGTCGTATAATGAAAACATCAATATATTATTTAAAGAATTTACATTCGATATACCTTTATCAATTGGTTGAAATCATTTCCATGGTCACTTAGAATCATGGAGTTTAAAATCTCCAGGAATATAATATTTCTTCGACACTTTGGAAATCAATTTTGACCGCTACAAAATTCAGGCTCAGAAAAAAACTACCTTAAAAGTAGTAAATGAAATTTAGAAAATTAGATCATACCTTTTTATTTGTATTCATTAAATATTTGTGCTATTCTATTTATATTTTTTCATGACACAAATTAATATGAAATTAAGATTTGAAATATTTTTGAAGAACATTAATAGCGATCATTAAGCCATTCCAAACGGTAGAAACTGGCGATTTGATTATTGGTTGTACAAAAATTCAATTGCCGATTTAAAGTACTTAAAAATAACAACGATATCAAATACAAAAGAGACGCAAATTATTTTTCTTGACCCCAATCATTAAGTGTTTTTTATTTAGTTATTCTTTTTTGTTTATTTATTTATTTTATTTATTTATTTAGAAAACTGAGATTCTAACTCGGTTAAAAAGAAGAAATAAAAATTGTTTCTGAACTTTGGAAGATTGAGATCTAATCTTTAGTCATGCAGTGGCGGATCTAGGGGGGGGGTTGGGGGGGTTGCAACCCCCCCCCCCAAAAAAATAAAAAAATCCGGGGACCATTTTTTTAAATCTTATCGCAAGAAAACGCCATTTTCACACACAGATTTTCAAAAATTTTCCCTACTGTGGGAGGGGGGACACCCCCCTCCCACACCCTCCCCCCTCGCTCGCTCCGCTCGCTTGGACTCGGTCGCTACGCTCCCTCGCATACCACCCCAACCCCCCCCTTTATAAAAAGCTGGATCCGCCCCTGTCATGACGTGTGATGTATTTAATACATGGACTAATTCAATTCGTTGTGTAAACTATATTTACTCAAAATATCAATTTTAAAAAATTCAATATGAAAGAGACCATTTTGAAAGAAATACAAGTAGAATATTCAAAAAATAGGCCTACCAGGAAGATACGAAAATACTATCACAAAATGAAAGAGAAAGGAAACCCACTCGTGTGTTCACTGTAGTGGCTTAGAGACGTTTCACAATGTATGCTCTCCAGAAAGGGGGGAGAATCTCTCCCAAAGGATCGTAGGTGACAAGGGGCATCTAAAAGTAGCGGATGGAGAAGATTGAGGTCATAACGTCTTGATGGATGATCTCGTATTAAAATTAAAAAAGTAAACGAAGGCTAACAACAACAAAATCATTTCATATTTAAAAGGTGAATGTACTCGTTTTGCATTTTCTTTCACATTTTGAATTTACATTACAAACTCTTTAATATGTAAGGAGTGAAACTGAATTTTACTAAAGATAGCTTGTCATGTATACTAGTCTGTGAATGTTTTGTTGTATATACATTTATCTCCCTTTCAGTGATGACCCAGTTGTTATGATTATTTATTTCAGTGTATAAAAAGTGTATAATACAATATTGTTGCATGGAGTTTAGTCACAAGAGAAATGTTACAAAATCAAAAGTAATGTATAGTATGTTTTCCCTTCCAAATCACTTTAAAAACATTTCATACAAAATAGTAAAGTACATAATAAATGCAAGAATGGCTGTATAGCCAAATCAGCTTTGTAAAATAAAATAAATCTTCCCTGCTTCAGGTATGTAGGTTTATTTTCCTCTTGTGGTCACTAACCAGCATGAAGGTGCTTGAGGGCTGTCAGGTCTACGACAATGCGCATCTTTCACTCGCTATAATTATAATAGGCTAGACTTGTTTACGAAATGTAATAATGAACACAGACACATACCCCGTCAAAAATGATAAAATGTTAGTTTATATAATTGTCATTTATTTATGAATTTATTTATTCATTTATTTATAGAGAGATTTTGTTTCAATTATGATTTTATTGGTGGGATTTAATCCCAAACGTATACAAATGAGTTAATTTGTATTTTGTATCTAGATTTCTCTGCGGCTCCCTGCCCCCCCCCCCCTTTTTTTTCCTTCCTCCTCTCTCTCTCTCTCTCTCTCTCTCTCTCGGTTAACTCTATCCCTGCCGTCTACCCCTCCCCTCCCCCCCTCCCCCTCTCCCCTCTCTCTCTCATCTCCCTCATTCTCCCTCTGTCAGTCAGCCAGCCAGTCGGTCGGTCTCCCTTTCTCTCTCTCTCTCTCTCTCTCTCTCTCTTCCCATTTCTAAGTTGCCTTGTTCCCAGGTTTTTACTCCACAATGTAGACTTTTCGACTGAGTGGACGAGAACCTCGTTCACGTCGACCGGATGGGATGGGTCGACGCGTCGGCGGTTATAGTTGGTCCACGGTTGTTTCGATTCTGGTCTTCTCTTTTTATCTTTTTAACGTTATTCTCTGTTTTCATCCTTTCTCTCACACACTCTCTCTCTCTCTCTCTCTCTCCCTCTCTATCCCTCCCTCTCTCTCTCTCTCTCCCTCTCTCTCTCTCTCTCTCTCTCTCTCTCCCTTTCTCTATCTTTCATTGGGTTTTCCTTCGGCGTTTTTCCCCTCGTTTCCTCTTCCTCCCTTTTATACCTTTTCATATGTATAGATCTATGTTTTTCTGTTTTCATATTCTATGTATATAGTTTTTTAAAGTATTTCCTTCACGCTTTCTTGATTCAGGCAGTTGACGAGGGAGACGACGTATCACATGCGCAGAGCTTCAAAACGACTTAATCACGTATACCACTCGACTATGTCAACGTGCAAATCGTCCTTAATGTTCGTAAAATGAATGACGAGGTTTTATTTCTCCTGGTTTATATTGCCATAGCAACAGACAGCACCCATTTACCTCTCGAATGTTTGCTTTCATGTACGGATATGCTTTTTCCCCATTACCGTCATTTCACCTTGAGAGAGTCATAGCAAGCGACTCACTTCCATAAAGTAATGTGCTCCACCCTCGACCCCCCCCCCCCCCCCATCATTCTGTAACAGACCAAATTAGGCCGATCTAGCGATTCATCGTAAAAAGCGAGTAATGATCAAATGACATCTTTTTGGTTCAGCCGATGTTGATAGCTGATTGGTTGATTTCACTAAATGTCATGTCAAAATAAAATATCATCC
This sequence comes from Strongylocentrotus droebachiensis, assembly GCA_035222895.1. Lineage (NCBI taxonomy): Eukaryota > Metazoa > Echinodermata > Echinoidea > Camarodonta > Strongylocentrotidae > Strongylocentrotus > Strongylocentrotus droebachiensis. The sequence continues at coordinate 191,287 of JAVYIG010003352.1, forward strand.
TGGATTAATATAGCGCTTGATACAATCATGTACGACTTTTCCAGATACTTGACACAATGTGAACCAGGTCATTGGATTCAGGCTTACCCACACACAATGTATGCACCTTCTCTAATTATCGAAAAGAATTCAGCCAGTTACAATTTTACAGACGCTAACATTAATGTTGAACAAATCACATTGAGTTTTGCATCCTACGGTTACCGACTTTAGCACCAGGGGTGGAGAGATGCAATTCAGATTTTAAAATCAAACAAATGGGACTTTTGCATCTCCGGTAAGGATTTAAACCACTCGAAGACGACACCTCAATTACCTGTTGAGTTTACGGTTAGGCCGAGAAATCAAACATTAAGTTGATTGATACGATGTACGATTACCATCAATTGGTGATTAGTAATGACTCTTGTCATTCTGATGAAATTAACGATTACGGGACGATTGACGTTGATATTAGCAATAACAAAGCTGTCAATCTAACCTTATACGTAATGGCATTAGTTTTAGGACTACCCGGCAATGCCATCATTCTCCAAGCTTACGCATGGAAGAAACGGAAGACGAGCACCGATATCCTCATCATGGCCCAGGCAACAGTCGACTTCATCGCTTGCGTATTCACGCCTGTATTCATCGTCACAAGTGGTTTTCCTGATCTGGTCACCGATGGTCTGTGTCAGATGACAGCGATCACGGGAGAGCTCACAGCTCACACCACTCTTTTACTGACCACCGCAATCAGCATCGATCGCTACGTGGTCGTATGTCATCCGCTCCGACGTCGCATGACGGTGCGGATGTCGATTTCATTATTGATAATCTGCACGCTCTTCGCCACCGCTTTCAGCTTGGGCATTGCCGTCTTGACGGAACCACATGCAGTTATTTGCGATGGGAGACGATTATGTATAATTTCGTCATCCAACTCCACGGGTTATCTCGCATTTGAGATGACCTTTGCAGCCTTGTTCTTCGTCTCATTTACGACGACCACTCTCTTCTACGCTCTCATCTACGCTTTCCTCCGAAAGAGAGCAAAGATTCACGCCGACCTGGTAAACAATGAACTCCCTGTAGCTGCCATCAGTTCAAAGAACAGTTCGCCAGAGTCAAACTCGAGAATAGACCAGCCCGAAGCAAATCAACATTCATCGCCTTTAGAGATTGTAGGATGTTCCAACAACGCTTCGCATTCTCAAGAAAGTGATGTTCCTGATCCGTATCTTATACCATCAGAGCCTGGGAAACCCCTACCCAGGGGCGTACGCAGGGGGGGGGTTTTGGGGGTTCAAACCCCCCCCTTTGGTATTTTATGTATGTAAACCCCCTAAAAAAAAACCAAAACCCCCCCCTTTGGGTTTTTTTTTTTTTTTTTTTTTTTTTTTTATTATTTAAAAAAAAAAAAAAAAAAAAAAAAAAAAAAATTATACCCACGGCTAACCTAAATAAGGTGACCTTACCCCACACCCCCAACGACAAAAAATGTCAAATTTTGAAATTTCAAGACCAAAAAAAAAAAAAAAAATGTGTCCGCTTACCCCCCCCCCCCCCCCCCCCCCCCCCCCCCCCCCCCCCCCCCCCCCCCCCCCACTGAGCGACTTTTCGGCTGGCTGAGTCGTTGCGATTTTTTTTTGACCTCCAAAAAAAAAAAAAAAAAATGTCCGCTTACCCCCCCCCCCCCCCCCCCCCCCCCCCCCCCCCCCCCCCCCCCCACTGAGCGACTTTTCGGCCGGCGCGATTTTCAAATTTTCGGGAGCAAAATATTTTAAAACCCCCCCCTTGAAAAAATCCTGCGTACGCCCCTGCCCCTACCATTACATCCAAGACATATAAAACCAGACATTTTTCGAGCCTCATCGTCTATAGCAACACCCTCTCATCAACATGTCCGTGTTGCGAATCGTCCAAAAATAAAGAACCAAAAGAACCATGACTTTGGAAGAAACACGACACGCATGCTCCTCGTCATAACTATATTCTTCTTCGTCACGTGGATTCCTAAGCTGGTCATTCCAGTTATTCCTCATTCCATGATGCACACAAATATTCACACGTCGCGAATTCTTGCAATATTGTTCAAAATCAGAGTTACTAACCATATCGTCAATTTCTTCGTTTACTATTTCTTCAACAATCGTTTCCGAAGAGACGTTAAAGAATCCTTCAAAAAGTGCCAAGGCATCAAGTAGTACTATAAGTATGAAGCCAAAATTATATGTAAAAATACTGCTTGGCAATTCCTTGTTGGGGAAATCCGCAATTTATTTTTGAAAAGTTTATTCAAAATCCAAATCACAATGAAGGTACGACTGATTCAGACTTATAGTAATCACTGGTCATTTATAGTGAACAAAGATTGCAAAGGAGTTTATGACGGTCATGAAAAGTGATTCATCGGCAAATGGTTGTTCGAACATTTTGGCCAGAAGGAGTAGTCCAGTCAAAATAGCAATTTACCCAAAACTAAGTGCAAAAGAATTTATTCCACTGCAGTAATCTTTGTAATAGTGCTATAAAAATACTAACAATTTAAGAAAACATAAATAGAGGAAAAGGTAGTCATATTTGGAATGTTGCTCCGTTATTTTGAATGGACGAGATGTGAAAACCCAAACTGGTCAGCAAAAAAAGGTTTGTTTCTTGTAAATCATTGGTATTCGGTAGTCTATACCTTTTTTTTTAAATATATATCCAAGACACGTCACTAGCGTATTTACAAGGGCAGTGGGGGGGGGGCAGTGTTCCCCCCTGACAAATTGCCGATCAAGAAAAAATTATACATAGTTCTTGCAGTTAAGTGTAGATATTATTTACTAAATAATCTTCAAATTGCTGTAAAAAAAAAACCTCTTGAAATCATGAATATGTTCTAACTTTTTTTGCTGAGCCTGAGAAACACTCGATCGCAGCTACTTTCGAAAAATCAACCTGTTAGGTTCAGTGGCTTTGTACGTCAACTTTTGAAATATGCGAGCACTATACACTGACATCAAGTTTGGGTTATGCATTTGTATTATGTTAAGATGTAGTCGAAATTGTAGTATGTAAAGCGCTTAGGGAATTTTTTATTTTTAAGCGCTTTAGAAATATTTGTTTATTATTATAATTATTATTATTAACCGAACACGATTTATATTGATGAAACATACATTACATGCAATATGATACCGAAATTGCCTTTGAGTTCATTTCTTGAAAGTCTTTGCCATCGTAAAACGAAGAGATGATAATAGGTTATGAAGACAATTTTCAAAAGCGAAAAGAAGGTGAAACGCTGATCTTAAAGGTCAATCCTTACAGAGAAAACTGAGTTGTATTTGTTAATTCGGTCAGTTTCCCGATGATTAATAATATTAGTTGGTCATTAGATACCATTCAAATTGTAACATGATTAGCATGCTTTGCATAACTGAGATTATGAGATATAAAGTGTAATTAAATGTTTACAATAATCGAGAACAAAACATTGTTTGGCAATGATTCAGTAGATAGAACATGTTCGTCAGTTTGTTTTCATGCATTTGTTAATTTACTAACCACTGGTTTCAATATTACTCAGTGAACATTCGTATATTTAATCGTTTTGATTTTGAATTCAGTGAAAGTCCAGATGTGTGTTAGTCATGATGAGGAAATGAATAGTGTTCTGAAGAAAATTACCTCTAGATACACACGCACATGAACACTGGGAATGAATAATCAAATAAACAGAAAATAAAATAAATATTTGGTTAAAATACGATTATAGAAGGATATAGTTATATGTTTATGGATTTGCAGTAGACAATCTAGCCATAGTCTTTTTCAGGGGAGGCAGGTGGCACGCAAGTATTCCCAAAATACACTGTTGCCTTGCATAAAGTTTAAGTAATTTTGTCTTATACCTCTAATGATAATATGGTTTATTCTTGATAGATAAGTTTTATATTTTCTCTGAACTTCATTGATCAATCTCGAATAGCTCTTTCGATTGATCTAAGAAGATATAAACGTTATCTATATAATCTATATAAATTATATTCTCATTCTCAAGAGGTAAATGTGGATTTAATCCAACTTAATGCATGGGTAACAGTGCATCTTGCATGCAGGCAACAGAGCAAATTTGCTAATTGAAATCGTCGGGCATGACGGGGATGAGGGGGACATCGATTACAATCAATAACATCGTAGGTAATGAGTTGCCGTTGAAACTTTAATGACAATCTCCCCCTTTTTTCCCGTTCATAAATATTTTGTAAAGACTGTTTCTATGGCTGCACAGTACTGTACGGGTCATTAATCGAAAACAATAATGAAACTTAACGAGCATGCTCGCTAATATGGATAGGGCTGCATGGAAAAGTACATCGGAATGCGTCATATAGACTGAAGTCGATCATATATTATCTTTAGCTATAATTACATCTGTCATTTACAAACAGCGGCTTCTGCAAATATTACTTCAGCTTTTGTAGCACAATATTTGCTTAATAATATTACAAGAAAAGCATGTACGCCCTACGTGTGTCGTTTTCATTTGACGGTGTAACAATATTTTGCAAGTACATAAAAATGAAGTTTTTTTTCACGTTAATCATTTCCAAATAAACTCGAACACTAGATAAATACATTTAGAATCGACGTGTCACATAACAGAAGGCACTCGAGAAAGAGAGCAAGATAGATTAATTTTAACTTGTAGTGCCCCTTACCACCTCTGATATTTGCCCCTATTCAAATCTGAGAGGTGCCCTTTTTAAATTGAAAAGTGTTCCTTTTCATCTCTGATAGGTGCTATTTTCTTTTTGATAACTGTCCCTTTTTTTTCGTTTTTAATAAGAGCCCCTGCTCCTTCCCATGCTCCTAAATTACCCTTTTCACCTTTAATAAATGATAACATCTGATAGGCGTCAAATTTCCATCGACAAGTGCCCCTTTTTACATTATCAAAGGTGCCCTTTTTCTCTGGTGAGTGCCCTTTTTCAGGTACGGGAAGTGCCTCTTCCCAAATCTGATAAGTGCCTTCTTCTTTTTTTTTTTACTTTGACACGTTTTTCCTTTTTTTCTTCTTAAGTTTTTTTTCTCTTCTGATAAGTGCCCCTAGCTTTTCCTCTCTCCATAACATGTGCTCCTAATTCAAAGCAACATTAGTAAGAGTAACCTTTGCTCGAATTTCTCCAAAGCTTGCTCACTACACTCGCTTGCATTTATAGTGGATGTAATTATGTAACTTATTAAATATCTTTTCATTTTTCCATGATGCTATTATTCTTAAACCCCATCAAGATTCTTTTTCCTCTTTTTTTTTATAGACCTAATCGGTCGTAACGGGACCTCATAAATCATTTTTCTTCTTCTTTCTTAGCTCGCTTGTTCGCAAATAAATCTTCAGACCAGCTAACCCAACTGCCAAATATGATGCTTCAGCAGTATTTTTGGGCAATATAAAGAGAAAAGAGAAAATTGAAATCATTATTGATAATGTATTAATCACAATGCATGGTATTGTCGATGTCAAAAATGGGGGGGGGGGGGGGGTAAGAGGACATTTTTTTTTTTTTTTTTTCAGGTCCCGAAATTTGAAAATTTGACCGATCGACATTTAAAACAAAAAAATAACATAAACAAAACTGAAGGGGGAGTTTAACCCCCAACCCAACCCCCCCCCCCCCCCCTGCGTACGTGCCTGCCCATATGGCACATAGGCCTATAGCACGAATTGCTACCCTAGTACGAGGGGGCCGGGTTTCTCAGACACTTTGGTTTCTTTGCCCTAACTCCAGGCTCCAAATATGAACATACTGAGGTTTTTTATTTTGTATAACAAAATCCATATATCGTACCTTATGAAATCAAATAAAAATACAAATACCCTAATAAAAGTAGATTAAATGGCTTATATACTCGTAATTCAATTTCTGCAACCCGCGCCCCCTCCCCTTCTGATACTGCTTGTCAGTTATCACCGCGTACAATAGATCGCTATTCCTTCAAGGTAATCATCAAATTCGCAACAATTGAATACGCTTTTTCGGTGACTATTTTTTACATACCCATGCATGCCGTGGATTGTGATCTCTTCACTAAGCCTGAGCTGAGGTAGGAATCTTTTTCCTAAACTAATTTCACCTTTGTTTAATTTTGTCTCGGTGCATTTAATGTAAGAGTTGAGTGGAAACCTATCGACGAAATAATTATCACATACCGCAATAATTAATATGTTAGTGTAGATCTAGATCTAAGTTCTTTTGTATCAAGTTGTAGTCGAGCTGGAATGAGCGGAGACAGAAACTTTTGACGCCTGGCCCTGGCGGCGTACGGGGCGGGGCCGCGGGGTAGGTGTATGTCCATCAGCGTTAATATCATATTCATAACATGGCATAGATTCTAGATCTAGATTTTTCTAGTTGATAGTAAGGCTTAGACCGAAAATGTCTGTCTCTTTCGTTCGTCAGCCTCTTAGGCCTAAAATAAAAACTTGTTGTAGATCCTATTGCCCTTTGGGTGCCAAAACATAGAATTCTAGGCCTTATCGCAAATAGCCTTTGTCGCTGGGTTGCGCCCTTCGCGCAAAGGCCTCTGGGATAGAAAAGGGAGCAAACACGATCTCGGCTTTCGGGAAGCCATACAAACGTCACACGTTTTGTATAGTACTACTCGAAGTCGAAGCTATTTTTAATCAAATTTACTGCTCTTTCAGCCGCAGTTTGTAACCAATTTGATACTTGTACCCAGAGCTAAAGAACTAATCTTTGTTTTGTGGTACTTCACTGCAATTATGGCAGACGGAGCTTGTAGGTTTTTACAGTTTTCAGCCACTGAACTCAAGAAGTTTTTGAGGGATAGGCGCGTACCAGTCAATGGTCAAAAGCACGCTGAACTTGCTGAAAAAGTCTATTGGAGATTTATGAGACCCAGCTCCAACTCTGACAGCTACAGGCAAAGTTTTCTTCCCAAGAACACTCCGGGACTGGGATGATCTCCCTACCAACTTCATTGAACTGCCCTCTGTGGAGAAGTTCAAGGGAGCCATCAGTGCCTAAATCATAGGAGGAACTGTTTTTACTCGCACAACTTGTATATACGCACTATGCACTAATCAATCATGACCACTATGAGAGACACCACACCACAGTATCCTCGTTTAGTTGCTGAAAAGGCTTTTGACGAGTACCAGCATAGACGTAGACGTAGACGTGGACAGAAAAGCTTGATTGATGAGAAAGCTGAGCACTGAGGAGATTTTATAGTGTCAGCAGGAAAAGTTGATACTTGATGATGGAAGATGGGTAGTCTTAGAAATCAACAATATTCATAATTTAAATCTCCATTTCGGAAAATGAATTGGAAGTTTGTTATCTCGTATGAAGCAAATACATGTCCTTGTTTTTATGATCTGTAAATTTGTTTACATGATACCGATTGCTTTTTATAATGTATACGTATGAGAAATAAAGTAAATGTTCAAAATAAGACAACTATCTTTCATGGCCTTGTATCTATTCATTTCTACTGTGTATGGACAGTTTTGTAATGGAAGAGATAAAATGAGAGAAAATATCTTGATTACTCAATTGTAATTTTTTGTAAGGGTTAATAGCGATTCCAACATTAATGAAGCTATCGATCGCAATGAGCGACGATTAAAAAAATTGATTCAGATAATTATACTACTTGTTTAGTAATGAATATAAAGAGGGAAGAGATGTAAGTGTTGAGTTACTATAGAGGAGTGGAGAGACGTAATTGTTGAGAAAAGTATAGAAGAGAGGAGGAAAAGATGTACTTTTTGAGAAAAGTATAGAGTGAAGAGATGTACTTGTTGAGAAAAGTATAGAAGAGAGGAGGAAGAGATATATTGCCAAGAAAACTTATGGGAATGCCACAGCTCAACCCCGGCCCCCCCCCCCCCACCTCATCCACTTTGGCTACAACATTGCTAGCTGCCCGGGTATCTCTTAATGATCATCGATTACACAACTTTTTATCTCTGAATATTTAATCACATTCTCTTTCACATTTTTATCCTCCATCTCATACATATACTGCTTGTAATGTAGCATTTGTTTCTTTTATTCTTTTTATATTTTGGCCAGCTCTCCTTACGCATTCTTCAGACATTCGCCCTTGTGTAAATGACTTATTCTCTTATCTTTTTCCATTTCTGCAAATCTCAAATCTAAATAAAAAGACACACAAAATATTTAGGTGCAATTGCATGTATTTGGATAAAAATATTATAGGATTGAAGAAAAAAAAGCCTGGTCCACTGGGCGTATAGTTCTGAGGATCTGTGCACTTGTGAAACCTTAGTTGTTAACATGGTTCTTCACAACATATCTGTGGGGAGAAGAAAAAAAAGACACAAATTAGATCAACAATCATCTGAATCATCATGTATAACGATTTAAAATTGTCAATTGAACTTATTTTCTCATTTCGTTCAACTTGCTAAGCTTTGCAGAAAACTTCCCCTATTCCGAATTCCAGACAAAAATGTTGATGATTGATTTCAATGTATTGATAAGGCAATTTTCTTTCAAAAAAGGAAATTCACAGGGGCAATCAAATAAATTAGACCAGGGTAGATGAAAAAGCAGAATGGCAAGGTCAGCTTTAGCGCCTGCCTGTTGGCAGCAATTTAACGCCGTAGCTGTCCCGACACGATTCCCTTCGCCACTCGCTCGTAACACTGTTTCGATTAGATTTAGAGGCATGCAGTGCCTCCCACTTTGTCATCACAAAACTCGAAAGTAAAACATCAAAATCATTCTTATCTTTCTGGATATCTTCGGTTATTGTTGCATCCATAGACAGCACATCTGTCTCCACCACCCATCATGTAGAATCAATGTAATCAGTGAGTTGGCAAGACAAAATATCACGAGATGTTTGATCGGTATAGGAGCTGAAAGTAGAATAAGCCACTCGATGTAC